>OZ007581.1:35417116-35789616 GCA_963931925.1 Onchidella celtica
ACTGTTTTATTTTTGCTTTTTAACATTTTAACTTTTATTTTTCAACATTTTTACTTCTGTATTTTAACAGCACTGTGTTATCACAAGTAATTAGGACCTCTATTAAAATATACGGTCAACAACTTTACAACTCGCACAATAATTCTTAAAACGCAACATATGAAAAGAATTACATTTTACAGTGAGTCAGTCAGAAAAGAAGGCGTATCCGTAACCCACTGCCTACTCACACTTTGAGAAACACGGATCTTAAGTATTGCCCTTGAATTCTCCAACTGGGATGTTAACACTTTAAATTACTTTCAAACTGTTTTCAATAGCCAACATCTCTGCTGCTTGTGCATCTTCCTCTTTCATGGTCTCCGGCTTAATGTCACAATGAGACTCGGCAAGAACACACCCATTTTCCACTTGTGATGATGGAGAGAGGTCACATTAATCTTACTATAATTGAGCTAGAGGGTGAACCTGTAAGCAGCTAAAACTTCGCCACCACGCCATAAAATATTATGAAACTTGGTGTACTGCATCAATTTTTGACGAAGAGTTACGTGGACACATTCATTTTGAACAAAAATCAGTCTTTATTTTTATTTTTATTAAACATTTTTGAGCCGCAAGAACAGAGACGCATTTTCGACGAGTACCGGTAGAATCAAAAAGTGTGATCGAAACTTTCACTCGGTGTGTGTCACATGCGTGTAGCATTATTAGACACAAAATTATTTACATTCATAGTATGCATAAAACTTGACATTTTCCCCCCAAAAACGGTGGGTGTGACCGGGGAAGCATGAATAGAATGAATATTACTTTCATCGTCGGCTCCGTAGCCAGCAACGCTTCCCAGCATATCTTTAACCAAATTAGCAGACCGGAACAGTGGGCACAAACATGCATTAAACTGTAAATAATTGTATGGCGCACATGTCACGAGCATGTGTTTCAGAGGATAATTATCATGTCAAATATGCATCAGATGAAATATATCACGATGTGACGATGATGTCACTATTACCTTCCTTGCTGAGGAAAGATTACCAGGTTTGATCATATTATTTTGTTCCTATGAGCACAAAATATTAATATTGTAAACACTTCATTGTGAATTATTTAAACAGTTTATAGAAGTCATCGCTGCAACCAATAAGTATTATTTAGTTCAAAATCCGACTTGCATCTTCCGGCTGTTTAGGAAGGGGGCAACACTTTTTTTTAGTCTTTGCATCAAACCCATGTGCCGTTATGAATGCGATCTAGATCTAGATATAGGCCTACAGCCGGATGTGATACTAGGAAATTTTGCAAGATTTATCTTGCCGGGTTGGCTAGTATGGATAATTGTAGCTACTTCCCTAGAGCGGGAAAATAGAAAAGTGAAGCTTAGGAGGGGGTTGGTTTAGTGTGGCCAATGTAAGAAAGAGACATTTACACAAGGGGGATTGTGACACTGTACTCCGTCCGGGGGAACGTTTACTATGAAGTAAAAGATCTGGGGGAATGAATACTTCACAGCACTTTAACTCCCCCCCCCCCCCCCCGGACCAGATACTATGAAGTAAACGTTCCCCGCGGTGTGCGCACCAGCTGTATGGAACTCCTTCCTACCAAATAATTATTCGAAACATTGAAAGCGAGGCACTTTTTAGATCTGAAATGAAGACTTATCTCTTAAGAAAACACTTTGATGTGTAGTCTGATATGCATTGGTGTTTGTGTGTGTGTTTGTGTACCTTTGTGTGTGTGGCCAGTTGTTAGGAATGAGATTTGTTCTGTTTCTGCATGTATTGTAAAGCGCATAGAGCATCTCTGGATATATATAAATGAACTTTATTATTATTATTATTATTATTAAAATCTTCATTTTTTTTTTTTGGTAAAATAAAGCGGGGACCTTTTATTATAAAGCATTTGTTCCAGGGGGACCATCTACAATGTAGTACTTGTTGCTGGGGAACAACTACGTCATAGCATTTTTTCCGGGAGGACCATCTACAATACAGTACTTGTTCCGGGGGGAACAACTGCTTCATAGCATTTGTTCCGGGAGGATCATCTGCAATGGGGAAACAAAATACTTGGCAGCTGCCACAAAGCGTGGACCATATAATATGAAGTACTTGTTCCGGGGAAACGTCTACTGTGATGGACCAATAATACTTCGTCACACCCGCGCCAGCTGACTTGTTAGATCTTATTGAAACTCAAAATGTATCGTGACGTCACCATCCAATTAATAGGCCGATCAAAAATCTGCTGGTGCACGGAGCACTTTGGCTTACCATCGGAATTTGAAACCCATGACTAAATCCCAGGGGGTCCATGAAAGCAATACTTTTATCGGCCAAAAGTGGTTCGGTCGAGAGAGTGGGAGAGAGAAAGAAAGAGAGGGAGAGAGCGTGTGTGTGTGCGTATGAGAGAGTGAGAGCTAGAGACTAGTGTGTGCGTGTGTGTGGGAGAGAGAGAGAGAGAGTAAGAGAGAGAATATGTGTATGAAAGAGGTAGAAGGAGCGGGTAAGAAAGGGAAAGAAAGAGAGAAACGGAGAGAGAGAGAAAGAGAGAGAGAGAAAGAGTGGGAGAGACAGAGTGGGGGAACGAGACAGCGAGATCCGAGAAAAAGTGAGAGAGAAAGAATAGGAGAAAGAGGAAGTAGAGAAAGAGAGAGAGAGAGAGAGGAGGGGGGGGGGAGGGGTTGTTGACTATGATTCTTCACTTTCTCCCCTACGGGTTGCACCAATCTCATTTAAGTAAAATACTTTTAGCAGTTACATAATTATATGACTCCATTTGACCCGGGGTCAAAGGTGATATTGTCAAACTGAAGTTCTGATTGATAAGCATGCACGTGCACCGATATCTCTTCTATGGGTGTACAAAATGTGTTTTTCGTGAATAATGTACTTCAGTGAGTCAGATACGACCCCTGTGACCAATTTATAATAAGACTAGCTGAGGTCCCCGGCCCTGCCCGGGGTAAATCGGTTTGAATATTGGTTTCGGTTCTGGGTGGTTATTATGGACCTGCTTCATCTGACCTGTTCCTATTGGTTTATTTTATTTTTGTTTGTTTGTTTTTAAATAAGTCTTACTGCTCTGCCTTTGTGAGTTGACACCCTGCGCATCCCCTACAATAGCATAATTTGCGCACGGGTTAGTGCGTTTGATATTGAACACATCACAGGAAGCGATAACGAAACCCTAAAATGGCGAACCATGACTCGAAACAGATTTAAATGATGGCGAAACAATAAATTTCCAATAAAAAAACTACATCGATTTGAGACTTCTTTTGAAAACTATGCATTCTGATGCACCATATAAAATTTGAAGTCTGAGTGTTGAGTGGTTCAGAAGCCTTTTGCAACGAAAAATCTCAAGTCCACAAATATATATAGTATAGATAACGTACGATAAAATAATATAAGATAGATAAGATAATATAAGATACCATAAAATAAGGTAAGATAAGGACCGCTTTAATATTCTAGATTTTTATTTTCATATACATGACCCACACATCATACGCATTTTTACATAAACATTCCATAACTCAGTAACAGGCATGGCACATGAATAATATGGCATGGAATCTTATCAGAGATCCAGCTAGAAGTTTTCCCGAGCCAACATTCTATACCTTTCTCTAATTGAGGGGATTGGTTCTAAATCGTACCCAAGTCGCAAAAGGCTATAGCTGAGACAATGAGGGTTGTGTGTTTGGGTCTTTATTTTGGGAGGTTCACTGACCCCGCCATTTACACTTCACTCTCGTCTTCTTTTCATTTCTCTTGTTCTTGTTTCTGGGGGTTTTTGTGGTAGGGATGAACATTCTTAGAAATTAGCCCAGGCAACGGACTTGTTCGGCCTGCTCTTCTCGGCTTTCAACTGTCAAGGTATCGTTAACGTGCGCAACATACACACGGGCCTTCCGAGTTTTTTTTGTCCTTATACGAGAAGTCTAGGTGCTCGATCTTATCTGCCATAGGATCAGGGACACAAATCCCCCCTCCCCCCACCCCAAATTTTTTTTTAAATTCCAACATGTCTGCATCGACCGGGGATAGAACCCGTTACCTTCGGCATGAAGGGCAAGCACCTTGCCTTCAGACCAACGTGTGACGCCATGAGTGAGGCGTCTTCCGTGCATGGCATATCTCTGTAAACTTCGGCTCTTTCAAAGTGCCCCTTTCTAACAACAACAGTCCTGTGCTTTCAACAGAAGACAGGATACTCTCTGATCCACATACAAAACGGCGCAGTTTGGTTTGGAGTCCAGGTGGACTTAGACATGAAATAGACCTAGACTCTTCAATCATACACGTACATGTCATCAAAATCACACATTAGATAAGATAAGAATCACTTTATTATCGCCTGAGGGAAATATACTATCACAAAACGTTTGGAAGCACAATCATACATGGTACACACATCGAACGCATCCTTATATAACGCGATCGCGACTTTAGTTCTCGTTTGTTCTATCTCCACTTTCTGAAAAAAACTGGAGATCTTTTAGTGTGTAGAAAAGATATAACAAATGCACACTTTGACACTTGTTTAAATTGCGTTGTGGCACTTATCAAGCTGTTTTACACCTCCGATTCCTTCTCACTCCTTATCATAATACTGAAGCCACACACATTTGACTTGAATTTCTCGGTTGCTCAAAAAGCGGAGTGGGAACAAACAAGAAGTGAGAAACAAAGCACAACTCAATCACTGTAACATTGATTCATTATTAGCACCAAAACGAATTGTTGAACCGAAGTATCAAACCCATTTTCCTTCATATTATATTAATTACATGTCACCTGTCACCTGTCACCTGTCGGCTTCATCGTCATCGATGTTAGCTGCTACAGTGGATGTCACGACAAAATCTCCTCCACCCAATCCTGTCCTTAGCTTTCCTAGTTAGTTCACTTATTTCCAGCTGGCTGACTTTCTTGATGTTATCGTGATATGTAATTGGTGGTCTTCCTTGTTTTCTCTTGTATTACAGTTAAATTCACCAACACTCATTGTATGTCACAGAGACATATAAATGTTTTAATACACGGAGCCTTAAATTCTCTTTCAAAGAGTCTTGTTTGTATTCCCGTCGGTGTATTCTCAGACCTGAACTAGGCAATGGAGCCCCTCATTCTGTTCAGCTCTTAAAAGTGATCGTGTCATTTTTAACTTAACCCTCTAAATCAGGGGTGCTCAACCAGTCGATCGCGGTCTACCGGTCGATCTTCAAGTGCTTGGCAGTCGATCGCCGGATGAATGTAGGACACGCCCGCGAGGTATATAATTATATTATATATATATATTTTTTATTTGTCTTTGTTTTTTGGCGGGTGTGGCGGGTTTGTGTGAGTTGTATGTTAAAGTGAATAATGCCGATAGGCACACCAGCATAGGTTCAGTTTCTTTTATTTTTTTGTTTCTGGGCTTCGCCAGACTGGTAGACCTCCAAAGGCTGGGAAATGTAAAAGTAGATCCTATGTCAATAAAGGTTGAGCACCCCTGCTCTAAATGTATCACTCGGCTGCGCCAGAAGAACTCAATGCGAGAAAAGTTATTTTATTTAGTAATTTCTACAATATACGCTAAATGAGCCAGAAGATCTCGAAAATTCCTTAATTTATGTCCCTAAGAACTAATTCTCACAAAATCAGAATTTTCCCACATGCAGAAATGGGGGCGGGGCTTAGAGGGTTAAAAATTATTTTGTTTTTTAATGATATCACCAGTATTATTAACCTGTTTTTACTGAGTATGAATTGTATTTTAATTTCCTTCTACATTTGTCTAATCTCTCTTTTACCGAAGCTTTTCTTCTCCCATCCACTGTTCCATATTTTGTCCAGGCAGAGACCTTCTAATGGGGTCGCTCGCACCTTTCCTCGGCACACAGGGAACTCTTAAAGATCTCGAGGGGTATTTCGACTCTGCACGGTGGCCGCTGCGCACTCCGTGCGTGGCATCAATGTGGATAAGGGCTAGGGCCAGTCTTGGTAATAGCAAAGGTACTAGATGCGATAAGATAAGACACTCCCTTCTTCGCGCCTTTATAAACATCGTACACACAGTTTGCGCGCTGATCGGTGGCAGGGCCCATTGCATATGGCATGAAAAGAATGCTTGATATAATGATTAATCATGCTGACTTGTTACAGTGCTACTGCGACTGAAAAAAAAAAAGCCAGCGTTTTCTTGCAACGATTGATGTTAAAACTACAAAATAAGTAATTTAATCAAGGCCTACAGCGATAGCTAAACAATGAAAAATTCATTATTTCCCCTACATTGGCTTTGTAAAATACGGCATTGTTCATGGCTTCCACGCGTTCGTGGCTAGTTGTCTCATCCTATGGTTGTGTCTAGCATCTTTGCAAATAGTAACACGTCACTAGTATATCATTAAGAAAAACAAAGCGACAAACATGATTATATACATGAATGATAGGTTCCTCTTCCTTCCCCAAGATGTATTACTTAATAGCGATGATCAAAATACAATATGGTATCCTGTGTATATGATCGTGCGAGCCACCAGAAATGTATATACATATGAAAATAAGCGATACTGTCTTTCAAAGTGCCACATGCAACAATATCGAGCGTCTTCAGTTCTTGTTTTGATCCATCTCCACTTCTTGCACAACTGAGAAATCCGACGTTAAACTTTTGTGGCTTTAGTATATATTTGTATTTCTATACTACTTTAATCCCATTTTAGAAATTCGCCTTTGTGACTTTGCACCCAGTTACGACTGGAGCAGGCACATCGTCGCCACAGTGCAGCGCCGGTCGGCGGTTTTGTTTTTGTTTTAATTGGGGGAGGGGGGGGGAGGAAGAGGGACTAGATGAATTGTATTTAATTTTTGATCGGGCAGCGGCCTGTACGGCCTGCTCTTTTCGATTTCCAACTGCCAAGTTATCTTTAATGTGCGCAACGTGCACACGGGCCCTCCGAATTTTTTCCTCCTTATCCGAGAAGACTAGGTACTCGATCCTACCCTTCCAATAGGATCAGGGACACGAAAATCTGAGAAAAATCCCAAACTTCCAACATGCCTGCACCGGCCGGGTTTCGAACGCGGTTCCCTTGGCATGAGAGGTGAGCACCTTGTCCCCTGTACACCTGATATTATGACAAGGAGTTAGAATAAACCGGAACTGTGAAACAATCTTGATAAGTGCCACAACGACACTTTAACAGTGCCAAAGTGTGTTTGTTATACCTCTTCTACATGCTAAAAAATCTCCAGTTTTTCAGAAAGCGGAGACAGAAGGAATAAGAACTAAGGTCGCCATCGCTGAGATAGACTGCCAATGGCAATTTATTCGCACCAGCATCTCTGACGAAAATCCCTCTGAAGGCTACCAATCATGTATCGAACATAATGTATACACGGTAAAAAGGCCGAGTGTGACATTCATAATACGGACCGTAGCAAGCTAATAAAATAGTAATGTAAATAAAAGATTAATAAAAAATTAATAAATGAATAAATAAATAAATAAATAAATAAATAAATAAATAAATAAATAAATAAATAAATAAATAAATAAATAAACAAACAAATAAGTGATATTCTAAGGTACGTCTGTATTCCAAAAGTTACTCTGGTCACCAACCTGTCTAATAGTCTGACATTAAGCATTAATGGCTATTCACACTAACTGAAATGTAAGCATTATGGCCATTTATATTAGCGAAACCCTGAAAATTAAGCATAATAGCCGTTCATACTAACAGTAACCTTGAAAACTAAGCTTAATAGCCATTCATACAAACTAAACACTGAAAAGTAAGCCTGATAACCATTCATACTAACTTTACACTGTAAACTAAGCATAATAGCCATTCATACTAAGTAAACACTGAAATTAAGCCTGATAGCCATTCATACTAACTTAACCCTGAAAATCATGGCCATTCATACTAATTAAACACTAAAAATTAAGCATAAAAGCCATCCATGCTAATTAAATACTAACAAATTAATCGTAATAGCCATTCATACTAACTAAACACTGCAAATTATGTATAATAGTTATTCATATTAACTAAACACTGTCAATTAAGCATATTAATAGTCATTCATACTCACTAAACACTGAAAGTGGTTTTTAAAAAAAAACTCACAAAAAACAACAACAACAACAAAAACTGAGTTAGTTTTTTGCGCCAAGTGGCCACATTGAGTGTTCTGTGCATGTTAGATTTTGTAGAAAATTTTAGAGTTTGGGTTAAGGTTAGGATCAGGCTGATCCCGGGTAACGCCGTAAAGCACGAGGATTGGGGCAGTCCCGCCAAGACTTCATGTTAGCCACTTTGGACTCCAGTTTATGCGTATGTAAATACTTGCACAATTTACACGCTTGCGAGTCGAGTCCTTCACCCGTATACGTGTATAAGTCCTTGTATTCCAGGAACTGACTGTATGCAGTTAAATTTTTGCCCAAATCGTTTAAATGCAGAGCCAGATCTTTGGCGGAATCAAAATCGGCGGCGTTGATAAAGGTTCCTTTTGGAAAATATTTGTTATAATCTGCACCACCTCTTGCGACCTGAATGAGATGGGTGTCCTGTTTGAAGAATCTGAAAAACTTCTCTGTGATGTAGTCACGGCAGTTGCTATTTTCAAAGGCCAAATAGAATTTGTAGCGGGTTTTAATTTCCTCCATGATAGATTTGCCACCCGGTGTGCCACAACCGCCGTATATATCCAGTTGAATGTATTTCTGGAGATGAAAAAATGAGGCAGTTCAAATGTTAGGTTGTACAGAAAAATGAGACAGGCAGTTCAAATGTTAGGTTGTGTAGGAAAATGAGTCAAATGTTAGGTTGCACGGACAAATGAGACAGTTCAAAGGTTAGGTTGTACAGAAAATGAGACAGACAATTCAGATGTTAGATTGTACAATAATTGAGACAGGCAGTTCAGATGTTATAATAATAATAATAATAATAATAATAATAATAAGTACACTTATATAGCGCTTTATGCCTAGACCTCAAAGCGCTTTACAAACGCGCGAAGCGCTCAACACACTACACTGCTTCTTTCTCTCTCCCTGTCTCGCTCACTCTCTCTCTCTATCTCAGAGCAAATTGTAACGCAGCCTGTTAGGCGCAGTTCACAACTCACAACAGTTCACAATTCACAGCAGTTCACAACTCACATCAGTTCACACAACACACAACTCAAATAATATTTGAATATTTATTAATAACAATATATATTTAATAATGAATAATAAATTCTGACGGGGGGATGATATGGATAAATTTTAATCTATTAATTTCAATTTTCAATTTTGCCCGGGCAGCGGCCTTTCGGCCTGCTCTTTACGATTTCCAACTGCCAAGGTATCTTTAACGTGCGCAACGTGCACACGGGCCCTCCGAATTTTTTCGTCCTTATCCGAGAAGACTAGGTACTCGATCCTACCCCCCAATAGGACCAGGGACTTGAAAATATGAGAAAAATCCAATTTCCAACATGCCTGCACTGCCCGGGTTTAGAACCCGGGACCATTGGCATGAGAGGCGAGCACCTTGCCTCTAGACCACCTTGTCCCCTTATGCAGGACAGAGAGATGAGGCAGGCAGTTTAAATGTTAGGTTATACAGACAAATGAGACAGGCAGTTTAAATGTTGGGTTATACAGACAAATAAGATAGGCAGTTCAAATGTTCTGTAGAATAGACAAATGAGACAGACCAATATAAATAAATAAATAATCACTGCAACAATGATTCATTATTAGCACCAAAGAGAATTCAGATGTTGGTTTATACAGACAAATGATACCTACAGTACAAATGTTGAGTTATACAGACAAATTAATGAGACAGGCAGTTCAAATGTTAGTTGTACTGAAAAATGTGACAGACTGTTCAAACGTTAGATTGTACAGACAAATGAGACAGGGAGCTCAAATGTTCTGTAGTACATGACAAATGAGACAGATAGTTCAAATGTTGGGTTATACAGACAAATGAGACAGGTAGTTCAAATGTTAGGTTGTACGGGAAAATGAGACAAACAGTTCAAATGTTAAGTTGTACAGGAAATGACAGTTCAAATTCAAGACTGTATTTCTCTGTCTCTGTCATAATACCACCTAAGTGCAAAGGATTATTACATGGGTCGACAAGCTTCTTGCCTTTGCGGATCACATATTACTGAGTGGGCTAGACGCCATGAAAAGGCTTAAAAAATGGGAATTTTTAATATTTATAAAGAGCATATTATGAATGAAAAAAGTGTCCTCGTGGGTTTTTTTCGTTCAAAACACACTTTGTCACTTATTTATCATCATGAGACTGATATATTCTACAGAGACATTTATTACGTGTGCTTCCTTTGGAAACAAAACACACACACACACACACACACACACACAAACCAAGAAACAACACACTTCTGTGGTTTCCTGGGCACTTGTACCTCAATGCGGTGATTTGTGTGCTACGTCGTCTACACCCAAACAAACCAGACAGAAAGCCGAAGGTAGATCTAGGCTAGGCTTAGTCTCTATGCTAGATCAAGCCCAGAAAAAAAAAGCCCCACCAGCTTAAGCGGACGAAAATGAAACAAAAAAAAAGAGCTCAAGGAGAAAGATCTCAGCAGTGGAGATGGCACTGAACCATTAAAATGTGGATACGGGCTTTGGGTTTTGAATTAGAGTTTCGGTTTTACGGCGCGTTGCATGAAAACTGCCACCGCGCCTTTCACGGTCTATTTGGGTTCTTTATTTATGTATCGTATTCAGAGCTCCATCATTTACATTTCACAAGTGGAATTAAACAGTTTCGTATAAACTTTATCACATAATTCTTAAATGTTGTTTTGTATGGGTCTGAAAAGCGTTTTATAAATGAGTTTTTAAATCAAGGTGTAGGTCTTAGCCTCTTTCAGAAAGGACAAGACGCCCTACAGGTCACGTCAGAAAATAATTCTTTCATGCATCCGCAGGCAAAGTGCCTCCTTGGGATATGCATGGGATTATTCAGTCAAAATATGTTTTATTGATAGTTGGAAAACTGGACTGATGAGTCTGTATAGTCTATATGCTTGATCCCTTTTCCTGCCACCGATCCATCACTGTGATCGCCTGACACACTCAAAATTAGAAGGAAAAAAATCGTACAGGGGCAGGATAAGCATGGCGTCCTATACTAGTATTTTGCTCATGGGCCGGTCAAAATCCCTTCGGGGGCTGTAGGTTGCAGACCCCAAGACCAGCGGGAGGGGAAAGAATTCTCTACACTTGAAACGTAGTCCTGATCTTCAGAAAATTTTTAGTTTTTTTTTCTTTTTATTATAAAACAACAATAATAATAACAACTTACAACAGCAGCTTGAAATAATATTGTTTTCTTCCCTTAATCGACTTCAAGAAGTTCTTACAACATTTGTCAAAAAGCGACTTGCCATCTGCACTTGTCCGAAAAAATATGTTATTCCATGACAAAATCATCTGGGTGGTTATGCTTTCTCTGCTTTTCTTAGAGCCCAGACACACTGGCCTTAGCCTCGTTTCGCTGTCCGCTAACTTTCGGTAGTTTTTTTTCGATGAAAATCGAAACGGGACGAAAGTGGAAGCATCGTGCGCTCTAAGAGACGCAGTGAAGGTTTTCAACACTTTCTTGGTTTTTCGACGAGTCGGAATCTAATGGCAAAACAACCGAAAGTAAGCCGAAAGCGATTCGAAATCGAAGCACCTGGGTGCGAGCTCATGACAATTACTTTTTGGCTCATGCAAAGTAAATAGGGCAGCTGGGGAGGATGGGGGTGGGGTGGGGTGGGGAGAGGGGGATCTTAGAAAATGGATGTACGTGGATCTTGTTTTATGCTCTTTTTTGTTTGTTTGTTGGCCAAATCTAACCCAGCCTCAATCGGTTTTTCCTCTTCTCGCAGAGAGCTATTATGTCATCTACAATTAATATCAGAAATCATGGCGACGTATCGACACACTGCTCTTGGTTGGTCCTTATTTATAGGAGATCACAGCCATAGGCTTTTGCACGTCTGTCAAAAGCAGAAAAATTTCGGTCATAATAGTCCAGGTTGGCACAGACTCGTCGCAATTGGCACGAGGCTCGTCGTCCTCTCCACCGCTGGCGGCCAACAGCTTCCCATCACGGCTTAGCCAAACACTGCCCAAAACACCTCCTGTTCAGGTCGACTCGAAGGGATCTGAAGTCCTAGCCAGCCAGAGTGAATCTCCGGACTGAATGAATGACGCATTGCTTGCCGATGGCAGACATTTAAATACGGGGCCTGGTGAAAACAAAAAGGAGAAGGGGACCAAAAGGCCAAAACGGCTCTAGAGGCAAGGCGCTCGCCCCTCATGCCGAAGGGACCGGATTTGATTCCAGGTCGGTGCAGGCATTTTGGAATTTTTGGAGAATATTCCTGTCCCTGATCATATGGCAGGTAGGATCGAGCTCCTAGTCTTCTCGGATAAGGACGGAAAAGTCGGAGGGCTCATGTGCACGTTGGGCACGTAAAAGATACCTTAGCAGTTGGAACTCGAGAAGAGCAGGCATAATAAGGCCGCTGCCCGGGCAAAGTTTAAAATAAAAACAGCAACAACAACAATAGAAACTATTCTCTGCAACAAAAACATCAACAATAAATACCAAAACAAGAACATTTTAAAATAAGAAAAATAGCAACAAAAAGCGATTCGGGGAGTGTTTGGCTACGGTGTGGGTCCGGAGCCCTTGGCCGCCAGCGGTGGTGATGTCCTGAAAGAGGAGGACGAGCCCTATGCCAATAGGGACGAGTCTGCGCTGTTAAGAGTAATGCCAAAAGCAGTGAAACCTCCTAACATAAAGACCTAAAACCAACAAAAAGGAGAAGTCGTGACGGAGCCGAGCTGTCCTCTTACCTTCATCTCCCTGGCGTACTCAAGTCTTCCAGAAAGTGTCCGACAGTTACTGACCAACCAAGCCACCATTTTGTCCTTCTTCTTTGCTATTTCGTCTGTTAGACAAAATTAAAACAAATTTATCATTCAGTACATTTCACAAGAAGACATGTGTAATGGGGTGAACCATTACAGGGCTGAGAACATAGCTCATTGTAGTGAAAGGGAGATAAACCCGTTATTTTGATCAGCTGGACCACTGGATGTGGTCGAGGGGCAGTAACCACACAGAAACCATAGATAATCTCCCCTTATTGTTTATCACGCACTGAGATGAGTCATGCGGGTGTTGAGTAACATTGCCAACTGATGTACTCACTGCGCCAATTTTAAATCATAGTCTTGGCGTGGTCTGTATTGTCCAGGATTGGTCAATTTAAGTGACCATCCCTGGTGCCAGAAGTAGAACCTTGTTATGTATCACTACATTGTAAGTTTTGTCTCGTGTTTATCGTAATGTCTTGTTTATTGTATTGTCCTGGTTTATTGTGGTTTAATGTCTTGTTTATTGTATTGTTTATTGTGGTTTATTGTGGTTTATTGTGACGCACTGAGATGAGTCATGCAGGTGTTGAGTAACATTGCCAACTGATGTACTCACTGCGCCAATTTTAAATCATAGTCTTGGCGTGGTCTGTATTGTCCAGGATTGGTCAATTTAAGTGACCATCCCTGGTGCCAGAAGTAGAACCTTGTTATGTATCACTACATTGTAAGTTTTGTTTAGTTTTTATCTTGTTAAGTAATATTTCCTTAAGATAGTGTATTTGGAACATACACGAGCAAGATGGTGGTCTTTAAAAATGTTTTTATTTGTTTTAATGTTTTATTAGAATTTGCACTTAGTGAACTGTAAGGAGTGAATGGGTTGCGCGTGTTTGGGTGACGCTTAGATGATAGCGTGGGTCAGTCAGTTCCACCCAAGTCTTCAAGACAGCAGGACGTGTCATTGTGTCCAGACTAACATAAAAGTAAAAGAAGTTGTATAATTTATATTTCAAGATTTGTGAAGTGCCAGCTCTGATGATGTAGTTCAAGTGTGAATTCATTTGGTTAATTCACCGCGCCTATCGGTTGGGTTTATTGTGGTTTATTGTGGTTTATTGTATTGTCATGTGTTTATTGTATTGTGTTTATTATTTGATTTGTTATTTTCTTTTCCTTTTAATAAAATTGTTGTCCTCTCAAAACCTGATAGTTTTGTTTGTATGTTTGACTGTGTAGAGAGCCCCGCTCGTCTCGTCCTGTGTTACATTATTTGGTGTCAGATTAGATAGCTATAGATAGAGAGAGACCCGCTCGGTTTACCCGTAACCTGTGTTACACATGCTCCACACAATTTATGGTGTTCAATTTTTCAGAGCCTTACTAAGGATAATACCAGCGGTGTTGACTTAATCTATTATATATTTCAGTAACTTGCAACCTTTGGCATGACTAACTGACCAAACTATACACTCTTCAGGCCTTAAATTTGGCAGGAAGGTGGCAATTGAGATAAGGAAGATGATGGCTATAATTAAAAGTTGTTTACTTCAAGCATGTATTTTTTTAAAATAACAATGTTTATTGCTGTGTAACATCTGTATTTTTGCATGTTTGTTTCGTAATATATAATAGTGTGCATGTCATAAAAAGTAACCGTATCAAGCGTTCAGTTTGGTGCGTAGTGTTCTGGTGCGCATGAGTTCTGAAGTAAGACTATAGTTTATTACTTTTATTATATGAGAGAGAGAGAGAGAGAAAGAGGGGGGTGGGGGGCACATGATTTTTATTCCGGGCAATGCCCTGTAGGTCATCTAGTTATCTATATTAATAAAAGTGAAACCTTATGACAATTGCAGCGCGCCTTTCGCTACTCCTCCGTTAATGCTGATTCGGTGGCCCTCAGATTTTATACAGCGCTTAGTATAGACCGTGGTCGTGTTCCCGGCACAGAAAATAAAAAAATAATTAACAACTCGCAGAACGTTTGTATTAGTTTCTAGGTTGCGACACATTGGCGTTCGGTCTATTTTTTCGGCAAATTAATGTAACTAAGGTTGGTTCCGGTGTCTGTATCACACTCACAAAACAACTTCCGGTTAGGACTGGTTTGAATGATGAGATTGAGTTCTAAGACTATCAAGTATGAAACTTTGTGTGTTCTCAATGTGCCTAGACTGGGAAAAAAGAAAGAGTCTGGAATTGGGATATTGACGCTGCAGGGCCAAAGGTACAGGTTTGTGTTTTCCATATGCCTAGGAAAATATTATAATATTTCTTTTCCATTAACACAATATGACGTTATCATTTCCTGCGATGTGCAAACAAACTAACCCGTGCGCAAATCGTAGCCATTTGACGGATGCTGGCGGGACGCGCAGGACGTCAACGCGCAAAAGGAGAGCAGTAAAACGTATTTAAAAACAAACAAACAAAAATAAAATAAAGCTAAAGGAACAGGCTAAATGAACCAGGTCCGTAATAATCACCCAGAACTGAAATTAATAAATCGATTTATCCCGGGCAGGGCCGGGAACTCAGCTAGTTCATTATAAAACAGAAAGCATTATTTATCAAATGCACTAAATATAGGCCTTTTCTGTTCATAAAACCATTTTTACCTGTGCTATTGAACGCGTAAGTAATTGCCACAGGGAACTGCCAGAAGCAAAAGAAGCGCACTTTTCGTAACAACAGGAAGTATGTCCACAGCAATTTTGGACCAACAGCAACTTCACTTAACTTCACTATCCTGTGGTAGTTGCCCCCTGTATTTGCCCCCAAATCGTCCTCATTTCAGACTCATTTTGCGCCCTTATCGCCTCCTTTCATCATCACTGCCACTTTGTCGCCCTTTTCTTGGTTTTCACCCCCATGGAATTCAAAATCGCCGCCGGGCGGTGCCATATCGCCCACCTTGAGAGCCACTGCTCTACACGTCGCTCCTCAGAAACAGACACTTTAATAACGTTAGGGGACCCTGTGGTCTAGAGGCAAGGTGCTCTTATCTCCTGCCGAAGCGAAGGTACCGGGTTCGAGCCCCGGTCAGTGCAGGCATGTTGGAATTTCTTTAGGGGAAAGATTTCCCGTCCCAGATCCAATGGTAGGTAGGATCAAGCGTCTAGTCTTCTGGGATAAGGACTAAAACCACGGAGGCCCCGTGTGCACGTTGCGCAAGTTAAAGATACCTTGACAGTTGAAAGTCGAGAAGAGCAGGCCGAACAAGACCGGCCGCCCGGGCAAATTCTAAGTAAAAACAAACAAAACTAATCACCGCCACAAAAAAACACACAGAAACTAGAACAAGAAAAATAAAAACCAGAAAAGCGAGGTGTAAATGCCAAGAGCAGCTAAACCTCCTCAAATAAAGAGCAAAAACACAAGTTTGGAGTATCAGCGAAACAGTGCAAGATTAAGGAATAGGCTTTGTGGGCTGCTAATTTTGTTAATACTTACTGGGGACCTCAGAATATCATTCTGTAGTTTCTGCAGACAGACAGGCCGACTACGTGCATATCAAATTTGTTCCTTTCCATTAAATACATGTCAAACCTATACAATATCTTATTGGAGAAACAATACTTCACAATGTACAGGAGCGGAAATACTTGCCATGGTCCCTTCCAATCTCGCCCTCAAAGCTGCTTCTCTGGTGAATATTAGAGTTAATACAATATTGTTCCACTTTATGCTAGGCTACCTCTGTCGTACTTTCTTGCTCTCAGCTCCACACATTAAAAGGGCCTATGCCACTGCTAACACTGCAGTATTTTGCTGTAAATTTTGATTCTATGTTACTCAGGCCAAGTTTGCATAAACCACTTTTTACTCGCTTGTGGACACGACCTAATGAACCAAAAGTATTATTTCACAGTAATATCCTAGTGAATTAATCTCCAGGCACAAGGGATAGTATTTATCAAATTTTGACTGATAGCACCTGTCAGTGAAAGCATCGAATGGTACAGATATTTCAACAAGTTTTACTGCCTTACAAGGACTACTATATGAAAAGACGCGCACAGCCGATCTTCTGACATCGCTAGCGAAGGCCATTGCATTGACCCAGTTTCTGATGAATAGTCTATTTTTAGACCGAACGTAATAGTGCGCTTTAGCGTAGTAATCTAGACTAATAAGATGCGATGAAGTTTATGTCAGTTAAGTAAGTAAACACATTTTCCATACGATTTGTTGGCATTAATTTACTTAGTGAATATCCAACACGCCAAAACTTTTATTTTCAGGCCTAGATCTAGTGCAGAAAGCTTGCACTCTTTTTCTCCCGGATGTTTACGTTACCGGAACAAGTGCTTTGGTTGTGTGGGAAAATATAAACATTGAAACAGACATGTGAAACAATGTGATACTGGTGGATATTTTTTTGCAAGTTGTGGGATTTATATTCTTTCAAAATGCCAAACAAGTGTGGTGTTGTGAACTGCCAAGGCAACTACAACGAATCTAACAAATGCCGTGTGTTTAAACTACCTAAAGACGAACAAGAAAAACAGAAATGGCTGCACGTTCTCCCCCCACGTGAGGATTTCGTTGTCGACCCAACAAAATTTTTTACATGTGAGAGACATTGGCCAGCGAATACACCTATGGTCAAGATACCAGGTGGCCATACTCGGCCTGTGTTGCCACCAAGTATTTTTAATGTTCCTTCTTCCTGTTCGCCTACACCAAAACCAGCACCACGCGAGCCTAAAGCTGAGGATCAACAGCTGAACTATTTCATCAAGAAAGACAGAATCACTTCGTTTTCTGAGTTTTCTCCTGACAAAAAGTTGTTTAAAAAAGTATGAAAATCTTCTCATATCTCGTCCAGAAGACAAATGTGTGTGTATTTCATGGTGAAAGATTACAGAGAGAGTTTCTTGTCAATAAATGTTCACGAACAAATCTACTTTGTGTTCACCTCTTACTCTTTCTGCTTTCAAGAATGGGATTAACGTGCCTTTGAGTAAAATCTTAAGTCCAAACACTGGTCTGTCATCCTACACACAATTCTTTGAGGCTGTGCACTCAGCGATTAACTATGACCTTCCTGTGGATGGTGTTGTTAAAAATGTGGCAACGACTCTTCAACAAGTTCAAGCCTAAGAGTCGCTTGAAGCTGCCAAAGGCAAGAAACTCAAATTTCTTACAAGACAGCTTCAACTCATATATGACAAGGCATTCTCGGTGGCAGATTACTGCTTTGCAATTGAATCTTTCCCTCACTGTAATTACCATCAACTGCGTGACTTTCTTGTTCTCCCAAGTAGACGAAAGCTGCAGTCTATGATCTCTTCTACAGATGTTGACCAAGTACTGGAGAAAACATTTCAGAAAGCAAAGAATGCTCAGCAGAAACATTGTTTTTTGTTAGTCGATGAAGTGAAATTTCGCCAAAGAGTCGCCTTTTCAGGGGGTGTTCTCAATGGCATGTCAAAAAATGACCCAGACTCCAAGGCAAGCTCTATGTTATGTGTCATGATGAAATGTTTGCATGGCGGACCTAGTGTTATGGTATCTGTTACCCCTGTTCACAACCTAACAGCTGCCTACCAATTCACTGTTGTCAAGGAAGCTGCTGCTGTTGTTGAGAAGACAGGTGGGATTGTTTTAGGGTCCATGACTGACAATCATAAAATCGATCAGCAATACTGCAAATTATTCACAAGAAGAACTGACTTTGAGACAGTACATCCTTTGAATGATCAGCGAGCTTGGTATTTGTTGTACGATTCAGTTCACTTGCTGAAGTGTTTATTGTCAAGCGAAGTAAAAGACTTCATCCAAGAAGTTTCAAGGGGTTGTTTGACATCAAAGAAATTCAGCTCTGTACCAGACCTCCATCAAGAAGGCACGGCTCGCTGACTAATTTGGGCGGCAACATGGTGAGTTATTTTTCGTTTCTGTATACAGAGGAACCATTGCTATAAGACTACAGAAATGGTCCTGATTCATGGAATGGGCTATAATTAAGGTGGTTAAAAAAAATCCAATAGAAAAGGTTGATTTCAAGGTCAAATTGCATGTGTCATTACATACTGAGGTCTTATGCCAGAGGTTCTACTGTATGGTATCGTCATTAACTGTGGTAAAACTGCTTTATTTAATGAGATTATGTTTGGATGCAACATTGGTTACAATTGGTTAGTCTTAGGTGTCATAATAAGGCTGTAGGTGTCAATAATCAAATGGCCTTCGCTAGCGAAGTCAGAAGATCGGCCGTTCGCGTCCTTTCATATAGTAGTCCTTGCTGCCTTATTAACTGGGTCTATGACTGTGATTATATCCGGTTAGTTTTGTGAGTGGTTGAAAGATGTGTTACTACATGGACTGAAAAATTGCTGGCGTGAGCGGCGTATCCATAAGGACAATTTTATTGTTGCTGCATACATACATACGTATGTCCGTGCGTACGTATGTACAGACAGATGGACAGACAGACAGATAGATAGATAGATAGATAGATAGACAGACAGACAGACAGACAGACAGACAGACAGACAGACAGACAGACAGACAGACAGACAGACAGGCAGATAGATAGACAGATAGATAGATAGGCCCAAGGACCTACAAAATGGTAACCCGGCCATGTAGCCAAACAGATATCACAAAACTTCAACTTACAGTAGTTAGATCTCTGATCCACCGGCCTGGGGTTGAACTTGAGCCTTCCGTAAGGAACGAAAAGATCATCAGTTGTCCTATATGACATGGTCAGGTTATAGTTTCTGTACCAGTGAGACTTTGGGTCTGCATGATGCAAAAGAATGCAATAATGATCAAACCTTCTATTTTAATTCTTGGTACTTTGATGGAATAATGAGGCGGATGGATGAATTAATAGGTTAATGGATAGACGGAAAGATGGATGTAAAAATGGATGGGTGCATAGGTGGATACATAATTGATGAGTTTTTTTGGGCAACTGAGTGAGTTGATAGATCATTAAGCGATAAATAAATGGCGATTGAATAGGTGGACGGATGGGCGCATGGATGGGTCAATAGCCGAATAGACAGAAGACTAGAGGGACAGACGAATAGATCAAACGGTTGTTAGTTGCCCCTATGAATAGATAGATAGATAGATAGATAGATAGATAGATAGATAGATAGATAGATAGATAGATAGATAGATAGATAGATAGATAGATAGATAGATAGATAGATAGCTGGACTGACAGACAGACAGACAGATAGCTAGAACAGACAGACAGGCAGGCAGGCAGGCAGACAGGCAGACAGACAGACAGACAGGCAGGCAGGCAGGCAGGCAGGCAGGCAGGCAGGCAGGCAGGCAGGCAGGCAGGCAGGCAGGCAGGCAGGCAGGCAGGCAGGCAGACAGACAGACAGACAGACAGACAGACAGACAGACAGACAGACAGACAGACAGACAGACAGACAGACAGACAGACAGACAGACAGACAGACAGACAGACAGACAGACAGACAGACAGACAGACAGACAGACAGACAGACAGACAGACAGACAGACAGACAGACAGACAGACAGACAGACAGACAGACAGACAGACAGACAGACAGACAGATAGATAGATAGATAGATAGATAGATAGATAGATAGATAGATAGATAGATAGATAGATAGATAGATAGATAGATAGATAGATAGATAGATAGATAGATAGATCGTGGGTGGGTGGGTGATTGGGTAGGTAGGTAGGTAGGTAGGTAGGTAGGTAGGTAGGTAGGTAGGTAGGTAGGTAGGTAGGTAGGTAGGTAGGTAGGTAGATAGATAGATAGATAGATAGATAGATAGATAGATAGATAGATAGATAGATAGATAGATAGATAGATAGATAGATAGATAGATAGATAGATAGATAGATAGATAGATAGATAGATAGATAGATAGATAGATAGATAGATACCTACTGGATAGAAAGCCCATCTTTGCATGAGTAGGTGATTCCCAACAAGAAGCCATGTAAAGCTGATGAGGCCATCGTTTCGGGCTAGGGAAATCTCCAAGTTTCACACTGTAAAGATTGACTACGTCTGTCTCTTCTGTCACCTTGTCTTTATCATAAGCACAGCCACTGTACTCACAGTTGTCGAACCGGAAATGAGCGTGGGATAACCAGGGGGGAAGCCGCAGAACGGATATTCTGAACACCCGTGTGCTCAAAGTGGTATTTTTGTTACTCTCGGCTTTTTGAGTCGGCCAGTGACAAGAGACGAAAGGTGTCTCTTTGCAAGTGACAACAAGCTTGGAATCAAAACTCATTACAGTTGTTCCCGTTTGTAGTCTTTCCGTTGCCCTTTCCCCATCTGTTGTATGAATATCTTGGCTGTTAGTTCTACGTTTGAAATCGTCCTCTAAAGTTGAAGAAGAGGCAAAAGTCATGCCTCTGTTGTTAAGACTACCTTTCTCTTCATTGGCACTGTTGACCTTGTCTTCCCTTGAGGCGCCGACACCCAGCTCAGTTATTGTATCACTGTAAGTCCCCGGTTGTGTTTCAGATCGTAATTTATTGCCGATAAACTGGGGTTCTGTCTCAAAGCGTAGTTTCTTGTGTGGTCGATGCACCGCATCAATTTGCTGGCTGAGCATCCTCAAAGATCTCCCGTATTCAGAAATGTCCCTGGCATTCATCAGATCCGTGAAAAATACTAGAAAAATGCTCACAAATGCAGACAGGATCACTACAGCGAAAGTGATTGCTTTCTTGGAACAGCGGCTGAAATAATAATTAGACAATCTTATTATTCAAAAACTTAAAGGCGAGAGAAATTATTTGTGGTGCAATTTTGGCCCTTGTTTTGCTCGACACTACAGCCTAAATGACTGCTTCAAAAAATTATAAAGTTAATTTTCTTAAGTGTCAACTAATCCGCCATCCCAATCGCTTTTGTATTGGCTGATTTTGTTAATTCAAGTTTCAGGTATTTTTAGATCAAAAGAAATTTGCAAAAATGTAAAATACAATGATCTCTGTTTTAGCTCTCTGTAGTAAGCCAATCGCACCGGTAACGGATATCAATACGCGTTCAATTCAATCCGGGCAATTTCCTTACCAGAAATGAGTGCGCACTGCTCTGGTGCACATGGAATCTGTAGTAAGACTGTAGAATAATTGTGTACAAAAAATATGGGAAGCTCTGTAGACCAAAAAAAGAAATGGAACGGTGAGCTCACAGGTTTATCGCGGATAATGTCGGTACCTCGTCTAGTACTTCATTATTTTTGTAGCCTGCAATGGACTGACCTCATTAATTAACAAAGGTATCATACTAAGCCCGGTCACAGGCTGGCAGATAAGAAGTGCACACTATACTTTCTTATACATTTTCTTAGAAAATCCCAGAAGACACTATAAAACTAAACCCGGTCAGACACAGTCAGCTTCTGCCATTATTTCTTTGGTGTACATTTCGTCGCTTCCTTAGTGCAGTGTCTTATCACTAAAAACAGCATTTTCTGATCGATGCACAATTTGGATCTAAACATTAAGATCTATAAAAATGTCCGATGAAGGATTTTATCAAATTCATTTTAATTTTTCTTAAACTGAAAATGACCGTCCTATCCTATTGCAACATGAACAAGATTGCGATCCCATCACCAGAAGAATGGAGGTCATTGGCGGAGGGTTACACCTTGCAGTGGACGGACGAAGCTTAACAACAATAACAACAACAATGAAAATTAATATAAAGAAACCATACTAAAAGTGGAATATTTATTAATAGACCTTTTTCACTTTCGCGTTACGGTTGTTTGCGGGGAGCCGCACGGCTTCGAAAAGCACCGTGTAGGGCAAAAACCTCAACTTGCCTTAGTGATGGCATCTGAATATGTGCACAGTCTAATCAAAAATGCATTTTAATGCCAGAACCAGCACGTAACGGGTTTGTACAGTTGGGTGCCCAACAAGAGGATGGCATCGTTCAACTGTTGTCCACCGCTTCCGCCCTACAAGTGGGGCACGCCGCCATTTTGTTTGCAAATCACATGATATGGAGACCAGTAAATGAAAAGGATCTATAGATTAACATACCTTTGTTTTGTCCTAGAACCGTCCTGTAGCGTCATTGTCGCCAACTCTTCAAGTGAATGACGTCACTTAAAACTTGTCCTCGTTAGGTCATTAGGAATTTAATCATTCTATGGGAGAAACAGGAAAATGGTCGTTTTTTACGCTGTTGGAGTGGATCAAAAACTTCAACGGATAGGGAAAGAATTAACAAAATTATTCATAAATTTAATGTGAAATATTAGTCAGAGTAAATTTACTAAAAATATGTCAAAAAGAAGAAGTTGTACATTAGAAAAGATTCATATGAAACAATTATACAGAAACAATACAATAAAACACAAAGGAAAAGAAAAGACAAAACAAGCTTTCGGTTTCTGTATTATTTCTCACTCCAGACTTTGCTTCATAAAAACATTTCTTTTTCCTACACTTTTCCTTTGTTTCAAACTTTGCCATGACCCCACAGATTTTCTCGCTGTGTATTTGTGTGTGTGTGTGTGCTTTAAATAATATTTCATCAGTCAATTCACCACCCAAATAGCGAAAAAATCTTAGACAATAGCACAATTCCCTTATGTACCTTTGAACCAGTGATCCCAATGATATAAAGTAAATTGAATGAAATTGCCGCCATAAAAAAAAAAACGGAACAAGAATTTTTTTTTGTGCACCGGCGACAGAGATATTAAATTGTGGGTGGCTCTAAAAAGCCGGGCTAAAGATGAAATTTTTATACCACTTTGAAAAATCAAAATCAAATATTTTATAAAACGATTTCAAGCGAACCATTTTAACTGAATGCAGAATAATGGGTAATCGTTCACTATTGTAAGCAGATCTCAATTACCATGGAAATAATTTTACTTTTTGGAGGGATATTCTCATGAATTTGGTTTTTCACCTTAAGCTGGATTTCGTCAGACCCACTCGCATTTATAGGATCGTTGTAGGGTCATTCATGACCAAAAAGTATGCGAATTGTGCAAATGCAAACTTTTGGTGTGAATAGAGTACGTCAAAATATACAAAATGTGATATAGAACCACTCTGGGAGACCTCGAATAACGAGACGGGAACCGTTGGAAATTGACAGACATTTTGTTTTGGGGGGGGGGGGGGCATGCGTAAAACATGAGCACCGCCAAACCTGTACACTGCACCACATTGCACACGTAGATTAGCGTCATCAAAATATCGTCGAGGGTTATTTTGTGTTCAGGTTTGAATTTTGTTGTTTTGGAAAGGCTGTTGTTATAGGTACGTATGCACCTCTAGCGTTTTGAGCTAGGGGCGCGTACGTATACGTACCTACGGTACCCCTAACCCATGTCCTTGTCCTCAACCCTAAATCTTATCGAATCCCTAACCCTACCCCCTACCATTTCAACCAAAATAAAGAGGAAAAACAAAAAGAAACTCTGAAATAAAGAATAGTTAATTAAGGCTCTTGTTCGGAGTATTCTGGGAGAATTTCGGGAGGAGTTCTCTAGCTCAGGTGTCAAAAAAGGCTTTGAAATACGTACCCCTAGCGCAAAAAAACTCAGGGGACGTACGCACTTGTAACAACATTCTTTGGAGAAAGCCTAGACACGCATTCCTCAACAATGTTACCCTAGGTTTCTTATCTCCGGCTGTCTCTCTCTCTCTCTGTCTCTCTCTCTCTCTCTCTCTCTCTCTCTCTCTCTCTCTCTCTCTCTCTCTCTCTCTCTCTCTCTCTCTCTCTCTCTCTCTCTCTCTCTCTCTCTCTCTCTCTCTCTCTCTCTCTCTCTCTCTTTTCTTTCTCACTCTCTTTTTTAATATGGCCGTTCCGGCCTGTTACTTAGTAATAATTATGATATCGTATTTCTCTCAGTCTCCACCCTTATTAGGCACAATTCATGCGTGCAAAATGTGTATAATACCAGAGACCTTAATAATGATAATACTGTGCAAAGAAGATGCCAGCAGGATGGCTGTTTAAGTGCGGGATGTAGCTGAGAGGACGGATAGATACAGTGATTATGTATAACAACTGGTGTGTCTTAGTTTTCATATACTCAGAGTCTCGCAATGGATTTACGTTAGTTTTTGCTAACAATAATAAAGGTGCATTATGTATGATAATATATAGAACCAAAGTGGAGCCAAAGTGCTTTAACATGGAATAGTAACAACTTCTTCTGTCTGTCTGTCTGTCAGTCTGCCTCTGTCCCTGTCTCCCTCCCCCCCCCCCCCACCCACTTTCGCTCTCTCTCCTTCTCTTACGTAGGATAATTGTATGTATTACTATCCTTTCATGCTGTACAAAACATACAAGGCTTAAGAAAGATATCCTGAGTCAGACAGAAGATACTTCCGATATAGACTGATTTTAACTCTGTTTTAGACTTTCTGAAATTTTCACTGTAGAACAGTGATTCCTAATCCAATTCTTTAACAAAGAAACTCATTTTTGTCTTGGCCCAAAGCCACGAAACAACAACATGCAACAAGACTTACTTTGCAAAGCTATAAAATGTCACCAACAAATTTAGAATATCATGAAAAACCTAACTTAACCCTAATTGAAATCATGACAAACTATACATTAAATTCTAAAAATTATTATCGGATTCTCCACGAAAATGAAATGATATTAGGAAAGCTGTCGGTCACTAGAACCTTCCTCAGGTCAAGTTCAAGTATTAGTGGTTATTATTAACTGTAATTTTGCAGATTCTTTGTACCAAGTCCAGTATGTATCTACATGAAAGTGACATTAACAACAACACTTGGATTCGGTTCAAAGTCTAATAGAACTTACTCACCAGAGTTCCTTACAGAATATACAGATATGATAAATTTGATTTTTGACCAGCAATGCGAAAAGAGAGGCAAACAACCGAATGAAATCTCTAGTGACACTTTTCAACTTACGCAACAAAAATGTGTCTTTTTCTTGCGGGTAAGAAAAAAATTAAAATTCGTAAATAGGTAATATCAAAAATTGAATTTTGTCCAAAAACGGATTTGTCCACGTAATTTTTCGTAAATAATTATGATAGTATACAAAATTTCATAATTTTTGGCCAGGTAATCACAGTCTTAGATGCTGAATCGTTCACCCTCTAGCTCCATTATACTATCCCTGCTATCACTATCATTCTTACCTGTTTGGGGAAAAGTGCACTGGCTATCTCTGGTAACCATTCACGTCATGGATTCCGCAAGTCAACTCTTAACTTCGGTCGAAACAATGTATGCGCATATTCAAATTAACGCTAATAAAGATGGAAACTCCATCCACCGTTTTCTAGTATGTATGTGTTCAACACACTTTTTCGGTATTACTTAGATACAACTACCACCTTTTCCTTGCAGTTTTGATTTTTAAGAGAGCTCTCTCTCTCTCTCTCTCTTGCTCTTGATAGAAATAATTGCACATTGAAAACACCCGTTCTGCACGGTGGATTAATTTGATAACGACAATACACGGGCAAGGCCTCTTCAAAAACAGGATGTAACGTTTAAACCCCTGAGTAAGTTCATTCAGCCGATTTAAAGGATTTAACAGTATGCCTGGGGACTCAATGATTTTAATACTAAGTCTCCGGTATGCCTTCCAAACAAGTGCCCGTTGGCATTGTATCATCTGTGTGGCATCTTATAGGCTTCATTATAATGAAAAAGAAAACGAAAAGGGTCAGAACTATTGTATGAACAATGAAAAAACACATACAATAGTTATGTCCCCCCCCCTCCCCTTTTTTTTTGCATAAAGAAAAGGTGACAGAACACACAGTTACATGTAAAACGAGTTGTGCACATTATACTGATCTACGGCATTGACACTGAAAAAGTTCACAGACTGCCAAATCCATGCTCAAGAAACTAGCGGAGTTGGAAGAAATAAGAACTAAGTCCGCGAAATGACTAACTCAACAATCTACATAACAAGATGAAACCAAGTGTCATGAACTCAGCACAATAAGTCAAGGAACAACTTACATTTTCACATGTCAAAATAAAACTTCAGTATCTCGCAAACCCGTTACGTCTAATCAACCAAACTGTCATGAACTCTTGTTAAAACAAAATCGCGACCTCATTTAGAATTCAAATTACACAGATGTAATCTATGGTCTCAAAGACAGATTGTGGAAAAAGTGAATAAATTGTGTTCTTTGAAATTTTGTTCCTTGACTTATTGTGCTGAGTGTTATTTTAGTACGGGGGGGGGGGGGGCACTCTCTAGCAATTGCCCCTTTGCTCCGCCCCCGCCCCGCCCAGCCCAGCCCCTGGAACCACTATCAAAATTAGCAACCCTGAAGCTAAAGTATACAGGTCTAAGGAGTTCAACAAAATGTTTCACAAGTACTTGAAGCTAATTAAACAAGATGATATAATCCTACCATCCGTAGATTCAGTGACACAAATTACAGTAACTTAGTCCACCAGAGAATGAACTGTGACCTACTTGTCCGTGCAACTGTTCAGCAGTGAAAATGATGGCGTGGAAGATGCGCTGCATGGTTCGTAACTACTTCTGAAGACACGGATGAGAGGAGGCAACCAGCAAGCTGAACGGCAAGGACGGCCTGGTTTTGCCTTATATTAGCCAGAGACGTATTCAACTGCGAAATCATGCTGTACCTAGCACACGTTACAACTGTTAACTTACAAACCTGGCTTTGCTCAGGCTGGAGCTGCTACCTTTCTCCATAATTATTTATAAGGCATTAAGCATTATGCCAGCCGATCCATGACCGAATATTATTTTCTGACGTGGACCCATAGCGCATTTTGCCGTATCTGAAGATGGCCAAGGTCTACAAGTTGATTTAACAGATTTTTATCATCACACTTACTGGGTTCATTTCAACATACTTTACTGTACGGGCCTTTTCCCCGTTATATTTTTAATTTGATCTTAACTATCGGAATCAGAGGGCTGAAGACTAGCCGAAAGTAAGTTAACGAACAAAACCGCAAAAGGCCGTTATCGTGCCGTTAAACTCAAAACTAAATTCAAAACTCAATACGTGTTATTTTTACTATCGCCATTAGTGACATACAAACTTTCCCTTGGTGATGCTGAATCACAACAGAACATTGGTCGTAGATGTCCCTACCTCTCGTAGTCTCTGAATAAATTCGTGCTGACACACGGACATACACCTGGTCCTAAACCTGGTCTAATGTCTATCACATGATAAGGACAGTATCACCTTACATGTGGCTTAATCCCCTGTCTCAGTGCGGAGATATAATATCCCGGTTTATTTACTCAGATTCAATCACTAGACGATCCCAACTTTCACAATATTATGTTCATGCGTGCCCAGTGCCGCTACATACTATAAAAACAACAACATAAAGCTGGGGATCGTATGACAAAGGCCCTTTTGTTCCCATTCACTGAAGCGCTACGCGAACATTTCGTCGAGTATTTGCCATAATTGTTGTATGGGTGTTTTTGCCTCTCGGAGAAAATGAGGATTGAAGTTTGGTCGGCAAAAGGGCTAAAACGCTCATTACAAAACATTTCGTGATGCACACATCATTATCTCGAAAAGTTTTTAACCGATTGGAATGACACTTATACATAATGAAATTAGGAGTGAGAGAACCACTTTCATGACAAAACCCCAACATCGGCAAAATGTCGCATACAAAAATAATGGCAAATACCCCTCGATTTATTGATACTTTTTTTCGATAATAAAGTGATTATTCGATAATAAAGTGATTATTATCTTATCTTATTTGTCTACTATTTATTCTTTACATTTTATTCCTTCATTATTTTTTTATTTATTTATTCATTATCGTTTTAAATTTACAAATTTTATTTACTAGCTGAGGTGACGGGCTTTGCTATGGATTACGGGTTACTTGATTGTTATCACTTAATTCACATCTTACCAATCCTGCATGTTTGTATGGTAAAAGTATTCTTTAATAAATGGCAGAAGGTACTGTCACAATGATTGACATTAATGACATCCACTATTGGTGGGTGTGTCCGTTTTTGTTTTTTTAATTATTATCTTAATTAAACAGCTATAGCACTTGTTTTTTTTTTTTGCTTCACGCTGCCGGGATAAAATTAGAGGCCAGGTGCTCGCCTCTCATGCCGAAGGTACCGGGTTCGGTTCCCGGTCGATGCAGGCACGATGGAATTTTGGGAAAAATTCTTGTGCCTGATCCAATGGTAGGTAGGATCTAGCACCTAGCCTTCTCGGATAAGGACGAAAAACTCGAAGGGGCCGTACGGCACGTGGCGAACGTTAAGGATACCTTGGCAATTAAAAGTCGAAGCTGGCCGAACAATGCCGCTGCCAGGGCAAAATTTAAAAAACAAACGTATCCCCATCACAAAAACACACAAAAACATCAACAAAAATGTAAATACAAGAACCGTGAGGTGTAAATGCCAAGATCAGCGAACCCTCCTAAAATAAAGACCAAAAACAACAGCTACAATTTGCCGTCTTCAGTTTTGGTATTGTTTAATGGCTGGTGCGTTCGTAAACACTTGATGTAAGAAAAACTTTAAATATAAATTCATGATACTTTTTGACCAAAATGTCAAGCAAACGCAAGCAGCTTGCAGCTATGAATAAGGTGGAGCAACGTGATATCGAAAATAAGCCAATGAAATGTTATCAAACTGATTTGAAATTTATGCTTTTTGTTAAATGTACTTTTATTGTTAATAAAGAAAACCCCCGAGGAGCACTGTCCCTGCACGTAGCACTTCTGTAGGATCGTAAATCCTCCTGCAGGCAACACAGAGTTAATGTTTTAATTACGACATAGTACATCTTATATATATATTGGTAACTCGAAACTTTGGTCACCAAAGGCTCAGGAACCGCATCACACTCAGGCTTCAAACTTTGCACAACAGCATATTATCAATGCGAAATTAACATGGGCTACATTAGAAATTATGAAATGTTCAGGCTTCTGCGTTTCATTTTTCATTGTTTCGGCATCATTTAGATCTATTTCGAGTCATGGTTCGCCATTTGAAGGTTTCGTTATCACTTCCTGCGATGTGTTCACTATCAAACACACTAACCCGTGCGCAAATCATGCTATTGTACGGGACGCGCAGGGTGTCAGCTCACAAAGGCAGAGCAGTAAGACTTAATTAAAAACAAACAAACAAAATCTTTACTTTATTGTGATCTACAATCTTATAACAGGCTTACACAGTCATCATCAATGTAGAGTGTCGTGAATACCTAGTCTGATTCTACGGTTCTTTTTTGACAACTAAACAATACAGGATCAGAGTCGACATCTTGCTTAACTTTTACTGGATTGTGATTGTGTATTTTACCTTTTAGTGTTGTGTTATTTTGTCGTCGAGTTTTTGCAAGTAATCACATTGCAGTAGCAGACCTAATCTGGAAGGAGTTCCGTACTCGAGCGCCAGTATATAGCTACCCCGGCGGCTTTCCCTGATATGTCAATCTGACTACTGCCCAGACGAACATCGGCCTACGGCCTCGACGATACAAACTGTCTAGACCCTCACGTCGTTACATATCAATCATTGCTTTTTTTTCCAATGACAATTGGATAAACTAACAAAATTAATAAGTACCGAAAAAATATATAGGGTTTTTTATCAAAAAGTGGCGCTCGAGTAAGGTACTCCTCCCCCTAATCTAGTGTCAGTGAATATGAGTAATGTGCTAACAATGAGTACATCCAAGTGTTTAAAAATGCTTTGGTCATAACTTGTGGATATTATCTTCTACTTCTATCAATTTATCACAGTATTAGTATTCGTGATACAGTGAAAGTCAAGCCTGGCAAAGAAAGAAGGATACCCAAAATTATAATAAACTTAAACACAGTACACAACTAAATTAACTAAAATAAGTCTGTAACTGTAATATAATTAGGCTATAATTTAGATGCAGATCTAGATTAGGATATTAGACAAGATTATATCTAACTATTCGACAACTGCATTTTTGACAGTTCTAGATTAGCAGTAATAGTAGCCTAGTATATTCAACTAGTTCTAGTTAGTGTGTAGAACTATAAATCTAATAGTTAGTAGTCCTTGGAGCCCACTAATAAAACATGAGTTAACCTTAAATTTAAATAGCTGACTTGTGCTAGTTGCATATGTGTTTTTTGTGAACACAAAGGAACTGTGCTGCCGTAAGAGTCTTATCGGAATTTTTGAGTCCTTTCCTGCGACATTACCATCACCACCATGTCCATATCCCGGATAGTAAACATATTCATGAAACGGTTTTGCCTTTGTGCACACAGTCAAAATGAAAATGACAAGCAACGCAGAAAAGTGGCCAAGTTGTCATCCCAGTAAGACATCCTACATGATCACATTATGTAAGTAATTTGTTTTGTTAAATCAAGTCTGTTCTCAACTCTAATGGGTCATGCTGTTCCCAACACTCCCTCTCTTATAAGATGTTACTGTTGTTGCTACTTTTGTTGTCTTATGATCATTCTGTTTCCTCTTTATTTTGTTGCTATCATGATAATAAGCACAATTACCTACGAAATAGTATCACCCCACCTCTGTCATCATTTATCATAATTAATTTACTAGTCAGTACATTCTTTCATGTGTCCTTTCTCTCAATCTCTTATCATTATGGGATAATTTATCTTGCTGACTATCTCCTAGATTTTTTATGGTTCCAGTTTTTCTTATTGATGTTGTTATGGTTGCTTCTTTTCTTGTTTCTCTTTTCAACACCAAACGTTCACAACTTATCACCCTTCTCTGGCCAAATTAGTTATAAAAACAAAATATCTCTCCATATCTCTCTCTCTCTCTCCACTGTCCCCTTCTTTTCTCAGCCCTCTCTCTCTCTCTCTCTCTACTACCCCCCCCCCTCTCTCTCTCTCTGTCTCTCTCTCTACTACCCTCCCCCCTCTCTCTCTCTCTCTCTCTCTCACTATTTTGATGTCGTTTATGATAATTAATAATTATCATTAATTGGGGTCCAGATATCATTAATTTATTCACTCATTCATTTGCTCATTCCAGACATGTATATTATATGCGGCTCTATGATAACAATCCGTAGGCCTATAAGAAGAATTTGGACGTAAAAAGCTTTAAATCAGTTAACAATCGCTAAAAACGAGCCTCTCTCGTAAACCTGGTTGTCCGGCTATATATTACGAGCTGTTAGATGTCGTAAGGTGAAAAAAGAGCCCGCGGCAGCTCTCGAGAGCCGCTGGTACTGTCTGCATCGCTGGGCCCCCAACACAAGCGTGTAGTTTATCGCCAGCCTGGCCTATTAGTTGGGGTGGCCTAGATCCAAAGCCAAGGTCTGGGAGAATGTTTTACCTCTCACCCAGTGAACCAAAAAGCCTCATAATGTACCTAGCGCTGATTGTTTAGCACATTTTCCTTAATTACACCTTTTATTGTTTTTCTCAGACGCTACGTTTGTTCTGACTCTTAGAGTATTCTACGCAGATTGATTTTTGAAGGCGATAATGCATTTAGTGAAAAAATTTAATGGTTAACCTGGATATAATGCGTTTTGTGAAAAATGGTTAACCTGGATGTAATGCATTTTGTGAAAAATGGTTAACCTGGATATAATGCGTTTTGTGAAAAATGGTTAACCTGGATATAATGCGTTTTGTGAAAAATGGTTAACCTGGATATAATGCGTTTTGTGAAAAATGGTTAACCTGGATATAATGCGTTTTGTGAAAAATGGTTAACCTGGATATAATGCGTTTTGTGAAAAATGGTTAACCTGGATATAATTGTCACGAGTGGAGTGAGTGCAATTAAGGGGATTGCTACAGAGCGGGTGTAGAATAAGAAGAGCTCACGACAGACGGATAGGAAAAGACGTGAAAGGGGAAGAGTAAAAATAACTCATGCAGACAAGTGGGAAAAGCGTGCGTGTATGAGTGGTGTGGGGGTCTGAATGAGGCGAAAGCGATGTATTACTAGCACTGCAAGTTAGAAGGTCCTATGGAGCGGACCTGTGAATAAGAGCCCATCGGGCGGACATAAAGGGGAAGCAGTCGAGAAGACTAGTGAGACAGTCTTTCCAGTAATGACTGGTATGTAGAATGTGGATTGATTATTATGATTGATGTATTATATTATATTCGTCTATTACCATGATGTGAATAAGTATATGTGAGGAATGTGGAAGTCCTTGATATTGGATATAGCAATGTGCGCCACGAGCGATAGATGAAAGTGAGTTCATGGATTTGTAGCGCGAGTGAGTAGTGTGTACTCCGATGGAGGTGTGTTACCGTAAGATGTGTGGTGAGTGAAAGGTGAACTAGTGTGTGTACGCTTCGTGGATTGTAAGGAGAGGTGGAGTGAATAGAAATGGTAGGGTATTATACCAATGTAATGTTATTCTTGTAGGTGTCGGGGACGGGCCGCAGAGCCACCTCGATGAGCACAGGGGATAGGCCAGCATAGGGCCGGAGGCCACACATAGGCCAGAAGTGAGGCTGTCAGTGCAGGACAGTAGAGGCACATAAAGTCGTGGCAGTCAGGCCACGGACAGGGACGTAGATATGAGAGTGAATGAGAGACTATATTGTTGCCATGTTGATAGGCTAGTGAACTGATACTATGTTGTTGCCATGTTGATAGGCTAGTGAACTGATACTATGTTGTTGCCATGTTGATGGCTATGGAAATAATAATGTGTTATTGCCCTGCTGAGGTGCTAGGGGAGTGCTAAGGTGTATGACAATAGGAAGGGGATATTGAGAGACTGCGGTGCCAGTAAATTATTAATGTGCTATTAAGACCCTGAGGGGAGAGGCTGAGGCCGAAGTGCCTTTAGGAGTAACTACCGGATTGTGGATCCGAGGGAGAGTGTGTGTGAGAATAAGGCCGTTGTACGGCAGTCATTTCAATAATATAATGTATGTAATTGCGCTATTATATGTATAATTATGTTTAATAAATGTGTGAGTCTGATGGATTGTCCTGTTAAGTGTTAACTTGTTTGTTCGTGATTGTTGTCCTGTCATAACTTATTACATCTCCCAGTCTGGGATTTGTGACACTGGGGGATCGTCCGTTGTGACACTGGGGGCTCGTCCTGCTTACCTGTGGTCATTTTGACATTGTGTATTCGTTATATCTAGTTGTTTTTCTGTTGTGCTAGGAATTCGTGCTGTTGTCCTTGTTCGTGGATTGAATGGAAATTTCATCATGATATGATTTATGTATGTCTATGAATAATAATATGTATTGATGCATGTATTTTGATGAATATGTATTAATGTGTACTTAAATTTCTGCAGAGTGTGTGTGCCAGCCTGTAGAGGAGACAAGCAGCCAGAGCTCCGGCATACGTCAAGTTAAATAAGACGCTGATTGAAAGTTAAGTGAAACTGAAATTTTGTGCCCTGGATTGAGGGCTGTCTTTTCTCCTGTCTTTTTCCCTGTTTTTGCTGTTTTTGTTGTCGTTATAGGTTATACGGGCGGTGGCGCGGGTTTGCTGTGGTGAGCGTAGTTTATCCTCTTCGGGAGGTGGGCTAAATTTGGAACTTCGTTCATCACAGTGAACAGTTCTATAGGGACCTGTATTTTTGTTTAGATTGTAGCGTTCTATCTTCCTCGTTGTTTTAGGAAGACGTTTCTCTTGTCCTTCTCCTCCCTATCTGTAGATACGTTCTTTTTTTTCAGACTCTGTTCTTGTTGTACCGTGTAGTGTAATCGGCGTAGTTAGGTTGCATTTTTTTTCCATTATATTTTCTTTTTTAGGTCTTTGTCCTAGTCTGGTTCGTTGTCCTTGACGTACTTGTGGTCCTTCTACTGTATTTCTTCATTCTTGTCGTTTCTTTTTCCCTTTATAATTAATAGTGCTATACATTTTGTAGATATAGAATTAGTTGTGCTGTAAAGGTAAATTTCTGAATTGTATTCTGAACTGGGTGTTGTTATATCTGGTGTGATCTCAGGTCTCTGGTCGTGTCGTTACTGATCATACCGACAGGTTAGCCGTTTTTGTAATACATACCATAACCATAAATCTGTGAAATGGCGGAACTCCAACAATTAATGAAGTTGGGTAAGGAACTTGGCCTGGAGGGAGAGGAGCTACGCGGCTGGATTAAAGAACAGCAGGCGGATTTGCGCGATGAGCGTGCTAAGGATAGAGAGCGAGAAAAAGAGGCTCAAGACCGACAGAGAGAAGAGGAAAGAGAGGCTAAGGATAGGCAACAGGAGAGGGAGCTTAAGTTAAAGGAGTTAGAGGCTCAGCAACAGGAAAGGGAGTTTAAGCAACAGGAAAGAGAGGCTAAGGCTCAGGAGCAGGAAAGGGAGTTTAAGTTAAAGGAGTTAGAAGATAAGCAGCAGGAGAGAGAGGCGCGAATAAGAATAGCGGAGTTGGAAATCAATAAGAATGCGCCAACAGAAACAGTTGAGCGGCAGGTACACAATAAAGGTGGCGTTAGGATTAAGCTCCCTACGTTCGACGACCGGAAGGACGACATAGACGCCTTCCTTTACAGGTTCGAACTGAACGCACAATTGCAATGGGGGGAAAATAAGGAATTATGGGCCACGTACCTGGCGTCTCTGTTGCAGGGGCGAGCGTTAACCTACTTTAAAGAGCTACAGCGCGAAGACGTGCAAGACTACGATAAGCTGAAGGCTTTGCTGCTTCGCCGATTTGCGCGTACCGAGGAATATTTCCGGGAGCAGTTTAGGCGGGCACGTGCAGATACCAGGGAGGACTTTGCTGCCTTCGTCGCGAGACTAACGGAGTATTTCGCGAACTGGGTAGACTTGGCGCATGTGGGCACGGATTTTGCTAAACTGAAAGACTTAATGATCCGTGACCAGCTGTACGCGTCGTGCCACAAAGATCTGGTGGCTTTCCTGAAAGAGAACGAACCCGCGACGGTGCAGGAGGCGTCTAAGTTGGCGGAAGCATACCGTACGGCGCATCCGTCCAAACCGGTCGCCAGGGCGTACGTCCAAGATGCTGGGTACGTCGCCGTTGTCGAGGGGTCGCCGGCAGGACTTAGGGACAGGTCGCGTCAGCGTGGTGCCTATAGCGGGCAAGCCCAGGGGCAGCGTAGGGGCTATCACCAATCACCGGCATATGGACCCGGTAAGTTTGACCGAGCAGGAGGGCTAGGTCGCGGTAATGGCCGGGGCCGACTTGTGACCTTTGCCGATGGCCGACGGCATAGGGACTCTAGTTCCGGTCGCGATGGGTCACGGGGACCGAGGCCTAGTGCAGCACAGGGAGCGGAGTGTTGGACTTGCGGACGCGTGGGTCACTTTTCGCGCGAGTGTAGGGCCGCGAAGTGTTGGAACTGCGGAAGAGCAGATCACATCAGCGTGAACTGCCCTGCAGGTAGGATAGCGGCGAACGTGGACAGTAGCTCCAGTCCATGTTCCCCAAATAAATTTCATCATGCGGCTGCGTGTGTTACATCGGACAACGGAGGCGGACAGTATTCTAAGTGTCCCAGTTGTGAGAAATTATTATCTTCCGGTGTTTTACCTTGTGGGAGAAAGATCCCCGTTATAAATTCATGTCATACAGGAGGTGGTCTTAGGGTTTATCCGGGGTTTGTTGGGGACGAACCGGTCTCGGTTTTACGAGATACAGGATCTACCGTTGTGGGACTGCATAGGGACTGCATTCGGGATTCACAGCTTACAGGTGAGACTGTCCCGTGCATCCAATTTTCGGGGGCCATTGAGAAATTACCCATGGCAAGAATAATGATAGATACACCTTTCCTTAGCGGGGAAGTCGAAGCAGTCGTTGGTTGTTTTCCAGGCGCCCAGCTCATCATTGGGAATGTATCACGGGTAGTTTCCCCTTCCGATGAGAACGTGCAAGCATGGTCGCAATCAAAGGGTATTGACTTTTGCGCCGCGGTCGAAACACGTCGACGGGTAGCGGATAAAGATAAGATTAGACCTTTGGCGACGCCAGCGGTCAACCTAGATATCACGCCAGAGCGCTTGGCGAGATTACAAAGGGAGGACCCATCATTAAACCCATGTTTTGGGGAAGCGCGAACCGAGAAAACGAGGAGATATAAGAACGGGTCGTCCTCCTTTATTGTTCAGGCGGGCATTCTGTTCCGTGAGTATGTAACGGTGTCCTCCATTTTAAAGCAGGTCGTTGTGCCAGCGTTGCTGATCGCAACAGTATTGCATTTGGCACATGATGTCCCATTAGCGGGTCATATGGGGATAGCTAGAACCAAAGAAAGGGTTCTTAAAAATTTTTACTGGCCATCGATCCACAGAGATGTGCAGGTCTATTGTAAGACGTGCAGTGCGTGCCAAAAGACGACGCATAAGGGTCGTACACCCCAGGCTCCTCTTCAGAAGATCCCCACGGTCTCGGAACCGTTTAAAAAGGTCTCGATAGACCTTGTTGGCCCCATTCACCCAGCGACCGATAGGGGGAATCGATTTTTCTTAACGGTCATATGTAATGCTACGAGATGGCCAGAGGCGGTTCCTCTGCGGACCATAACGTCTGAGGCAGTCGCGGAGGCGTTGTTTGCAATTTTCGCTAGGGTAGGAATACCAGAGCAAATTCTGTCTGATAGGGGCGCGCAATTTACGTCGCAGATGATGAAGGAATTGTTCCGCTTATTCAGCATACAACCCATCACTACCACCCCTTATCATCCGCAGGCTAATGGCATGTGCGAGAGATTGAACTCGACGTTAAAGTCGATGCTGCGTAAGGTAGCTGCTGATCGCCCTAAAGATTGGGATAGATATATCCCTGCAGTGTTATTCGCGTACAGAGAGGTACGGCAGGAGTCAACGGGATTCTCGCCGTTCGAAATGATGTACGGTCGTAGTCCTAGGGGCCCAACTGATGTTCTTCGGGACATGATGACGTCGCCATCATCGGGAGACGATGAGCAGATTTCGGTGTTTCAGTACCTTGTTGATTTAAGAGAAAGACTATCTTCAGCGCGCACTATAGCACAAGAAGCTTCTGGTATCGCTTCGAAAAGAGCAAAAGACTATAAAGATAGAGGGTCCAAACTGAGAATTTTTAAGCCAGGAGACAAGGTTCTGCTGTTGTTACCTACGGACCATAATAAGTTATTGATGACATGGAAAGGCCCTTATGTTATTGAGCGAGTTGTTTCAAAGGTAGATTACGCTATCCACATTGATGGAGCGAGTAAGGTTTTCCATGTTAATATGCTACAGAGATTTTATGAGAGACCACAGTATCTGTGTGCACAGACAAGACCAGAGGAGACTGTCTTCTCTATTGCTTGTACGGGGGTCGTAGACCAGTTGGACTGTGACGTAAGCGACACCGAGGCGCAGGAAGAGTTACAAATTCAATTGCCGGAGTTAACTGCGACACAAGGTTACAGGGACGTAAAAATTAACCCTGACCTTACGAGTTCAAGGAGTAGGGAACTTGAGACCCTGTTAGCGTCATTTCCGGATGTTGTTACGGATTTGCCGGGTCGCACTACGGTGATCCAGCACCAAATAAAGTTGACTTCGGATAAGCCAGTATTTCTTAGACCGTATCCGTTGCCTTTTTCTTCGAGAGATAGAGTCATAAAGGAAGTTGAGTCAATGTTGAAGTTAGATGTGATAGAACCATCAACATCGCCGTATTCATCACCCATCGTCCTCGTGAAAAAACTTGATGGATCGGTGCGGTTCTGTATTGATTTTCGAAGATTGAACACTATTACGGTAGGCGATAGGGAGCCTATTCCGTTTCAGGAGGAATTAATAGCTTCATTGGCCGGGTCCACGTGGTTTTCCAAGATAGATTTAACGAAAGGTTATTGGGAAATCCCGCTTACTGAGGAGTCTAAACAATACACGGCGTTCCAAACGCCCATTGGATTATTCCAATTTAAGGTCATGCCATTTGGGTTGGTAAACGCGCCAGCGACGTTTGCACGATTAATGAGATTAGTGTTGAAGGACATACCTAATGTCGTGTCATTCTTTGACGATATAGCATGCCATACGTCGACATGGTCTGATCATATTCAGACACTAACAGTAATTTTTAAACGATTACGTCATTTTGGGTTAACTGCTAAACCCGCAAAGATGGATTTGGCATGTCCAGAGATAATATTCTTAGGACATATCGTGGGTAGAGGTGTTCAGAGACCTGAAGAAACAAAAATTGACAAGTTAGTAGGGTTGCAAATCCCTAAAACAAAGAAACAAGTCAGAAGCTTAGTGGGAATTTTAAATTATTACAGAAAGTTCATTCCAAATTTTTCCTCCTTGTCATCTTCTCTTACTGACCTTACTAAGAAGGGACAACCCGATAAGGTCCAGTGGACGTCTGAATGTCAGACATCATTTGATAATTTGGTGACAACATTATCATCGTCACCCATTCTGATATTACCCGATTTTCGATCTAATTTTATCCTCAGAACGGATGCGTCGGACTCTGGTGTCGGCGCTTGTCTTCTACAGGAGAAGAACGAATGTCTCCATCCTGTATGTTATGTCAGTAGGAAGTTATTGCAGAGAGAGAGAAAGTATTCTGTGATAGAGCGTGAGTGCCTTGCCATTGTGTGGTCCGTCCAGAAATTAGGACGTTATCTCATGGGACGAGAATTTTGTATCCAGACAGATCACAAACCACTGACATTTTTGTCGAAGAATCGTTCGTCCAGCCCACGCTTGTCTAGATGGGCATTGGCTTTGCAGCCGTATACCTTCGTTATTCAACCAATTCCAGGAACCAGCAATCATATCGCCGACTACCTTAGTCGAGCCTAGGGCAAGATTTCAGGAGCTTATACATCGGAGGACAGGAACATTGACAGGAGCTGTGTGAATAAGACGACTTTAAAATATTGACATTATAAATATGATATGAAGAATGGTTGATAGGTTGAATGGTTTTTGATTCTGTATTAAGTATTGTGGTTAGTTAGCTATTCATGATGTGACACATATATGCATATTGCAGGCCATATTGATCCCCATATTTTCCCCTGATTTCGGTATTTTATATACTAGGGGAACTGCTAGGTCATTTTTCTAGTGTAGGTATTGCTCACGCTCACTCGTTGACAGTCATCTTGATGCGATTTGAAATTAATTGCATTAATTTTTTTGGGGTGGGGGATGATGTCACGAGTGGAGTGAGTGCAATTAAGGGGATTGCTACAGAGCGGGTGTAGAATAAGAAGAGCTCACGACAGACGGATAGGAAAAGACGTGAAAGGGGAAGAGTAAAAATAACTCATGCAGACAAGTGGGAAAAGCGTGCGTGTATGAGTGGTGTGGGGGTCTGAATGAGGCGAAAGCGATGTATTACTAGCACTGCAAGTTAGAAGGTCCTATGGAGCGGACCTGTGAATAAGAGCCCATCGGGCGGACATAAGGGAAGCAGTCGAGAAGACTAGTGAGACAGTCTTTCCAGTAATGACTGGTATGTAGAATGTGGATTGATTATTATGATTGATGTATTATATTATATTCGTCTATTACCATGATGTTAATAAGTATATGTGAGGAATGTGGAAGTCCTTGATATTGGATATAGCAATGTGCGCCACGAGCGATAGATGAAAGTGAGTTCATGGATTTGTAGCGCGAGTGAGTAGTGTGTACTCCGATGGAGGTGTGTTACCGTAAGATGTGTGGTGAGTGAAAGGTGAACTAGTGTGTGTACGCTTCGTGGATTGTAAGGAGAGGTGGAGTGAATAGAAATGGTAGGGTATTATACCAATGTAATGTTATTCTTGTAGGTGTCGGGGACGGGCCGCAGAGCCACCTCGATGAGCACAGGGGATAGGCCAGCATAGGGCCGGAGGCCACACATAGGCCAGAAGTGAGGCTGTCAGTGCAGGACAGTAGAGGCACATAAAGTCGTGGCAGTCAGGCCACGGACAGGGACGTAGATATGAGAGTGAATGAGAGACTATATTGTTGCCATGTTGATAGGCTAGTGAACTGATACTATGTTGTTGCCATGTTGATAGGCTAGTGAACTGATACTATGTTGTTGCCATGTTGATGGCTATGGAAATAATAATGTGTTATTGCCCTGCTGAGGTGCTAGGGGAGTGCTAAGGTGTATGACAATAGGAAGGGGATATTGAGAGGCTGCGGTGCCAGTAAATTATTAATGTGCTATTAAGACCCTGAGGGGAGAGGCTGAGGCCGAAGTGCCTTTAGGAGTAACTACCGGATTGTGGATCCGAGGGAGAGTGTGTGTGAGAATAAGGCCGTTGTACGGCAGTCATTTCAATAATATAATGTATGTAATTGCGCTATTATATGTATAATTATGTTTAATAAATGTGTGAGTCTGATGGATTGTTCTGTTAAGTGTTAACTTGTTTGTTCGTGATTGTTGTCCTGTCATAACTTATTACATCTCCCAGTCTGGGATTTGTGACACTGGGGGATCGTCCGTTGTGACAATAATGCGTTTTGTGAAAAATGGTTAACCTGGATGTAATGCATTTTGTGAAAAATTGTTAACCTGGATATAATGCGTTTTGTGAAAAATGGTTAACCTGGATATAATGCGTTTTGTGAAAAATGGTTAACCTGGATATAATGTGTTTTGTGAAAAATGGTTAACCTGGATATAATGCATTTTGTGAAAAAGCCTATAAAAGACAATGCTCTAGATCCTAGTAGCATTCGCCTATATTTTCATACATTTCAGTTTTAAAATGTCCTTGACACTTGATGACTAATAATAATAATAGTTCGTCCATCAGGTATGATGATGACCTTAACAACACCAGAGGAATAAAGAACAGAAATTGTTGAGAATTTCAACACATGGACAATAACGAGAACTAAAGGACACAGAGGACAGAATAGAAAGACTGTTCTTTCATGACTTATGGCTTCTCATGTGACTGATAAGTCCTATTTTTGCCCCGCAGACCCTTCCGCATAAATGACAAGAGTGCTCCGTTGGTTCAGTACCACTGGGCCTTTTCTTGCGCCGTTCTCTTTTTTTGATAGCCTGCTGGACTCTGACAGCTTCCCATGCTTTGCTGCCTCTGGTAAGGGCCGCCCTCCAATTTGCACGATCAAGCGAGAGCTTTTCCCACTCACTCACATCAATGGCAAAGGCCTTCAGTGATTGCTTGAGAGTGTCTTTGTAACGTCTCTTTGGGGCCCCAACATTCCTCGTTCCATTGGAGAGCTCAGAGAAGAAGATTTGCTTAGGGAGTCTGGAGTCGGGCATTCTGACAACATGTCCTGCCCAACGTAGCTGAATTTTTTTCAGGTGGCAGAAGATGCTCAATTCCTTGGCACGATTGAGGACCTCAGTGTCTGGAATTTTATCCTGCCATTTGATCCTTAGGATCTTTCTAAGGCAGGCCAGATGAAAGTGATTTAGCTTTCTGGCATGCGATTGGTACACTGTCCAGGTTTCAGCCCCATAGAGTAGGGTGGGAAGGACCACAGCATTGTACACTTTCAGCTTAGTGTCTGTGCGAATGCCGGCAACATCCCACACTCTCTTTCGAAGCCTGCCAAATGCAGAGCTGGCTTTGCTGATTCTTGAGAGAATTTCAGTATCAACACGAGCCGTGGAAGACAGTGTACTGCCAAGATAGGTGAAGTTCTCCGACACCTGCAGAAGACTGTCATGGACTTTGATATTTGGGGTCACAGGATACTTGTCGTCTGGAGTAGGCTGATGGAGCACTTTTGTCTTCTTTGTGCTTATTGTGAGGACAAAGTTGTCACAGGCACTAGAGAACTTATCAACACAGTTTTGCATGCTATCCTCATCGTGTGCCAGAAGTGCACAATCATCAGCAAATAGTAGGTCACAGACTTGAGTACTTTTGGTTTTGGTTTTTGCCTGAAGTCTCCTGAGGTTGAATAGACTGCCATCAGTTCGGTACTTGATGCTTACCCCTTGAGGAGGAGAGCTAAAGGCTTCTTGTAGCATTGCAGAGAACATGATGCTGAACAGAGCTGGGGCTAAGACACAACCCTGTTTTACCCCATTTGTGACAGCAAAGGGCTCTGAAACACTGCCGTTGCTTTTGACTGCAGCTTGCATGCCATCATGAAACTGGCGCACTATTGTGATGAATTCGGGTGGACACCCAAACTTCGCCAAGATTTTCCAGAGGCCTTCACGACACACTGTGTCAAATGCTTTTGTGAGGTCAACAAATGTGATATACAGCGCTTTATTTTGTTCCATGCATTTTTCCTGAATCTGTCTGGCAGCAAAAATCATATCCGCCGTTCCCCTCTCTTTACGAAAGCCACATTGGCTCTCGGGAAGCAAGTCATTTGACGAGAGATGATCAAGAAGGCGATTCAGAAGCATTCTTGCCAATATTTTGCCAGCAATTGAAAGTAGAGAGATTCCCCGATGGTTGTCACAGACTTGGCTGTCCCCTTTGTTTTTGTACAGATGGATGATTGAAGCATCTTTGAAGTCCTGTGGCAGCTTCCCTGCTTTCAACATATGATTGAACAACTCGGTCAACCTTTCAATAAGCTTTTCTCCGCCGAAGGCATACACCTCAGCAGGAATTGAATCCACGCCTGGTGATTTGTTAAAGGACATCTGATTTGTGGCAGTTCGGGTCTCATTTGCTGTGAATGGCTTGGCAAGAGCTGCATTAATAGGAGTCTGAAGGAGGCGGTCAATGACACTTGATGACTACTTCAGATGTAATCACAATGAAATGTCCAACTTTGAAGTTCAAAGTGGCTTTTGAAAAAACTCATTTTTCTCAGTTTGCCGTTTTTGGATATAATGCGTTTTGTCATGCAACCCTTCATCTCTAGATGCCCGTCTGTTCCTACCTCGGAAAAACGATCGTAGGTGATAAGGAAAAGACAGTTTGCTTTAGCTCCATGTCTTTCCTTATTCAGTAAAAGGAAATGATTTATGGTATGGAATCGTCTCCTATTGAGAAATTGATGATTGATGATTGAAGTTTCACGCTCTCAAACCTTTTAGAAAGACGACTTTTTCTTTTTGTTCGTAATACTTACAAATTAGGCCTGCACACCGAATCCACCTGATACTCTGAAACACAATGGAGAAGCCTCCAAGAAGTTATGTGTAGTGTGTAACTCAAAAAGTCGAGATAGGATTTTGTTATTCTAAGTGGACGAGTCGTCTATGATAATAAAACGTTGATGTACAAAGTCTGCATAAGGACAACGTTACTGAGGTTTGAAAGAGAGGAGATCTCGCCACTTCAGGTCTAAGGAGTGAGCCAGACCAAGGCTGACGTGGGCGCTAAACTGGTGGAAGGCAGTGTGGGCAGTGAGTAGTGTTTTAGTGCGATGCCAGGAGAGTTCTTCCCACAAAGTCCCCATTCCTTTTTTCTATTCCTAAAACCTACCAGTGTAAACAGGCCTTAAGCCAGAGAAAGATAGAGCACACTGGTACGTAAATCAGTGGTTCCCAGCCATTTCCAGGCAATCGCCCCCTTAGTCTTCAAATTTCCTGTCATCGCTCCCCACCTCCCCCCCAAATCCTTACTCAAATGCAGATACATTTCACAAAAGGACTGACTACACACAAAGTATGGTGTTAAGTTTTTCAAAGCTTTACAATAGGCGTGTTGGTTGGTTATTCATTACAAAACAGAGAGCATTCCTCTATCGAATGTGCTTAAAAAAGACATAGGCCTTTTATGTTTATAAAATATCTATACGTCATTGCCTGCCCTGTATTCCCCCCCCCCCTTTCCCCCAATAATCCTCTTTACTAGTTTTCGCCGCCCCCCCCCTCCCCCCTCAGCAAACTCAAAAAAATTGAAAAACAAAACCAATGAAAAAAACCCACCAAACTTCGGCGCACCCTCCGCGGTATTTAAAAGCTACATGCAAAATTTGGTTACCGTGGGTGGCCTAATAAAAAAGTCTTTTTTATCATATAAGGGTGGAGAATTTGTGAATAAAATATATTAAGTGTGGGTGGACAAGCTACTGAGGAATGTATGCAGCCCACGAAAGCACGATAAAAATGTATCATTAAATCAATGAAATATCAAAAGATATACACACGATGGTGTGGATGGTAACTAACTGTATAATTATTAGATCGTAATAAATCATCCAAAAATTCAGAATATTATGTGATTATGAGATATGATAGGATAAGATAAGACTCACTTTATTATTCCATTAGGGAAATTCACTCACATAGTAGTTTAAGAGCACATACATGCTACACATATCTTACGCATAGTTACACAAACATAATCACAACTCAATAACTCAATATAACAGACGTACGTGAAGTGACATGGTAAAGAACCTCAGTGAAATGTGGCACACATCCGGCTAAAATGTCTCGTTGAGCCGAAATGTGGAGGGCAAAAACGATCTTATGTTATTGACATTTTGGTGTTGTTTTTTTGGTTGTTTTTTTTTATTGTTTTTGAAGAAATATTCAGCTTTGAGAGTTAATTTTAAATGCTACCCACGGTATGCCATGATCGAAGAGCAGTGACAACAGGTTCATATTTCACACTAAACCTAACTGAACTGAATTTCGTATTTATTCCACTGTAGTCTGGTTTTAAATTCTTCTTTGCTTTTTGTAGAAAAAAAAACATAATAATTAAAAAATCATAAGCAGACTGAATTATTAATGAACCATTTCTTCAGTAGGCGACCTCAGTTTTTGTTTGGTCCAGGTTTTGAACAAATGAGAAATCCGATCTTAAACGTTTGCGGCTTTCTTATTGTGATAATGGGTTAGAATAAATCTGAACAGTGAAACAGTGTGCATTTTGTTAAACCTCTCCTACATACTAAAAGATCTCCGGTTTTTCAGAAAATGGAGATAGAACAAACAAGGACTAGGGTCGCACTACTAAACGGTGCAAAATATTGAAATGAACGCTCACCTATCACCTTCTTGAACGAGAAAACCAAATGTGTATAATTATATATACTCCGCGTACTAAGATGCACTTATGTTGAACACATTTTAAGCCAGGTCAAGATTGGAAGTACACAGCTCTGAGAGGACACAAAATACCCAACGCCAGTATAAGGATCTAATAGAATAGGGCATAAATGCATGGGGGCTTTCTCGTATCAGATCCTGATCCTCCCCCCCCCCCCCCCCCGGTTCCTTCTCTTCGGAACTGTAAACGAGATTTGGACTTTACGCCATATGATTTTCTAAAGAGAGTGTGTTATTCCTCTAGCAAAATTGAAAAAAAAACCAAAAAAAAAACAAACAGAACAAAACTCTGTTTATCAGGCCAAAGTTCTGCTCTTCACGTCAGTACGGTTGAAGTTTAGGAGTGTATCATACTGAGGCCGGAACTTCACAGCCAGCTGCTGCCAGCAAAATAATATTACATCCAAGAAATGATAACGGTGTCTAAGCTGACTGGCAACAAGAGTTTAATATTATGATCTTAGCATCCCGAGGCTGCACCGCAGGGCCGTCAGGGTAGCATCACAGAGCCACTGGAGTATTGCAAGAGGACCGTCTGGGTCGCTCGACAGGGCCAAATCTTTAGCCACGAGATCACACCATAGGGCCAAATCTAGGCAGTCAGAGTAAAGGCATGCCAGCCGCTCTTGACCTACTTTTGCGTGGAGTCCGGACTCCCAGTTCGTCTCTCCCACGTCTCGCCTCAGTCGAATTAGCTATGGCAATGATCGAATACGGATCGATATTTGTGTATCGAACACGCTATCAGATCCAAATGTGTTTCAGAATATATGATGTTGCTATCAGAAAAATGCTCAAAAAAGTTTTTTTATTGCATGCTTTTAATTAAGTAAACAACAAAATTTAAATAGGCTGTGGAATTGTATCAAGAATTTTATTTCATAGGGCAGTTGAATCAGTTGTATTCGTTTGAGATGCGATATAGACACTTTTATGTATCGATCATCACGTATGGCCTCGGGCCAAATTTTAGCTATACGCCGTTGGTGATTGTGCAAGGCTAATTCAAAGCGCGCACTGTAACTAACAGCGGGTTTAGGCTCGGAATCGAGAGAAGATAACATTTTTTCAAAGAAGTTACCCTAAAAATATTTTAATAAATATATAGTTCGAATTATTTTCTAAAATTCTAAACTGAATCAAGATGTATATTGAAGGGAAGAGAAAATTGTCTTCATAACTACATGCAAATCAGCTACGTAGAGCGAACTGTGTATCAAAAAAAAAAAAAAAAAATCTTAACTACAGATTAATATGCCACTTTAAATCGGAGTGTGGCTAAATTGTTCTACATTTTATTACTTCTTCGAATATCGCCAATCTAGAAAAGTAAATATTGATCATGAATCATTGATCAATTCGAATGTGTTTAAAAATAGAGTGCTGGTACCAAGTGCCATTTTTCAGTTCACTGGTCAATTTGAAAGCGTTCAAAAATAGAGTACTGGTACCAAGTGCCATTTTTCAGTTCACTGATCAAATTGAAAGTGTTCAAAAATAGAGTACTGGTACCAAGTGCCATTTTCAGTTCACTGATCAATTTGAAAGCGTTCAAAAATAGAGTACTGGTACCAAGTGCCATTTTTCACTTCACTGATCAATTTGAAAGTGTTCAAAAATAGAGTACTGGTACCAAGTGCCATTTTTCAGTTCACTGATCAATTTGAGAGCGTTCAAAAATAGAGAACTGGTACCAAGTGCCATTTTTCAGTTATAAAACACTGGGCTCTAGAATGCTAAAAACAGTATTAGAAACAACAGTACATGTGACAATGCTGGACACTAATGGGGAAAAAATGAAACACAGTCTTTACATTTTCTATTGAAAGAGGTCCAGAGTCGTTTTATGTATGGAAGTTGGTTGTCTTATAATTTTTTGGGTGTCAGTATGAAAACCAAAGGTTAAATAATTACATCGTGTGTATGTGTGGGCGTGTGGATGGGTGTTCTTATAAAATATCGTAACTATTAAGTCTGATAAAGAAAGCAATTCAGTTTCTTGCTTCTCCTGATAAAACTGTAAAAACCCAGTTACGATATCTTAGCCATGTGACCCTCGAAATGATATCTTTCTTTGCATATCAAAATTTGTTCTCAACAGCACAATAATTTAATCTGGGCCTTTCCTTAACCAGCATCGTTTCCATGTTGTTACTAAAACTTAGTCTGAGTGCACCAGTGGCGGATTTAATGTGGAACTATTGAAGCTTAAGCTACAGAGTCCCTAATCCCAGAGAAGCCCTGAAGAAGCCTTTTTTTTTTTTAATGAGTGAATTTTTGGATGTTGCCTATTGTTGCTGGTTGCGGAGGGACCTCCTAACAGTTCAAGTTTCAGGGTCCCCAAAAATGTAAGGTCCGCCACTGGGGCGCTCACAACGCGACTCCGTGGTGCTTCTGTCTCCTCGCATTCGCGTCATACTTTTTCAAAAGCATGCTGGTACAAGTACGTACGCCCCCCAAGTTTTTTTTGCGTGAGGGGTACGTATCTTAAAGCATTTGGTGACTCCACAGCGACAGAACTCCTCCCGAAAAACTCTTAACAACAGCTTCCTCCTGTTTTTTTTTTGGTTGAAAGAGTTGGGGGCAAAGGTAAAGGATTCGGTAAGATTAAGGGTTGAGGATAAGAAAGTCAGGCAGAGCAAATAAAAATGAATTAAATTTCCATGGAAATAAAAAAAAAAGTAATAAAACAAAACATGACAAATAGATCCACGTTACGGTGGAGGGAGATGAGCTGTTCAGTTCTCATAGATCTGCACAGTACCATCATCTCCATTCTTTCTCAGGGCGTTCTCTTGTTCCCTTTCCTTTTCTAGGCTTCCATTCAGTGTATGGACGTGTCCATCTGCTATGTAAGAGCCAGTGGTTTTAACGAAGGGGACATTCGGTATTTTTTCTCCTAGGCCGTTTGATGCGCACGGCGAAAGTACAGCATCACCTTTCTTTCTTCCAGATTGCGCGTAATAATAATTATTTCAATTGGCGTTAAAACTTGAAATTGCCCTTGCTTTGATTCCACCGTTCAGCAGTGCATATAGACTATGGATTCCACCGACCCACGTTGAACTTCCTCTATCGCTAGAGGTCTGTGGAATTAAATCCCGCCAAATGATGACTCAAAATCAAAATTTAAAAAAAAGTTCAAATTAAAAGGAGAGAGAATGAAACAAAATTAAGTTATGATTATTATAGTGCGTGAATGTAAAGGAAAGATCGATGTTGTAACAGGTTGTAAATTTAACGCACGACGTCGCTATAACTCTTGAGATGCTCAGTTAAGCTCTTTCTCTTTGGGTGGGTGGGTGGGTGGGAGGGAGGCCACGGCTGTTGCCCCCCCCCCCGCCCCCCAGATGCTCAGACGATGTCTGTGTGCTCTGAGTGCTAATGCAAGATCTGTGAGAGAATAAATCTGCAAATTCCAGGCGTGTTACCCATCTGAGAAACTACCCTTCAACAGCCAGTCCAGACCCATTTGTCAGGTGAAATTTTTGTAGCCGACGAGATTCAGCATCACTTGAATAATTTGGCCCTTAAACTGCTTCATTTTGTTGTTATACGATAATAACTTTCAAGCAATGAAAGATTTTGCTCGACAAGGGGGAAATAGTTCACCTCTTAATGTGTGTGGCAAGTGTGGATTGTTTTTACTTGTTGGGTGTATTATCCGTAGCTGCTGAAGCCTTTCTTTCTTCCTTTTCCTGAATATCTATCTATCTGTCTGTCTAGTCGTCTATCTGTCTATCTATCTTATCTGTCCTATCTATCCCATCTATCCGTCTATCTATCCATCCATCCATCCACCCACCCATTTCCGTCGGGGCGGGTTTCTTACATCACACCGACATTGGCACGATGTCTTAATCACCGGATCCTCGTAGGAAAGATGTCATTCCTATGTGCAAACGAGGTCAATCCCATGTGTAGGATTTCCATCGGGACTGCTGGGTGGGATTTGTTAAATGTTTGAGACATAACTGTTACACTACATACCTCGTACAGAATATACATAAACCACAATAGTAGTGTATTATTTATCTTTGTAAAGAGCAAATCTCAATTTTCCTTGTCTTTGTAATTTTTTTTTTACTGCCTTTGAGCAAAACACTTCGTTGATATCTCGGTCCAGGAGAGGTCAAAACTGCCTCTTTCTCATGGTGTTTTTAACCGCATTTACTCGTCGGCAACAGCATGAAAGATCTCTGAAACCACTGCATTTCACCGAAAACAAAAAGAATGTCCTCAAAATAAAAAAAACATTTCTATCTCATACATTATATATGTTTATACTTTAAATGTTAAAATCAAACGTTAAAATGTAAAGATTAAATGTTAAAATGCTACATCAAATGTTAAAATGTAGATGTAAAACAGCAAAGACTCAACCAGCACTTCTTTAAACTGGGCGCCCCATTCTGCTTTTAAATTACACATAGAATTTACACAGAGGTGGTGTGTTGATTCAATATTCTCCTGGAAAAAAACAACCCACAAATGTGTAGGATTTTGTATCACATTTTTATGAAAGAGTCTAATTTAAATGTGCTCTGTTATGGCCAAATAATGTCGGTCGATTATAACGATCCCTTTCTAATAAGTGGGTAAAAATACATATTACACACATATCTACTTTAAAGTTAAATTTCGATTTTTCTTTAAAATAAAAAAACAAAAACCATTTTTTATCTAAGAACTTGTATTTTTCCTATTTTCTTAATTTGGAAATTATTTGATTATTCAGGGTGGATCCGGCTCAAAATCTCTACGTAGTCTTCTCGATTTCATTGGCCAATCTGCAATTTCTGGGACCCTGAAGTTTGAATCATGGAGTCACTTCGTCAGTTGTTGGCAAATTGAACTGAATTAATATATAACTTGAATGGAATATGTGGCCAGCAAATGAATTTACATTCCTGCCAGCAGTTCCTTTAGTCCGGCAAACACTATATTTGTGAAAGTTAAAATTGAATGGAAAACCAATGGATGGGTTCGTGATCTGATTATTATTCAGATGCCATCACTAAGGCAAATGGAGGTTTTCGCCCGACACGGTGCTTTTCGAAGCCGTGCGGCTCCCCGCAAACAACCGTAACGCGGAAGTGAAAAGGATCTCTAGATGCCATTTCTGGGACGTGCGTCTGCGTGTTACTGGGTAAGTTCGAAAAGAAGAGGACTAGGAAGGGGAGCAGAGGGGGTGGGGGAAGCGAAGTGGATGAGAAAGGGGAAGGAATGGGAGGTGAGGGGGAAAGACGGGGGGAGGGGGGTGGAGAGAGTGGAAGAAATGGGGAGGGGGAAGAGAAACGAGAGGAAACGCGGAAGGGGAAGTGAAGGGAGCAGGGTAAGGTGTGTGTGTGTGGGGGGGGGGGGTCTCTTGAGAGAAACTTCATACACTGTAAGTTCGGATCTTTTAACAAACTATGGTCCTGGCATGGAAATATGACGTTTACAAAACCCACCGACCGGCACTGCAGTGTGGCGACGACGTGTCTGCTCCAGATATAACTGGGCTGCAATGGCACAAAGGCAAATTTCCCAAATGGGATTAAAGAGTTATACAAATACAAATACAAATACAAAATAATAATAATTACAGTACTGTTGTGCCCATTGTTCTCTCCCATAACCTTATCTACCAATGCAGGCGCAGGGTGATTTCTCAGACTGACGTTCATACCTCGGTCTGCATAATACATTGTTCCTATGCTTCGCTATCCCAAACCCTAACACGGTTTGAGCCCTTTTTCTTGAATTATTTAGACCATGTGATATGACCTACTATTTCTAACGCTCTGCTTCTTTAAGTGTTTGTCTTTGCTGTTTCTATAACACGATGCGCAGCCTTTTTCTCGGATTACTCTAGAAATATGTATATCGCCGAGTATTCCTATAGCTCTGCTTCGTCAGCTCTTTGTCTATAAAACACAGGGAAGTTTCTTGCTATCAACCAGTGCTTTACAAGAATTGAGCTTTGATTTACCGACAGACACAGGGTGATTTCTTAGACTGACTCTCCTACCTCCTTCCTCATGCACTGTTCCCCATGCTTCTGTATTTCGTAACACAATCTGCAGCCTTTTTCTCGCATTACTCTAGATCCAGCTATAATAACCGAATATTCCCATATCTTCCCCCCCCCTCCCCCCCCCCCTTTTGTTTTTGGTTTGTTTGTTGTTTTGATCAACTGTTTCCCTGTATCCTGATTGTAGCATCTGCAAGCTATCCCTTGCCCTCCCCCGTTTTCTTGTTACACTGGTGAGCATGTGTTCATTTGACAACCGCCAGAGTGTACTGTACTCCGCTGACCTGACCTTCTTTTCTAGTGAGTAGTTTTTTCCTCGCTCGCTTGTTGTCAGGTGTTTTGACTCGTTCAGTAAATAGTATGTTCCCGAATATTCGATAACGTTGTGGAAACGAATGTTTACGCCAGATTTGGCCTTGAGTGATGTAACCTGATGACGTATTGATGCGTGATTGGTTAGTTTGTGCGAGGGCAAAGGTAACGTTTATTTCGGGAACTTTCTGTAGGGATGTTTATATATATAGACCTGTGTGAGTGGTTGGGGTGGTGAGTAAGTGAGTTTCCTTTTGTGTGGCGTAGATATTTAGTTTCGCTGGTGTCTTCCTAGTAATTTATTGTTCACTATACAGTTATTAAACTTTAGTATTATTTAATCTATCGTCGGATCTCGTGTTTATTTCTTTTACAGCTGTAATAGTTTCGTTTTCTAAAGGGTTGTAGTTAGATCAACTAACTCCCCCCTACTATAACGTGCTAGAACAACCTCAGCTGTTACATATTGGGGGCTCGTCCGGGATCCGACCATATTCGAGCGGACCAGATCAAAATTACTAGATTTATTTACATAGTTTATTGTAGAATATCATCGACAAGCTATCTACAACATGTCGGAGGTTATTGGAAGGCTTAGCCAGGAAGCAGACGCCTTGGAGCTCACTGGGAAGGAGAGACAGGACTACATCCGTGAAGGCCTAAGGGAGGAAAGAGAGAGAGAGAGGCAAGATCGCATGGAGCAACTGAAGATAGAGGCTCAAGAGAAGGAGGCTCAACGACAACACGAGCTGGAGATGGAGAGGATCCGCCATCAGCGTGGAGGCGAGTCGACGCAGGGGACCAGCGACCACGCCAGTTCTAAGAGACCCAAGCTACCTGCATTTCAGGACAAGAAGGACGATCTGGATAGCTGGTTGCTGCGGTTTGAGAGGTTTGCTGAGACAGCTGAATGGCCCAGATCCACCTGGACGACATCACTGTCTGCCCTGCTGACCGGGAGAGCTTTGGAGTGCTTCTGCAGACTACCGATCGACGAAGCCAAGGACTACGACAAGGTCAAGGAAGCGTTGCAGAAGAGGTACAACCTGTCAGAGGACGGATACAGACTCATGTTCAGACAAGGTAAGCCTGAAGATGGAGAAGATGTTGGAATGTTTTTGACCAGGATCAAGACCTATCTAGAGAGGTGGATAAAGCTGTCGAAGACGGAGGAGACCTACGAAGGAGTGAGAGATCTGTTCGTCAGAGAGCAATTCATGGATGCCTGCCCACCAGACCTTGCAACCCATGTGAGGGAGAGGAAACCAAAGACGCTACAGGACATCGCAGATTCAGCGGAGGCGTACCTGGTAGCGAGGAACCGGACGCTCAGCGGGAGCGCCAGACTGCAGAGCCGGCCAGTGCGACAGAGGCCCAACGGAGACAGAAGCCCACAGGTCTGCCATAGGTGCCAGAGGCCGGGACACAAGGCGACGGAGTGTCGTGCAAAGTTAAACGACAAAGGTGAGTTGAAATGTTACCTTTGTGGAAAGCCAGGCCACGTTCGGAGGATGTGTCCAGCCCAGAAGGATAGGGGACGAGGCAAGCCGAACAAGGCGGCGGCGGCCGTAGTTATAGCGGCGGACGAGTCGTCAAGACAAGATGTGACGACGGCTGACACCAGCATCAACGTTCAAGCGGTAATGAAGGACGGGAAGCTACAGTTAGCGGTGCCTGTTACTTGCGGAGGATGCAGTGACGGAAGGACCGTGGAGAAACTGAAGTTACCAGTGATGAAGGGCTTGATTGGAAATCGAGCGGTAGATGTCCTAAGAGATACCGGCTGTGAAGGTGTAGTGGTGCGGCGAGCACTGGTGGACGACGGACAGCTCACCGGTGGGAAGAAACTTATCGCGAGGATCGATAACTCCTTGCTAGCGGCGGAGGAAGCCGTTATCGACGTGAAGACGCCTTACCTGACGGGCAAAGTGACGGCGCTGTGTCTCCCGGAGACCATCTGCGACCTAGTAGTCGGGAACGTGGACGGAGCGAAGGATCCGTACGACCCTGATACTGAGGTGATGGTAGGAGCGGTGACCACGAGGGCCCAGGAGAAGAGGAAGGACCGGTCTACGTCGCTGAAGGTGCCGAGGGCAGAACGGCACGCGGGAGTGGATAGAGAGGAACTTATCCGACTCCAAGAAGAAGACGAAGTCATTAGGAAGTTAGAGCAGAAGAAGATCCCAACTAATAGAGGCAATAAATCTGTTCATTTTGAGAAACATGGAGGAGTACTGTACCGGATCTACAAGGACCTGAGACAGGCGACGGTTATAAGGCAAGTGGTACTACCCGAGAAACTGAGAGAGTATGTATTGAGTGTAGCCCACGACTCGATCGTCGGAGGACACCTCGGCGTGAAGAAAACCAAAGACAGAGTTATGAGCAATTTTTATTGGCCTGGAATTGAAGGTGACGTCGCGAGATACTGCCGCTCATGCGACATATGCCAGAGGACAGTGAACAAAGGAGCGACCCCAAAGGTGCACCTGCAGAGTATGCCAGTAGTGGACGTACCATTTAGGCGAGTGGCCGTGGACTTAGTAGGACCTATCGACCCCCCAAGTGAAGGTGGACATCGGTATATCCTGGTGTACATAGACTACGCTACTCGTTACCCCGAAGCCACACCCCTGAAGAAGATCGACGCAGAAACGGTAGCAGAAGCCTTAGTGAACATCTACAGCCGTTTGGGTGTGCCCGAAGAGATCTTGTCCGACCAAGGGACCCAGTTTATGTCAGATGTCATGAAGGAAACGAATAGACTACTGGGAATTCGACAGTCGACCACTACAGTCTACCACCCTATGTGCAACGGGTTGGTGGAGCGATTCAACGGCACACTGAAGAAAACATTGAGACGACTGTGCGCAGAGCAACCCAAGCAGTGGCACAGATACATCAACCCGCTGCTCTTCGCATATCGTGAAGTTCCCCAAGAGTCGACCAAGTTTGCCCCATTCGAGTTGCTGTATGGGAGAACTGTGAGAGGACCCATGCACATCTTACGACAACTATGGACCAAGGACGTAGAGGAGCCGGAAACGAAGACCAGTTACCAGTACGTCATGGAACTACGTGAGAGGCTGGAGGACACATGGAAGTTAGCGACGGAAGAACTCTCCAAGGCTCAAGGTAGACAGAAGACCTACTACGACCGGAAGGCGCGAGAGAGGAAGTTCCGCCCCGGAGATGAAGTGTTGGTGCTACTGCCGACGAACACTAACAAGCTCCTAGTCCAATGGAAGGGACCATATAAGGTAGTCTCAGTTGTCGGTGTTAACGACTATAGAGTCAAGATGGGTGCAAAAGAAAAGACCTTGCACGCCAACCTCCTCAAGAGATACATTCCAAGGACGTCAAAAGCAGCAGCAGTGGCAACGGAACCGAGACCTATTGTGACCGAGATGTGTGGGATGGACAACAGTAGGAGAGATACCACGCCTGGACATGTCAACGCCATAAAGGACGGCGGCGGTGATAGTGCTGAGACTGTACTAGCAGAGGACGACCTGATAGACAAGAGTCAACCCGTGGAGTCAGCTAGCATGACAGTCATCGAGGACTGCGACCTGGAAGGCGACAACGGTGGAACGACGGAGGACCTTGCCGACCTAGGAAGCTGGGACCAGAATGAAGGCTACAGAGATGTCCAGTATGGAACGCAACTGACATCGGAACAACGTCAAGAACTCTGCGATGTGGTGAAGAATTACCAGCACGTCTTCACCAATCTCCCTGGATGCTGTCAGTTGGGTGAACATCGCATCGACCTGACGACAGAAGTACCAGTTCGTCAACGACCATACCCGGTGCCCTACGCTATGCGCGACTCATTGAAGGAGGAGCTTAGCACCATGGAACGGCTGGGCATCATTCGAAGGAGCTCATCAGCTTATGCTTCACCTATTGTTGTCGTCAAGAAGAAGGACGGATCCAACCGGGTCTGCATCGACTACAGGAGGTTAAACAAGATCACAGTATTCGACCCTCATCCGACAGCAGCGCCATCAGAAGTGTTTCAGAGTCTCTCGAGAGGAAAATTAGTCTCTCGGATTGACCTGAGCAAGGGATACTGGCAAGTGAAAGTTCGAGAGCAAGACATTCCCAAGATGGCGTTCGTCACCATGGGCGAACACTATGAATTCATTCGGATGCCTTTTGGGATGATGAACTCAGGAGCCACGCTGAACAGGATCGTAAAGCCATTGATCCGTGGAATGAACAATGTGACAGCATATGTGGACGACCTGCTGATTCATACAGAGACATTCGACGAGCATGTGAAAACTCTCAAGGACTTACTGCGGAGGATGGACCAAGCTGGATTAACTGCAAGACCACCGAAGTGTCTGATTGGAACGTCTGAAGTAGACTTTGTTGGACACTTAGTGGGAGAAGGTATGATTGGCCTGTTAGAAGAGAATGTATGTAAGGTACGAGACGCACCCAGACCCACCACTAGGAAGGAAGTGAAAGCATTCTTAGGATTAGTGGGATATTACCATGAATTTATTCCTAACTTTTCAGCGATTGCATCACCATTGTCTGATTTACTTAGAAAGGGTCAGCCCAATATAGTTCAGTGGGATGAAACGCAGGAGAAAGCGTACGCCTCTTTGAAGAATGTCATTATCTCCAAACCCGTGTTATGTTTGCCAGATTTTTCCAAAGAGTTTGTCTTAGCAACTGATGCATCAGATCGCGGATTAGGCGCTAGTCTTATGCAGGAACACGAGGGAAAGTTGTACCCTGTGGCATATGCTAGTCGTAAGCTATTGCCTCGTGAGACAAAATATTCGGTCTCAGAGCGCGAATGTTTAGCTATTGTTTGGGCTGTAAAAAAGTTTACTTTGTATTTGTATGGAAAGGAGTTTGTGCTCCAAACTGACCATCGGTCATTAGAGTTTTTGAACTCTGCCAAGTTTGACAGTCCAAAGTTATTACGATGGAGTTTATTTTTACAGTCTTATCGATTCAGGATTCACTACGTAAAAGGCAGAGAAAATGTCTGTGCCGATTTCCTGAGCAGGGTATTTTAAAGTAGTACACTATCAGTGAAATGCATTGTAACCCATACTTTTGCCTACTAGATGAATTTCTAGGACGGCAGTATTGTACTGTAATTGGGGACATAGTTCATCTGTGATTGAATACTGAATTGATGGCTGATATAGAGTCATGATGTGTTAGTCACATTTTGGTTTTATGCTATGTCATATTAGTTACCAATGGAACTTGGTGTAATTTTTGAAAATGTAACCCAAATGGGGACTGCGAGCAAGCAGCGTTTGTGTTATATTGCAATGTTGTAACTTGTTTTGACCTAATATGATGAAGAAAGACCCTAATCAGTGGTCGGTATGTATTGGTATTTTTGCCATTGTACGTATGAGTTATACATTTTGGAGATAACCATGTTATGTACAACAAGTTATATGCTATGATTCGTGCACGAAGCATTGTGTAAACGATGGGCCATCGTTTCACCATATATGATTTGTAATAATATCATTGACCATTGTTTCACCACAGTGGTGGCGTTGTGTTATTTTGACTAGTAGGCCTACTGTCTACTATTGGGAAGCAATGACGGTATTGTATTAGTTATGGTACTAGTGATGCAAAGGATATTGCATTGTATTGTATTTGCGATGAAATTTGGGAAGGCACTGAAATTGTTAATAATCGTAATAGAATTAGCAACTACCTTTGTGAGATTGGGAGTACTGTAAGATTGTTATTTCAAGATATTGCAGACGCTGAATAATGTTTTGGAGTTGAAAAATATTCAACTTAAATTGGGGAGTTGTGTAGCATCTGCAAGCTATCCCTTGCCCTCCCCCGTTTTCTTGTTACACTGGTGAGCATGTGTTCATTTGACAACCGCCAGAGTGTACTGTACTCCGTGACCTGACCTTCTTTTCTAGTGAGTAGTTTTTTCCTCGCTCGCTTGTTGTCAGGTGTTTTGACTCGTTCAGTAAATATTAGTATGTTCCCGAATATTCGATAACGTTGTGGAAACGAATGTTTTCGCCAGATTTGGCCTTGAGTGATGTAACCTGATGACGTATTGATGCGTGATTGGTTAGTTTGTGCGAGGGCAAAGGTAACGTTTATTTCGGGAACTTTCTGTAGGGATGTTTATATATATAGACCTGTGTGAGTGGTTGGGGTGGTGAGTAAGTGAGTTTCCTTTTGTGTGGCGTAGATATTTAGTTTCGCTGGTGTCTTCCTAGTAATTTATTGTTCACTATACAGTTATTAAACTTTAGTATTATTTAATCTATCGTCGGATCTCGTGTTTATTTCTTTTACAGCTGTAATAGTTTCGTTTTCTAAAGGGTTGTAGTTAGATCAACTAACTCCCCCCTACTATAACGTGCTAGAACAACCTCAGCTGTTACACTGATCTACTACCATGTTAAATGGACTTTGGTTTCCTATTTCCTTGCCTTTTTTTTTTTAACCAGATGGCCGTTTTTTGCCCCAAATGTTTCCCAGCATCCTGATCTCCCATCATGCTATATTATTATGCTGTAAATGGGCTGTGGTTTCCTTCCTTTACGGGCATTTCCTTGCTTTTTTTTTTTTTTAAACCAGATGTCCGTTTTTTCCCCCAAATGTTTCCCTACATCCTGATCTTATATAATTATGTTCTTTCGTTTCTTTCGTTTTCGGGTCATTCCCTTGTGTTTTGTACCAGCTGGTCTTTATTTTGTCCCCAAATGTTTCCCCCATCTCCTGGTCTCATCGTATACTAACTTACACTAGGGCTTTGTCTTTTGCCTTTCTTTGCACTGATGCCACAAGGAGTTGGGCACGGTTATCATTTTGTTATCTTGTCCTCTGGGCTCTCAAGTCCTGGGAGATGGACTTTCTAATCTCTCTTTGCATCGTTATAATCAAAACCTGAATGAACTAGCCTTAGATCTAGAACATGGACTGTTTATATATTTGTTTCCCCATCGTTCCCGGTTACACCCGGCGTAAGTGCATTATGTTTTTGCTCATCTCCAGGATTATGGATTTTGTCTTTACCTTTCCCCATCTTCATTTAACAGAAATATATTGTTTCATTAATACTACTTATCATATATGTTTTTCTCCATCTCCTAGTTTCGGTTGATGTGTTTTGTTTGTTTCTTACTTTCTTTCCATCCCTATCCAGAAATCTCTCCATATCCTGCCCCCGAGTGATGTTTTGTTTGTTTCTTACTTTCTCTCCATCCCTAGTCTTCATACCCAGAATGTTCTCCATCTCCTGCCCTGGGATGATATGTTTTGTTTGTTTCTTACTTTCTCTCCATCCCTAGTCTTCATAACCAGAATTTTCTCCATATCCTGGCCTCGGGTGGTGTGTTTTGTTTCTTACTTTCTCACCATCCTAGTTTTCATACCCAGAATGTTTTCCATCTCCTGGCCTAGGATGATATATTTTGTTTGTTTCTTACTTTCTTTCCATCCCTAGTCTTCATACCCAGAAGGTAGGCTTTTTTTTTTCACCGTTTTACTCATATCCTAATCTCGGGAGTTGTATTATTTCGTTTTTTCCCACACATTCTCTCCATCAAGAGATGTGCCCTTTTCCCCCCTGATTTTCCTACAGGCTCTGTTAGTACTTTGTTTTCTAATCATTTAAACGGAGGCGGGGGGGGGGGGAGGGGGTCTCTTTCAAGTACACTGTCTTATCTATTTCCCCACCCTTTACGGAGGAAATGGACCTATAATTCTCTTTCCCCGAATTATAGCCCAACAGGAGGGCTTTCTTTGAGATTCCCTTCGTCTCATGACCATAAAATAGGCTTCGTTCCTCCTCCATTTCAACATTCAGACTTTTTATTGGAGAGATCGGTTGTTTTTTCTCTGCCTCTCCTATCCTGCACCTGAAGATATGAGACCTCTCTCTTTCACTCTCTTTCCCATCCTCAGAGAGTTTCATCCTGTTTCTCAATCTCCTAGCCTCCACCTGAAGATATAAGAAACCTCTCTCTCTCTTACTAGAGAGACTCATATCTAGAGAGAATATCATCCTGTTTCTCAATCTTCTAGCCTCGACCTGAAGATATAAGAAACCTCTCTCTTACTAGAGAGACTCATGTCTAGAGAGAGTATCATCCTGTTTCTCAATCTCCTAGCCTCCACTTAAAGATATAAGAAACCTCTCTCTTACTAGAGAGACTCATATCAAGAGGGAGTTTCATCCTGTTTCTCAATCTCCTAGCCTCCACCTGAAGATATAAGAAACCTCTCTGTCTTACTAGAGAGACTCATATCTAGAGAGAGAATCACCCCGTTTCTCAATCTCCTAGCCTCCACCTGAAGATATAAGAAACATCTCTCTCACTACTAGGGAGACTCATATCCAGAGAGAGTATCATCCTGTTTCTCAATCCCCTGGCCTGCACCTGAAGATATGAGAAACATCTCTCTTTACTAGAGAGACTCATATCCAAGGAGACTGTTTCTCCTGTCTCTCAATCTCCTAGCCTGCACTTGAGATTATGGAAAACCCCTCTCCTCTTGTAGAGGCTCATACTCCAGGACAGTTTTCTTTTGCCCCCATCTCTTTCTTTTATGCCAAGGAGGAGTGAAGGTTATTTTATCTCAGTGATTTCATGTGGAGATTTCCTTTTTTGCTTTATTTGCCCATCTCCAGAATTTAGTCTTTTGTGTTCTCACCATTTCCGTATCAACTGATCATTCTCTGAATTGAATAAATTAGTTAAGCCCTTTGGATTTTATCTCTGTCGGTCCATTTCCTCGGTGTATTTTCATCCCGTACTCTGCATTAGAGAAATGTTTCCACCTTTTCCAGTTTTCTTCCTCGCTGCCTGATCCCCATGCATGCTAAATGCCTCAGCCATGCATCCATGACGTAGAATGTCCCAATTCCCCTATTCGTACATATTCTAATGGCCATCCCGGAGACGGGAATTTGTATGGTTATGTTTTTTCCCATGTCTTACACAAGTAAACAGGAAACAATCGTTTAACTCTTTTGTCTGTTTTCTAGCCTATATCCTGGGTATATTCCTATTTGCCTCGTCTTTACTTCCATATTTGAGCCATTTGAGCATTCTTAAGGCGGTCTCTCTACACATAGAGTCGGTTTTGCGCTTTTTAACGTTTTTTTATGCTTTTTTTTTTGTCGTACCAGGAAATGGGCCTATTCATCTTTTCCTTTCCGTATTCCCTTTCTTGATACAAAATATGGCTATTGTCCTATATATTTGCCCACCTCCTTTCTGTTCAGTAGATGGGGCTAGTTATTGGTTTTCCCGCCTAAATTACAGCCAGGAGATGGAATTAGATTCCCGTTTTCCGGCCTCATATATATCCAGGGGATGGGCCTAGTTATCATTTCCACACCTTTCTTATATCCAAGAAATGGGCATGCTATCCTCTGTTTACTCAAATTCCTTATAAAATCCATGAGATGGGGCTAAGTTATCTTGCTTCCCCCCCCCCCCACCTCCCTTATATCCAGATGGCTCTAGTTAAGTTATCTTCTGTTTCTCCTACCTTCCTTATATCCAGGAGATGGCACACGTTATTTTCTGTTTTCCCCCCACCTCCCTTATATCCAAATTGCACTAGTTAAGTTGTCTTCTGTTTCCCCCACCTCCCTAATATCCAGGAGATGGCACACGATTTCTTTTTCCCCATCTTTATATCCAGGAGATAGACTGGTCATCTTCTGTTTCCCCCAATTCCCTCATGTCCAGAAGATGGCACAAGTTTTCTGTTTCCCCCAATTCCCTCATGTCCAGAAGATGGCACAAGTTATCTTCTGTTTCCCCCAATTCCCTCATGTCCAGAAGATGGCACAAGTTATCTTCTGTTTCCCCCACTTCCCTTATATCCAGGAGATGGCACAAGTTATCTTCTGTTTCCCCCACCTCCCTTATATCCAGGAGATGGCACAAGTTATCTTCTGTTTCCCCCACCTCCCTTATATCCAGGAGATGGCACAAGTTATCTTCTATTTCTCCCACCTCTCCCATATTAAAGAGATGGCACAGGTTATCTTCTCTTTCCCCCACCTCCCTTATATCCAGGAGATGGAACAAGTTCCCTTCTGTTTCTCCCACCTCCTTATATCCAAAAGACGGCACAAGTTATCTTATGTTTCCCCCCACCTCCCCTATATATCCAAGAGATGGCACAAGTTATCTTCTTTTTTCCCTCACCTCTTTTATATCGAAGAGATGGCACTTGTTATTTTCTGTTTTCCCCCACCTCCCTTATATCCATGAGATGGCATTAGTTAGATGGAGTCAGTTTTTCTCTGCTTCCCCTTCTCCCTTTTTTTCAGGGGGTGGGGTTGATTTCCTTCCAGTTTCCCCACCTAAGGGATGCTCTCTTGCATTTCCCCAACTCTCTTATACCTAGAAAGTGGGGTTAGTCTTCCTGTCTTCCCCAGCACTTTTATCATTTTCGGGAGATAGGGTTAATTTACCCTCTGCTTCCCCACCGCCTTTATGTTTAGGAGATGGGGTTAATTTACCCTCTGCTTCCCCACCGCCCTTATGTTTAGGAGATGGTGTTAATTTGCCCTCTGCTTCCCCACCTCCTCTATGTTTAGGAGATGGGGTTAATTTACCCTCTGCTTCCCCACCTCCTTTACGTTTAGGAGATGGGGTTAATTTACCCTCTGCTTCCCCACTTCCTTTATGTTTAGGAGATGGGGTTAATTTACCCTCTGCTTCCCCACCTCCTCTATGTTTAGGAGATGGGGTTAATTTACCCTCTGCTTCCCCACTTCCTTTATGTTTAGGAGATGGGGTTAATTTACCCTTTGCTTCCCCATTTCCTTTACGTTTAGGAGATGGTGTTAATTTGTCCTCTTCTTCCCCACCTCCTCTATGTTTAGGAGATGGGGTTAATTTGCCCTCTGCTTCCCCACCTCCTCTATGTTTAGGAGATGGTGTTAATTTGTCCTCTTCTTCCCCACCACCTTTACGTTTAGGAGATGGGGTTAATTTACCCTCTGCTACCCCACCTTTACGTTTAGGAGATGGGGTTAATTTACCCTCTGCTACCCCACCTTTACGTTTAGGAGATGGGGTTAATTTACCCTCTGCTTCCCCACCACCTTTACGTTTAGGAGATGGGGTTAATTTACCCTTTGCTTCCCCACCTCCTTTATGTTTAGGAGATGGGGTTAATTTACCCTCTGCTTCCCCACCTTTACGTTTAGGAGATGGGGTTAATTTACCCTTTGCTTCCCCACCTCCTTTACGTTTAGGAGATGGGGTTAATTTACCCTCTGCTTCACCACTTCCTTTACGTTTAGGAGATGGGGTTAATTTACCCTCTGCTTCCCCACTTCCTTTACGTTTGGGAGATGGGGTTAATTTACCCTCTGCTTCCCCACTTCCTTTACGTTTAGGAGATGGGGTTAATTTACCCTCTGCTTCCCCACCTCCTTTACGTTTAGGAGATGGGGTTAATTTACCCTTTGCTTCCCCACCTCCTTTACGTTTAGGAGATGGGGTTAATTTACCCTTTGCTTCCCCACCTCCTTTACGTTTAGGAGATGGGGTTAATTTACCCCCTGCTTCCCCACCTCCTTTACGTTTAGGAGATGGGGTTAATTTACCCTTTGCTTCCCCACCCCCTTTATGTTTAGGAGATGGGGTTAATTTACCCTTTGCTTCCCCACCTCCTTTATGTTTAGGAGATGGGGTTAATTTACCCTTTGCTTCCCCACCCCCTTTATGTTTAGGAGATGGGGTTAATTTACCCTTTGCTTCCCCACCCCCTTTATGTTTAGGAGATGGGGTTAATTTACCCTTGGCTTCCCCACCCCCTTTATGTTTAGGAGATGGGGTTAATTTACCCTTTGCTTCCCCACCTTTATGTTTAGGAGATGAGGTTAGATTCTCTTATATCTAGGAGTCGGATTTTTTTTCCAGCCATCTGGTTCTGCACCGAAGAAATGCCCTCTGTCCGTGTTCGTTTTAACTCTCCTAAATGAATATAGTGATGCCTTCAAGTTTTTTCTTTGGAGCTAAGAGGCGTATTTATTCTTGTATACACACTGGCAATAAACAGGTCTCTGGGCCACACTAGTTAGTTCTTCCGATTTGCCTAACCTGTGAGAGTTTCCTGGGAAGCCAAGCTAGAGATATCTTTTTGCTGTTCTCTTATCCTCTTTCCTTATTGAATCCTTTGAAGCCTTTGACTCCAGCCTTTGACTATTTTCTGAATGAAAACTTTCAATTTGACTCTCTTCTACTCAGCCTAATAGATTTTCTCGTAACTTTGACTTTTCGCAGTGAAAAAGATTTCGAAATGTCAGAACCAAAACTCTGAAAAAAGGCCATTCCTTTTAATTTTGTAGCAGCTGAGTAGGGATTTCAATCTGACTGGACAAGGAGCTAGATCACCCAGATAGCTCATTTACCAGTAGATGGGGGAACAGTAGAGTTTGGTTCTCCTTGAAGATCTGGGTCTGGGCTCTACCGAGAGACGCAAACTCAGAGAACCGCTGTCGACCGGTAATCTTCCTTAATAGCTCCCCACAATTTGTCCAGCCGAGGCCTCTCACCCTGTGCAACATGCAGATGACGGGGCTTGACAGAAATGACAAAGTCACACACAACAACATGCATGACCACAACCACAAACAAGGGTCTACCGCCGCCAGACAGTGGGTCACTACAGAGAACCAAACTAGAATGTTCCCTTCAGGGTCAACCTTATCATACCGATGTTCAGAAGTGCAGACTTTAGAACAGAGTCCAGTTTTCTTATTTTATCCCAAAATTACCCCCTGCATCTAAAAATATGCAAATCTACCACCAATTTAACTTCGCCCATGTACTTGCAGTTCCCTGTCATTCTTTTTCGTCTTTACGAGGAATGGCTGTCGCCGGGCATCTTTATCATCTTCTATATCCCTATCTTCCCAGATCCTAGTGATAGAGATGAATTTATTGTGCTTTCAGTGCTTTCAGGTTTCTCCCGATCCATCTTTATCATGCTCCATCGTCGTCTCCTGTGCCGTTATCATGCTCTATCTCCTTGCCTTTGTATCCGTATCATGCTCTGAATACCTGGATCTTTGCTTTATCTTATTCTATACGTCACTCTAGATCAGTATGAAGCGCTTTATCACCCTGCAGCCTTATGTTCTATGTCACCCTTTATCCTTATCATGTTCTATGCCATCCTGCATCATTAGCATGCTGTATGTCACTTTACATCATTAGCATGATGTATGTCACCATGGATCCTTATCATGCTCTATGTCAAATGTCACCCTGCATCCTTATCATGCTATTTTTCACCCCGCATTCTTTTCATTCTCTATGTCACTATATATCCTTATCATGCCCCGTGTAACCTTACATCCTTAGCATGCTCTATGTTACCATATATCCTTATCACGCTCCATGTTACCCTTCACCACTGGCAAGCTATATGTCACCCTGCATCCCAATAATGCTCTATGTTAGGCTATATTCCGACCATACTCTATATCACCCTGAATCCTTATCACGCTCTTTGTAACCATATCATGCTCTATGTCACGCTGCATCCTTATGTTCTATGTCACCCTACATCCATATTATACTCTATGTCACCCTATGTCCGTATCATGCTCTATGTCATCCTGCATCCCTATCATGCTCTATGTCACTATAAAAATCATGCACTAAATCACCCATCATCCTTAGCAAGTTCTATGTCACCCTGCATTCTTATCATGCTCTATGTCATCGTATGTCCGTATCATACTCTATGTCATCCTGTATCCCTATCATGCTCTATGTCACCATAATCATCATGCACTAAATCACCCTTCGTCCTTGGCAAGTTCTATGTCACCCTGCATCCTTATCAGGCTCTTTGTTACCCTGCACCCTTATAATTTTCTATGTCACTGGGCATCTTTGTAGTGCTCTATGTCACCCTGCGTCCTTATCATGCTCTCTGTCACCCTGCATCCTCATCATGCACTATGTCACCCTCTATCCTTATATTCTGTCACCCTATATCATGCTCTATATCACACTGTATCCCAGCATGCTCTATATCACTCTGCACCGTTACCATGCTCTGTATCACCCTGCAATCCTATTTTGCTCTATCTCTGTTTCCTTTCATCGCTATGATGATCTATGCATCCTTATCATGCCCTCTGTCACCCTACATCCTTATCACGCTCTAATTCTGTTTCCAACACCCGTTCATGCCCTATGACACCGTGCATCCGTTGTGTAATGCCACTCGAACCGCAATCATTACATCATTTGGCAATCAATTTTGAGGTGTAGTTCATTTCAGCCCCACCCAGTTCACCTACTTTTCAACTTTCTAGTTCTTGGAATTTCTATATCTTTTTTACCATTTTATTTACCATTCATGTCACCCTCATCCTAAGCATGCTCTATGTTGCCCTGCATCCTTGGCATGCTCTTTATCAATTGCTCTGATTAATTTCCTACTTCCAAATCTACGCCTTTTTGTAATAGATTTTTCTCCCACCTTGATCTTTTAGCCGCCAAGGGCGGTATGAGAAAAATGTTGTCCTATGGAAGCTCCCATTTTGTTATTGGGGGGACCAGTATGTTTAAGTATCAAGTATCATAGGCATGCTGGGTACATTGGCGTAGCAATAGGGGACCGAGAGGGGGGGGGGGCGGGGACTCACGAAAGAGTTCCGTTAGGGTTAGGGATAAGGATTAGATTTAGAATTGGGGATAGGAAAAAGGATTAGGGACATAGGGTTAGGACACGGGATTAGAGACTTGGGTTTAGGGACACGGGATTGGGAACATAGGTTTACGGACATAGGATTAGGGACATGGGATCAGGGACAGGGGTTAGGGACATGGGATTGGGGACATAGGTTTACGGACATAGGATTAGGGACATGGGATCAGGGACAGGGGTTAGGTACATGGGATTTGGGGCATAGGTTTACGGACATGGGATTAGGGTCATGGGGTTAGGGACAGGGGTTAGGTACATGGGATTGGGGACATAGGTTTACGGACATAGGATTAGGGACATAGGATCAGGGACAGGGGTTAGGGACATTGGATTGGGGACATGGGATTAGGGACATGGGATTAGGGACATGGGATTAGGGACATGGGGTTAGGTACATGGGATTGGAGACATAGGTTTACGGACATAGGATTAGGGACATAGGATCAGGGACAGGGGTTAGGGACATGGGATTGGGGACATGGGATTAGGGACATGGGGTTAGGGACGTGGGATTATGGGATTGGGGACATAGCGTTAGATACATAAGTTTGGGGTCAGGGATAGGATGGTCGGGACGTACGGAACTCTGTCCCCAACGTACAGCATTTGAACCCACGCCGCCCCGCCCCCTCGCTACCCCACTGGCTGGGTATGATGGCAGCCGCCCAGCCCCGGCCCACAGACACAGATAGTACCACTTTACTGTCATGAGTGGTAGCATGGAGTGCTGGCCCCTGGCTTCAGGGGACACCACTCCATGATCTGACTTGAAATTGAACGCAAAGATTTTTAATATTACTAGTTGGCCCACTGACTTGGGAATACACAGATGTTATTCTTAAAATTGAGTTCCGACCACCAATGTGTACATTTTTATTTTATTCTACTCGAAGGAACTGCGTCTTTTTTTTTTTCCGGCTCAAAATGTCGGCACATTTGTTTCTGTTCAACTTAGAGACATGCTACAAATTATACTATGTACGCCACTGGTTCAACTCATAGTGGCTACAAATCAACCAAAATAATAAAAATATATTGAACTTCAAGACCTTTTAAAATACGCCCAGGTAAACCGTTGCGTCTTTCTCTGCGCACTCAGATAGTTTGTAGAATTTAAGTCTCAGCGGTTAAAAAGCCTTTCATAATTACACTGGAGGCTTTACTGCCTTTATAATATGATATGATGATGATGATTCTGATATACCTCATCGAAGTATCTTTGCTTTCTCATTAAATATAAGTCCGAATTTGGCTTAAAATTTTGGATGAATCCGAACAAGCCCAGATAAATCGTATTTGGGGAAAACTGGCTTTCAGTAAAGACATGTTAGTAGAAACAATCTAGTATATGAAAATATATGAAAATCCCTTTGTTACTACACATTTGCACCAAAACTTCTGGGTGGATCTTTCTGAAATTTGGTGTGGACCCAAATAATCTATGGGAGAGAATACACTTACGCATCACCCAGGAATAATCGGCAAAATGCGCACCTTTAGCTCGCACAGCATTTAGGCGACTGTTACGAATGGGACACTAATTGGGCAGTCACTACGCGAGATTGTCGGTGGAATCACGCCATGATGTAGTTGTTAATATTAGAATGATTATCCATACTATGCATTCTGCTCGGCTTTGTAATTTTCATTCTTCATACTACTAAACCAGTTCACTCCCGTTCATTTGAATGGATTTTATACTAGTACCTATATGAATATAAATCCCCCCGATGAATCATACTCAAAATCACATTTTGTCACCGTTGCCTAGGACTGCACTAGTAACTCAAAAGTTCGAAAAATTGATATATTATTATGTTCCATTTCATTCAAAGCCGCATCGAATGGTCTGGGTTCTAGGCTCCTACGCCCAAAAATAATCGAATGGCAAACTTTCAAAAAGTCATCGTGCCTAGATCCGTTGTGCTAAAATAAGATTGTCCTCCTGAAAAGTAGTCAAAACCAGTTATTAGTTTTAGGGGACGGTGAAGACTTTAAAAGTGAAACATTGAAAGTGCCTACCTATTCTTGCCAACTGCATATCTTCGTTTGAAATATCACACTTTCATTCAGTTGCCATACCTTAACTTTAATCATTGCATTATTTCGAAAAATCGCCACACGATCTTGTCTCGTTGACAGACGAAGCGAGAAAGGACTTAACTTCTTGGCCAGCTGTAGATTTCCATCTGAAACACAGCACTTCCATTCATTTTGCCATTAACTTTGATCACTACACAACTTTGGAAAAATCACCATACGATCTTGACTCGATGACAGACGCAGCAAGAAAGGACTTAAAATGGTAGTTTCGGGTGATTGTAGATTTCGCATGGGACGTCCAGTGCATTTTGCTCAAAACATCACGGGTTGAGTGAACACAAAGTGAATTTCTCATGTCTTCTCTGATTGGTAAACAGACAAATGTTTATTTTCAATTTTTTTTTCATCTTTAAGTTTATTAATTTAATGGCGAACCCACGAATTTAAGGGCACAAACTGAATTTGTACTCATACGTAATCGCTTAGTCTTGTTTTTTGTGGGCGCTGTTTTCTCCCTTTGTCTCACCTCTCTCCCCACCCCCCACCCCCCTTTTTTTTTCTTATCCACCCTACCGGCATGTAATTAATGTTCAAACTGAGGGCGACTTGAATACATACTCTCATGCACTCGGCTTATCGAAGGAAGAAAAACAAAAGGTTGATTGCATTTCACCAAGATAACAACTTTTTTAAAAGACTGTCGGAAACTTCAACGAAGTCAATAGTTCGATACAAAAGCGATTGGGATAGATTAGCTGATGCATAAATAAATTGATCTTGTTATTTTTGAAACTGTTATCCAGCCTGCAGCACATAGCAATACAAAAACAAACAAAAAAAACAACGCCAAAAACTGGCCAAATTGCACCACAGTGAACTATTCCCGCCACTAAGTTTTTGTTTTCTTTTAATAAAATCATTTCAGCAGTCCTTTAGCGGGGCACGCATAAGCCGATTTGATCTGCCAACTAGATGGATGGTGACGTCACGACATTGAGCTCCAATGAGACCTTGTGCATCAGCAGATTTGTCGGATCTCACTGAAACGCAATGTTGTGACGTCATCATCCAACTAGTTCGCCGATCCAAATCGACCAATATGTGCCATGACCTAGTTCGCTCTCTACACTTCGCTCAGTTCATTGTCTGAATAACTACTAATATCTATTTAATACAGACAACATAATCCACACCATCTATCTATTCATTCAAGCTTCCATTCTTCAAACTGCACATTTGCATTTGTGTGTATGTGTTTTTTATTCTTTTCGATATCTTTATGTGCAGCCTACGCATCCAAAGAAGGCCACAGAGATGGATGGTATGCACCGATCTTCATCTGTCAAGCTCCTATATCCCCAGCCCCTATAAGACACACCTGTTTCAAGCTTGCATTCTTTTCATAATAATGTGTATATTTGAAGGCAGAACATTTTATTAAGGCAGTGCAGTGTTGACCAAAAGTACCGTTCATCATTAGCATTCCTTACTATATTATTCATGTCAACTAGATCAAATTGATGTCCTTCCATCCGTGCAAACAGCAGATTACTCATTGCGTGTAGTTCAGCAACAAACACAGAATGGCGGATACAGGCATGTGATTTATAAGTCAAGGCTATCAGGCACCAAAATGTACGATAGTAGTAATAATGACAAAGAAAAAGAATACCATTTCTGTAGCGCTTCATTCCGACAAATGCCAACTCTTAGAGCTTTACAGTCATTTATCCACTCAAAATTAAACTCATCCATACAAAGAACATTTGACGTGGAGGAGTGGCTTGCGTGTCCCAGTGATCCCAGGAGCTAAGCCAGCGGAGGCCTCGTGCCCCTGATAGCTTTAAGCAAGCTGGACAGGTCATGGGGGAAGGACCAGACAAGATTGAACAGACCGGCCCTCCAGGTTCGGGGGTTGGGCGTAGGGCTAACAACCCTACCCTGAAATCCTTGTTGGGGTGACCTTACTTGGAGAAACAAAAATCGTTACGGAAACAGCAACATGGAAAAACCAACGTTCTGGATGTGATGGACCTTCTGAGTACCTCGCGACTCGTATGAATGCAAGTAGTGAAAGCCGAAAGGAAACTGCTAGCAGGATGAAGGAGGAACTGAACACCGCCAAAACCAAGACCAGGATTGGATACTGGAATGTTAGAACAATGTATGAATCGGGTAAATTAGCACAAGTAACATCAGAGATGAGGCGCTACAACCTACACATCCTGGGTGTAAGTGAGAGCAGATGGACTGGATCTGGAAGGATCAAAACATCCACTGGAGAAACCGTTCTCTACTCTGGAAGAGAGGATGACCAACATCATGAAGGAGTAGCCATCATCCTAAAGAAAGGACTGGACAAATGCTTGTTGGAGTGGAAACCAGTCAATAGCAGACTGATGAGGATGAGGATGAAAGGACGACACACAAACATCACTGTCATCCAATGTTATGCACCAACCAACGAAAACGACAACACAGACAAAGACGACTTTTATGAACAACTCCAGGGGGAAATGGACATGACGCCACGGCATGATCTCATCATTGTCATGGGAGACCTCAATGCTAAGGTAGGTAAAGATGATATAAATTATGAAAGAGTAATGGGAAAACATGGAACTGGAACAAGGAATGACAATGGAGAAAGGCTTGTGGATTTTTGTGCCTTGAACAACTTAGTCATCGGAGGGACCCTTTTCACACACAGAGAAATTCACAAACTCACATGGAATTCTCCAAATGGAAGAGACAAGAACCAAATAGACCATTTGATGATCAACGGTATGTGGAGACGATCCCTTCTAGATGTGAAAGTGAAAAGAGGAGCTGACGTAGCCAGCGACCACCATCTAGTGGCAGCACTTATCAAAATTAAACTGAACAAGACCGGAATCAAGACATCAAAGCAAAGACACCTTAATATTCAGAAACTGAGAGATGCAAGTGTTAGAAATGCCTTCAACATACAAGTCAAGAACCGATTCCAGGCTCTACGAGAGTCTGATAAGCACAACCCTAAAGAAAGAGGAATCGATTCAGAGTGGAAAAGAGTAACTACAGTGTACACAGAGAGCAGTGTAGCCTGCCTTGGATTTAATGAGAAAGGGAAAAGCAAGGAGTGGATCCAACAAAGAACATGGGATGTGATCGAGGAGAGGAAAGTCATGAAAAAGAAACTCCTACAAGTGAAATCGGAAAGGCTGAAAGAGAGGTACCAACATAGCTACACAGAGTTAAATAAGAAAGTGAAGAGACTAGTAAAGAAAGATAAACGAGAAACCATGGAACAGCTAGCGGCAGATGCGGAGGAGGCAGCAGCAAGAGGAGAACAGGGTAAGCTCCACAAGATCACTAAGCGCATTTGTGGCAAGTACGGTGGAAGACCAAGTGTTCCAATCAAAGACAAGAATGGGAAACTACTGACTACAGAACGAGAACAGGATACACGCTGGACAGAGCACTTTCAGGAATTACTAAACCGGCCACCACCTGAAGATAGAATAATAATACAAGATGCTGCTGAAGACCTTGACATCAACATAGATCCACCAAAGAAAGAAGAGATAGTGGCAGCAATAAAGAGCCTAAAAAACAGCAAAGCCCCAGGAAAAGACAACTTGACTGCAGAACTGTTCAAAGCAGATCCGGATCAGTCAGCCACCATCCTTCAGCCACTGTTCACAGCTATCTGGGAAGCAGAAGCAGTACCAAAGAGCTGGAATGAAGGCAGAATAGTGAAAATACCCAAGAAAGGAGCACTCAGCGATTGCAACAACTGGCGTGGTATCACTCTCCTTTCTATACCCAGCAAAATCCTTGCCAAGATCATTGTGCAACGTATGTCAGATGCTGTGGACAAGACACTGAGAAAGGAACAGGCCGGATTCCGAAAGGGGAAAGGATGCATTGACCAGATCTTCACACTCCGAAACATCATAGAACAGTGTTCAGAATGGCAAAGGCAGCTCTATGTGAACTTCGTTGACTTCGAAAAGGCCTTCGACAGCATCCACAGAGAGAGTATATGGCGCATTCTTCGGCACTATGGGATTCCCAGCAAGCTTGTTGAACTCATCAAAAGCTTTTACAAGAACTTCAGTTGCAGTGTCGGAAACAGTGATGCATCCTTTGAAGTGAAAACTGGTGTACGGCAAGGATGTGTGATGTCAACAATTTTGTTTAACCTCGTAATCGACTGGATTATGCGGAAAACTACAGAGGATGCACCAAGAGGCATCAGATGGACACTCTTCGACAACCTAGAGGATTTGGACTTTGCGGATGACCTTGCGCTATTGTCACATAGTCACCAACACATGCAAGATAAGACGCAGAGACTACATAATTTTGGATGCAAAGTAGGCCTTCGGATTAGCCAGAAGAAGACAGAGATTATGACCCTAAATGTAGACACTCCAGCACCAGTGCAAGTAGATGACAAGAACCTCACCACGACGGACAAATTTAAATACCTTGGTAGCATTATCAGACCAGAGGGTGGCACAAAGGAGGACATCCAAAGTAGGCTGGGAAATGCAAGGGCTGTCTTTCAAAGTATGAGCAACATCTGGAAATCGACACAATACGGCATCAACACCAAGATCAGACTGTACCAAAGCTGTGTCCTATCCACACTCCTGTATGGATCAGAGTGTTGGCGAATGACAGAAGGTGACCTTGCCAAGTTGTCTTCCTTCCACACCACATGTCTTCGTAGGATTCTCCGCATCTTTTGGCCAAACAAGATTTCTAATCAGGAACTACTAAGGCGATGCAAGCAAGAAGAAATAGCCAACATCATCACGAAGAGACGATGGAGATGGCTTGGACAAGTGCTGCGAAAGGAAGCAAATTCTATAACCAAAACAGCACTTCAGTGGACACCGGAGGGACGGCGCAAGCGAGGCAGACCCAAGGCAACCTGGCGGAGAACAATCGAGGCAGAGATGAAATCCTTCAATCACTCATGGGGAACTCTCGCAAAGATGGCCCAGGACAGACAGGGCTGGAGATCCTTTGTTGCTGCCCTAAGCACCAGTGGGTGCAACAGGAAATAGTATACAAAGAACATACCAAAACATATGACAACTGTCAGAAACAGCTGTGGTTGTATTCCATCAATTAAGACGATTTGCTTTGAGAGGTTTCTTTCAACAATTTTCTGCCTTGTATTGGTCTTTGTAAAGCGTGTTATGCGTCATTTTAAATTTAATTCCAGCTCATCTTGCCTGTTTTGATAATATTGTGAAAAAACTCACCGCTTTGGGGCGTCTTAAAAAGTACATTAAAGAAAACCTATAATGATAACTTTTTTAAAAAACATTTTTGTTGTCTCTGTGCCTGTCATTATAAGTTTCCGCCATTGAGATGCCATGCTGTAACACTCCAAATATTTGACATGCTCATTAACGGTTCCGTCAAGTAAAGGAAGAATCACTTTCGAAACGTGAAAATCGACTGGTGTTTCTAAAAATAGACAATAGGCATGCATAGAATGAAACTCGATTAGCCTAAGTCCAAAGTTTTCGATTTCTTATTTTTTGAATAAAATAATCCAGCAAAGAACGATCTACATTTTGGCACCGGTCCCATTACTGTATTTTGATAAATGGTGGAGATATCGATACTTTTATGATTTCATTTATATCACATTTTGAGGATGAAGATCATGTATCTGACGATGCACGGTGTTCATCGCACGGGCATTCAGGCTTTTCACTTGATCATAGAGAATGAAAAGCGTGCAAGTCAAGATGTATGATACATCAAGATGACCATGTTCATCTTACGGGCAGCTGCGCTTTTCACATGATCACGGAGTATGAATATGGTGCAAATAAAGATGTATGATGCCGATCTTATGGGCACCGGCAGTTTCCACCTGATCACGAAGGGTGAACAACCTGTAACTCACCATGTGCGGTGTTCATTATGAATGTTGAGTGTGTGGAAACATTCATAGTCATTGTAAATCATACAAAAAGAATATTGAGTAACAGAAAAGGTAAATCGGTAATTTCTATTACACCCCCCCCCCCACATCCCCACACCACACCACACCCCAGACTTTCCTCCCTGTAATACTGAAGCTTTATTCGCCACCGGCCCTTTATCCTCGGGCCGATCTCTTTGTAGTTTAACTGGACAGAGGAGAGAGGTTCGAAAAGATTATGCACGGTGGTGATGTCACGACATTCTAATTTCAGTAAGAACGAACTAGTTGGCTGGTGGGCGAAGTTTCATTGATATTAATTATTATGGCAGAAGTGCAGCCTGGTATACGGTTCCACCAAGGGACACAAAAAGGAAAATATCATAAACAAAGAAATATTTCTAGAGGATTAACTCCCCTGATAGTTTCATGGAACGAAGTGCTGATTTGCAGACATCTGCCAATAGAATCTTATTCACAGATGTGGGTTACATGGTTTTGTGATAATTATGTTAGAAGAGTTCCTTCAACATTTTACAAGGTCTGCTGTGGTATTGTGATTAGCATCCTAGCCTGTTCATCAGGAGAGTGGAGGTTTGACTCCTTTGCCAGGGAAGGTTTTTTTCTTCTTTTTTTTGATAAAGCCTTTTTTCCCTAGCAGTGCTCTTGATGGGGAATCCATCTGTTTCATTTTAATTTTCAGGATTGCTAATTATTTGCTCCAGATTTCTTCCTTTATTCATTCCTGTTCATTGAACAAGACAGCAGCCAGTTAAAAATAAAAACCGTAAGCAGAATTATTTTAAACATATAAATGATTTATTTTTTTTTAATTACTGTGAACTGAAAAGTTCATCTCTCTCTTCAGTAACTTAGATTTATCCTTCATTAACTGAAATGTAAGTATTTTAGGGGTTTTCAGCTTCAGTTATTTGTATATTTTGTTTTTATTACTTTTTTGTTTGTTTGGGAGTTTGTTGTATTATCCACAAAGGATAAGTAGAAAACATCCTGAACTCTTTCAGGGCATCATTGTTAAGGGCTTTGGTCAGGTCTGGACGTAATTAATTCTTTCCCACTTTGGGAAAAACAGCATGGTTCAGAAGAACGCTTACAGAAAAAAAAGTATTGATAGTAAAGTAAAATGTTAACATCAAGTGAAAGAGAATTGAATGTAGAATACAATATAAATCGGAGATACGTCCAAATGCGTTTTTCCCTGGCACTGATAAATCTGGGATACGTTCCGAAAGATTTAATATTTAAAACAAAATAGTTCAGGAGGCCCTGGCAAATTTTGATGCATGAATTTATCAAGGTGCAAAGCTAGCGAGAAAAAAGCAGTTCATTAATTTATCTCTGCAGGGACTTTTCCAATTTTGACTGGCCAACAATTTAGACGGTGACATCAGGACACTGAATTTCAGGAGAACGAATTAGTTGGCTGGTGCGCGAGATGTCATTGATATATTCCGGCCAGATAATGTCATTCATGGTAGTGCAGCCATGGCATAATGGTTCAAGGAAGGGACTCAAAAATGATAATGTCATACACTAGAGATATTTCTAAAGGATTAGCTCCCCAGAGAGTTTCACAGAATACTAAGCATTGTATAATTATTACCTTTTCGTATATATAAAAGAATTTTAAATGCACTTGTATTATATATAACATGTTATTTTTTATTTATACTGTTGTTACATTACTTTATTATAGTCTGATTAAATTATAACTTTCTCTAAATGTCATATCTGTTACTTGTCTTGTTACTTGTGGAATAGGGCTGGACATATTATGGGTAGGATGAATGACAATAGGTGGACAAAACACTGCACGGAATGGCAACCACGGACAGGAAGAAGAACAAGAGGGTGACCAGGAAGAAGATGGCAAGACGAAATAAAACAGAGAGGAGGAACATCATGGATGAGGAAAACATCACACAGAGAAGAATGGAAATCATTGTCGGCGGGCGCTACATCCTGCAGTGGATGGACAATGCCTAGGTGAAATGTGAAAGGTGTTACTTGTCTTGATGGAAATTTGTGAGCGAGCCCCACTAACCTCAACGGAAGTGGCATATTTTCAGTTTTGAGGTATGAATATCACTATAAAGTATGAAATCTCAATTTTAATTTGGTGCAAAAATTATTGTAATGCTCCTTCCTATCGCAAAGTTATGGCTTTATAAAGACACCTATCCCCAGGTCAAAAACGGAAGTAACTTCCGAGAAAATCGCAATTAAAGATGGAGGAGCGATGTTTGCTCTCGGCGAGATGGGTGGCCTTACTTTCTTCCTGGCAGCAGGTACTTGTAATTAACCTACAGCTTTGAAATTTGTGCATGTCTGTGCCAATATAAATGATACATGCTCTGTAAACATTTTGTGACAATAGGTTTATTGATTTTGACGTTATCGGGAGTTCAGTGAACCCCATTATTGCTGTGATATTCGATATGGTGAGCAAAATAAAAGGCATTAAAAGCAATATTTATCATATTTAGAGGCTGATTTGAAACCTAATATTTCACAGAATGTACAAAAATGGTTGAACTTTAAGTACTGACCAAAACCAAAAAATCGTCAAAAAATCGGACATTTGTGTTTCATTGCGATTTTCTCCTTTTGTTTCAATGCGGCTTCCGTTGAGGTTAGTGGGGCTCGCTCACATTTCCACTTTTGAACTTTTTGCCTCCCCAGAAAAAAATTTTAAAAATTAAGGGCACAGGTGATTTTAGTCATTTCAGCACCATTTGAATATAAACAAATTTATTTGAATCTAAAATGTGTCATTGCCTGAGTCTAACACAGAGAACCAGGATGAATGTGGTGGATTCTGCAGTGTCACAAATGTGAATGACACTATAGATCTCACGTGGTACTTGTGAATGATAAAAAAAAGATACAGGTGTACTATCACCGGTGTAATGTCACAGTTGCAATGTCACAGGTGTAATGTCACAAGTGTACTGTCACAAGTGTAATGTCACAAAATTATGTAAAACAAAACACAACCCAGCCAGCAATCTTACAGAAATCCGACATATAGGTCTGACGTCAAATTTGCACATAGAAATGGCCTTGTTCTTATGTAGATCTGCGGGGTTATGACACAGCACCGACAATGGTCTGATATCGCCAACCTGCCCCTATGGGCATCCTACCAATTCTATTGAAATCCTATGCAAATCTACATCAGATTGACACAGGGAAGCTGAGTGGAAAAGTTATCAACGAAGAACACGAACAGAATCAGAATTAAAATGACAATGGCAAATGCCCCAATAAAAAGCCACAACAGCCAGTTTGTAGTAAGTCAAGATTTAATAACGTGATGTCCTTTATTTAAAATCTTGTCCAAAGCATTTTTTGAAGATATCAAAATGTGTGTGACACAGTTATAAAATCAGTAAAGAGCTCGTGGCCAAGGAATTTTTCAAATGACATCTTATAATAATTATGGATTTTAATAGAATTTTGTATTTCAACCTGGATTTTCTGCTTTTTTGGATATTGTTTTATGAAGCCGATAACTTAATAGTTTTATTACTATTTAATCTCTGATACTTTTATGACTAGTTTATTACTAAAATGTGATAATTTGTTACTATTTTACTACTACAAGACGGTTCCCAGCAGCAATGTTGGTCTGGACCACAAACCTTGTGAAACTGATGGCGATGGCATAAAGTATAAAAATACCTTGAATTCAGCTGTCTGTTCTGAGATTAACAACTTAAAATCAGAGTCTCGGTGATTTTGAGCTTCACAAATGTGACCATATTATGTCAGATTAAAAAACAAATACACTTGTCAAGTTGGATAAAAGAGCAGTGACAAAAACATACAACGTTTATATAAGAAATTATGCTCTGTACAGGCCATAGGAGGTGTAAATTTTATGTGAACAAACATCTTGTACCTTATATGAAAAATGATACAAAAAAATATCTTTAAAAACTCTCATTTCATCAGAATGATGGAAAAATTGCATCAGACAATGAAATATTATGCAGCTTCGCAAGAGAACACATGTAGATGGAATTGGACAGAGGAACAGGTTTATGCAAGATGGACATACCAGATGATACAATACAAAGTTCTACTAAGGAAGGGAATGTTAGCATCTTTAGAGTCTGTATGTAGAAATCTGATACGAAGGACTGACATCCTCATCAGAAGGATATCACTCCTGTGGAGATCTGCTGGTTATGACATCATACCAATGTCGGCTTGATGTAGGAAATCCAACCTATGGAAATCCAACCAAACCCTATGGAAATCCTGTACAAATCTATGTTGGATTGATGTAGGTATACTGGCAGAGACACCAGGTGGTGCCAGACAGCTGTGTCATTGCTGATGTTACAGTTCCGCCAATCAACAACTTTGCTTTTAAAAACTAAAATGTAAATGGTAGAAGTAAATGTCTGTCAAACATATCACATTGTTAATTGAGCATCACAGAGATAAATGTAAGATTTGTAAGGGTAAAATATGGGGCGGGGGGAATGATAACCCAGCTCCGTCACTTGGAGGCAGAAAAATAAATAAGACATTGGAATTTGGCCACAACTGGCTTTGGTCTTGTGGAATGTAAGATGTGAATAGTTTGAAACACCTGATAGAGACTTACTCTCCCATGATATCCTAGCTTTGTATTTCCCATATTTAGCATTTATGCATCCATACAATCTCTTTCAGATGATGAAACTGAATATCTTTCATTGCAGCATCCCCAGATTTCCATGAGCCATTTGTCGGTTGGGGGTGATTTCGTCACTGTTCCCTAGGACTGTGGTAACTCAAAAATTTGAAAAATCGATTTTATATTTGTTCAACTTCATTCAAAGCCGCGTTGCACGGTCTTGGTTCTGGACTCCTAAGCTGAAAAATAATTAACTGAATTGCAAAACTTTCAAAACTTTATTCTTACTAGACAACTTGTGGTAAAATAAAAAAAGTTTTTGCTTCTAATGAAAAGCAGTCAAAACCGACAACTATAGTTTTAGGGAATAGTGACGATTTGTCAGTAGGGGTCTGGAAATGGAGACTGTCGGGATTCCCATATATAGAAAACACATATGTATACACATAAACAATGTACATTCTGCCTCAAGGCCAAACTGTCTCCTGGAAAATGTTCACGTTTTTGGATCATTTAAGCCAGAATGCGAAAAAAACACCCACCATTGCAATATTAGATGCCTTTACTTTGTAATATTTTGAGATATGGTGTACCTTTTTTATGCTAATTCTGCGCTTACACACAAGGTCATGTGCAAAATACTGCTGACCAGTGAGCAAGTGATTTGCAGAGCGTGCTTGTCCCATGACATGTAATGCACAGAACAAGTTTGATTTCATTTTGCTTCCAAATTGCTGTTAATCCACACTGAGGGTCCACAGACACAGGTCTATACACAATCCATTTTATCTCTCAATTGCACAACTGTTACACCACCTACACGCCAGCCATCAAGCAGGCGCACAATAAATTATGTAGTTTCCTAACACTAAAGATACTAGATACTATAAGATGAGACAGCTAGCATGTTCAGTGTGTCAGATTTCACACTGCCACCAAGAGGCAAATGCACGGAAGTCATGAACAATGCAATATTTTATGAAGCCAATATAGGGCAAATATTGAACAATGCTCACTGTTGAGTTATCAGTTATCACTGTAAGGCTTGATTGAAGTCACCTATTTGGTAATTATAACTTCAATCGCTGAAGGAAAACCCTGGCTGTTTTTTTTTTTTTTTCCAGTTGCAGCAGCACTGTAACAAATCAGCATCACTAATTTATCATTATATCAAGCATTCTTGTCATGCTATACATCATGGGCCCTGCCACCGATCAGCGCGCAAACTGTGTGCATGATTTTTCTAGAGGCGCGAAGAAAGGACTGTCTCATCTTATCGTTTCTATTACAATTGTCAACATGAGGTATTGGAAACAAGTCTGCTGTTTCCTTCTCCAATAAAAGTTTGTTTTCCAGGAGACAAGTGGTCGGCCTCAACACAGATGGTATATTCATGGCAAAACCAGTACAAGCTGCGATGTACAGCGAGATGCACACATCAAGAGATAAGCCTTATCCCACTCATTTAACTTACACAAAGCTTTAAGCTCTTTATACTCAAAGTGTCGGCACACACAGAATGTCTTTTTATCACAATGACCACAAACTTTGGATCTAATGTTCTGCATTTCACATGGACAATCCACTTTATCACAGCCACCACATTCAGACACTGTTTGATCCGTGTTTGTTTGTCCTGAAGAGACATTTTCACCCTCAACCCTGATGGCAGAGCTGGCTGAAATACACTTTTCACATGGTACATCGCCATGTGCCGACATTAATGCTGATGAATGCAGTGGTAAAGATGATGTCTGTTGAGGATCAGATACTGAAGATAAATATGGCTGGGGTGAATTTAAGTCAGTCACCCTGCAATTTTGACATTTCATGTCCACTGGATTAAACCGTGTCTTTATCTGAGATTTCGCCTCCTCCATCTGTTTTAGACTATCACTTTGCGCTGTCTCAGTAGTGATGTCGTCACCACCATCATGTCGACCACATCGACATTCAACATTAGCACTGGTATTTGCAGGCTCCCCTATATGTTTGACTTCACCATGGCAACCAAGATTTGCTTCAACTGTTTCTTTATTCTCTTCTGAACTCATGTCACTGTCAAGGATGTCCACATCAGGTTGTGTCTCACAGGGACGATACATGACATCCACAGGGTCCCCCTTCGATACATGGGTTGAAATCCGCATCTTATCGATTTTATCCTCCAGCTTCGTTGACCCGCCTAATACATTAGTCATGGTCTGTTCTGTTCCGCCTCTGTCTCTTTCTTCCTGCAGTTTTTTAGTGTAGTTTGTGGCAAACTTGGTTCTCTTCATCAACTGTTTGTTCCCTCCGACACCGTCTCGAATGTTCTCATAAATTTCTTTGTACTCCGTCACTTCCAATGAACTGGGTATGCAAACAACAATCTGTATCAGTGAGGAAAAAAAAAGAAAATAATAGTAAAATATTCTTTTTAACTCATTCCCTACGGTAACTTTTGTGAGTGTGGACAGGAACTCCCACCACTATCCAGTTTGAAATATACGGCTAACTCAAAAAGTTTCTTTTCTTTTTTTTTTTTTTTTACCCAGTATGAACACAGAGACATTACATATTATACATCAAAATAAAGAAAAATAATTGAACTAGGATCTGATTTGATATTTCAAAAAGTGGGAATAGATATTAGTGTTGGAAAATCAGTGTCCACTAAAGCTGAATATTCAGATAACCATAGAAAATGAGTTAAAGTTGTTATTCAGGATACTTCAGAGTTGACAAGTAAATTCTTCTCACTCCCTAAAACTGTAGAAATTGGTGTCAGCTACTTTGCACTTTTCAGGGGAAGCAAAAAGCTGTTTTATGTTAGCAAGACTAGTCTAGACATGACGAACTTTTGAAAGTTTGCAGTTTGATTACTTTTCAGCTTAGGAGTCTATAACCAAGATCAGTCGACATGGCTGTGAATGTGGCTGAATATACATTTAAAAAAACAACGATTTTTTTTTTAAAAATGAGTTACTAGAGTCTTAGGGAATGGTAACGCATTTAGCTGCATGAAATGGAATGGAATGTCCTGAGAGTTATGGAGAAAGGCTCTGATGTTCTACATTTCTTCAAATTGCATCACTTTGTGTCAAAATGGATGCAAACAGCTCATTATTCAATGACAAAATTGGTTTAAACCGCAACAGCATCATCCCCAGCAGAGGTCAAAAGAACTGAATTTGTATAACATGGATATACCATAAATTTACACTGACAGTCAGTTAGACATGCTACGCTCTGATCTTCCAATTTTGGAGCCAGCAGGCATTAAGTAGACATATTGGTTAAACATTCTACCATTTTTTTATTTGTTTGATTTTTGCATTTGTTTAACTTTCTATCCTGTTGTATATATCTTTTGCCTGAAGAAGGTTATCCTACTGAAAAACTTGATTTGTCTTTCCTTTGGCTTTGCTTTTTATTGTATTGTTTCTGTAATATTTTTTGCGCAAGGCTTTGCTACATACAAAATTTTTCTTTTCGCTACATTTTCACTTTGCTTCAAGCCGTGTTGCGATCTCACAGATTTTCTGTGCTTTTACATAATATTTCATTAGATATTTCTTATTTACACATTGATCAAAGATGTTGTAATATATGTAGGAAATGCAACACTTCATCCTACAAATGTTTTCTGTCCAAGTGTTTTTTTGTGGGTCTTCCCAAAAACTGAGTCTGTTCCATCCATGGAATTTTATTTGACCTGCCCTGCTCCCATGCAAAGGCACAGCAACGCATGTGCTTCTTTAATAATTTTGAGAAAAATACAAAAAAACTTGTGAGGTATATAATAGCCAGTCTACATAAATAAATGCTTCTATTTCATTTATGAGTTTGCCATACCAGAAACTACCATTTCGGTAGCAGGTAATTCTGCCTGCCTTTGACACTAAAAAAGTATGTATAAGACAAGTTCATAGAGACAGCAGAAAAGGTCATGCCATCAGTTACGTCAAAGATACTAGATACAATAACATGAGACAGCTAGCATGTTCAGCATGCAGCGATTTCGTACTGCCACCTAACAGCGAATGTGCTGAAATCATGAACAATGCTGTATTTTACAAAGCCAGCATAGGGAAAATAGTGAATTTTATTCACTGTTCAGCTACCGCTGTAGGCCTTGATTGAAAGTTACGTATTTTGTAATTATAACATCAATTGCTGTAGGAAAACTCTATTTTTTTAAAGCCTTAGTAGCGCTGTAACAAATCCACATCATTAATTTATCATTACATCAAGCATCCTTTTCATGCTATGCGCCATGGTCCTCACCCCAGATCACCGCCCAGAATAAGTGCACAATGTTTTCAGAGGTGCTAAGAAGGAAGTGTCTCATCTTATTGTATCTAATATCTCTGGTTACGCCGCTCTGCCTTTTCATGGCAGTATTGATCAGTCACCTTGTACTCCAGGCCATGAACAGCTCCCAGAGGACACAGGATAAAACTGTTGGGAGGCTTTTCGCCCTCGCCAGTCAGCACCATTGCCTCCTCCACAGTCAGTGGAATGCCACGTTTACACAACTCTTGACCGAGTACTCCAGAACCTGTGGGACAAGGAAAGGAAGGGGTAGAAAATAGAGTAGAGGAGGACGGAGCTGGGAATGATCAAAGTATATCGTCACAGTCATAACATAATTGCCTAAGTTATGTTTTGGTGTTTTTTGAGAATCAAAGAAAACTGTTCACTTCGGATATTGCAGTAGCTGTTATTAGGGGAGTGTAGTATTTTACATAGAAAGCTGTAGCTGAACAGTGAACACATTTCAGTATTTTCTCTATTGGCTTTCTCATTAGTCTACGCTCCCCTAACAACAGACTAAATGGCGGTTTAGGTGGATATGGGTCTTTGTTTAAAAAGCCATAAGTCCGTGAAGCATAACAACGTAACTGTTGAACAGTGCAACGTGACTGTCTGATTAAGGTGAGCATTTCATACCAAGACACTGAAAAAACGACTCAGGCAATTATCATATGACTCTGACGATATACTCAACATGTCACCCTAGAACTAGCTGCTTTATTCCATCTCCACATCAACATACTTCGATTAAATCACCAGTAAAAATTTTGCAGCTACTCTTTACAAAGTATTAGATCAATTGTTTAAATCTTCACAGTCCAATCCAAGAGGTGAGATTCCTTCATGATTTTTGTAGGGATGATAGAAACTTACAGCTTATTCTCAGTTTTTGTGAAAATTGACAGAATGAAGCAGTGCCGGGGCAACAAACTTTCTTTGATTTGTTCAACAAATCCCATGCAAGGCATGAGCAAAATCCTCTTTGATTCATCAAAGAAAAACAATCTCAGCCAGCAGCCCTATGGGAATCTGACGCATAGGATTGACGATAAGTTTGCACATAGGAATGACATCATTCCTACGTAGATCCACTGTTTACAACATTGTGCCAACATCGTTTTGATGTCGGGAACCCGCCCCTATGGTAGTCCTACCAACCTTACAGAAATCTACGTTGGATTGACATAGGGATACTGGCTGCTGATATATAATTATGTGCCTATTATGTGGTGACAAAATATTTACAAAATACCACTGCAAATGGCTTGATTATAGAAAAAATTGCCCAAAAGAATTTACAAAACTTTATTAACCCCTTGCCAGCCACACAGATTTCCACTTATATGTCGGGTGGAAAACAAGAAAATCTAAAAAATTACACACCATAAATCAGACGCTTTCAAAATATATGCAAATGATGCAAGTAAGTAGGAGAACTAACTAGGAAATACAAAACAATCATAATCTGGGAACTGCCTCCTTATGATAATTCAAGAAATGCATACGAGCTACGCCCAGAACAGTTCCGGGCATATGGAAGTACAATGAGATTAGACAGCCCAGAACAGTTCTGGGCAAAGCAGGGAAGGGGTTAATGAAGTGTAAGATACCTGTAAGCCCACCATCAGTGTTAACTTATTCCCTTCATAAACTTTGGCAAAGGTAAACAGAATATTTTACGGTGAACAGCATTTTCGGCAAGAGAAATTGTTGAATATCCTTTCATAATATGCATATAAAAGTGCGGGTTGTGCTATAGGCATATGATAAAAACACAATAGGGAGAAAAAAAGCAATAAACATTAATTTTTGCTAATTCTGAGACAGTGAGGTAGGTAGTACAATGGAATATTAGCCTGGGCTTGGGGCCAATAACCCATAATTTCTGCATTGTGGCTTGGCCCCTTTTTCCTGTACACTCTTCATGTATAAACAAATAACTGAAAAAATTTATCATAATCAATTAGACCTTTTTTCAGCTTTGACCAAAGTTGCTCCTGGCAGATAAAGATCTAATTTTTCCTGATCAGTCCCTGCAAATTCATTTACCTATTCCAGAAACTGGATCACAAATGTTAGAACCTACCCAGAATGAGCATATCTTGTGACAAAGCATCTCTGGAGATTGCCCAGTAGCCTAAGTGTCCGTCATGATGCCAACCAGTAGGAACGGTTGTTGGTAATACCGCATCACTGAAGTTGAGTCTTTGTCCATACAGATGGCTCTGGTTGTCATGGTTCTTGTCAGATTTAACACTGCCTTTGCCACCCGAGTTCTTTACTTCTTCACTCTCTTTACAACAAGTTTTTCCACGCCTTTTCTTCTTGCCTGGGCTTTTCCCTCTGTCAGGGTTTTGACATGGAAGTATCTGTCTCTCGGCACAGTTCACATCATCTTTTCCACAGTCTGCCCGGTTGTGCTCACAAACAGCTGCAGGATCTGTCCTCTCACAGCATGCCTTGTCCGCTCGCAAGTCAAGTTCATTCAATAAAAAGTCTGCCAAGAGCTCTCCACAGATTCGGCAGTCATATGGCTGATTCACACCTGCTTCTACTGCATGTTCAGAATGGATTATGAAATGTGGGCGTGGTCCATTTGTGGGTAGACCTACACTGTAGCTCTGTGTGTGAAAGGTATTACAGCAAGTTAGAACTGTGACTGAAGACTGTAGGTTTTGTGATCATACATGACCTTACTTCTTACTTGTTCCAACTCCACTTTTTGCACAAAGGGGAGAAATTCAACATTAAATGCATTTGCAGCTTTTGTATGATGATAAAGAGTAACGATAAATCAAATCTGTGAAACAGCTGGATAAGTGCCATAGGGCATTTTAAACAAGTGTCAAAATGTGCATTTGTTGCACTTCTTCTACATACTAGAAGGTTTCCAGTTTTTTAGAAAATGAAGACAGAACAAACAAGGTCACAAATAACTTCACTTTATGGTAAATCCTGCCATATTTCAGGTATCAATTACAACAACTAATTAGTGCTGAATACAATTTCACCGACTGTGATATTGGCATATTATTTCATCCTGATCACGTAAGAACCTTTTACATATTTTGCATAAAACAGTGTCTTGACTATCACTAATAGTGATGAATAAAGTTAAAAAACAAAAACAAAACAGAAAGCTGTGCTGTCTCAGTAGGGCTAGGTGAAAACTTAAAATGAGACTGGCTTACTTTCTTTTACTTTCCTCATTAGTAATTACAGGTGTGGCTTTTTTAATAATTTTTTTTTGGCCAACTTTTAATACTGATGATGTTGTTGTACACTAGATGCAATAGCATTGAATCCCACAACATTATAACATGGTAAAGGATTAACCTTTCCACATTGCACAGCTCCTGTATTTCCATCTGAACACTCTTATTCATAGTAATTATTCTGTGATAATGATTTTGGGGTAAGTTTGAAAATCCACAAACAATCTTCTAATTCATACACAATAGTGGCCATAATATCATTGTTTAGCTTATTTACCTTCTGCTTAAGTAACTAAAAATTATGCATGGTGCATATCATGGTGTCTAACCGGCACCACACTCCCAGAGAACAATTTACTAAGATGCTCCCTTCAAAAATATGGTGTCTGTCAGACCTCAGAACATACGAGCGGGGATATAACAATAACAATCTCTTTAGGAGTGTGGTGAATCTGAGACCCGAAGACGGACGTACGATTAAAGGTATGACAATAAAATCCAACACTAAAATCCTCTTTAAAAGTACGGTGTCTGTGAGATCCCAGGATGTACTGGTAAGAATAGTAAATATGCATGTGCATTGATGAACACGCACATGCATATGTTAAAACTGAAGATTGGAAGATGGGCAATGATGTCATTGAGGAATACCTGGAATTTCAAGAAAAAATACCAGCGAAAGAAAATAATTACCAACATTTTTAATTGCTTCTGGGTCCATTAGATCCACGACACATCGTCGGGGTCAAGAGAGGAAGACAGGAATATAATAATGATCATATGCAAACAAAAAATCATTGTGCTGTGCATGATGTGAAACTTAGGAAACTCATGATTGAGCGCGATGATATGAAAGGTTCAGTGAAGACTCACAGCGCCTCCGTCAATTGTAAAGTGGGGCTTTCAAGCATCGCATGTGACAATGTGAAAAGATTTACAACCAAATCATAATATAACAACAGTAAAAATGACAACAATGTTCACAAACAAATGAGACCTACATCTAGATTATACAACTCATGTCGGTCCTTTCTCTCATCCACAATCCGTAAAACTCGCTGAACACTTGGGGGGCAGCGAAGAATATCCTAGCAAATATAAATGGAAAAAATGTCAATGCTAAAATTGCCAGTTTTTACTGAACAAAGAAGTAAAATTTCAAAACATATACATTTCATTTTATCTCTTTGGAATTTAAGGGTTCTTGTTCTGCAAAGTGATTTAGAAGAACAGTATCATCACAATGCCCTAAAACTGTATTAATTGGTTTTGGCTACTTTTCATGAGAAGCAAAAAACTGTTTTATTTTTGGTCTACTTACAATGAATTTTTGGAAGTTTGCTATTTGATTACTTTTTGGTTTAGGAGTCTATAACTGAGAGAATTTGATGCAGCTTTGAATGTAGTTGAATATAAATAGTAGTGGATTTTTATAATTTTTGATTTATTACATACTGTCTTAGGGAATGTTGACAATATATCATTGATATCACACAAGATATTCTTTGTTTCTTTGAATGGTGGATAATGAGAAGCTGTGTATTCTGTGTATTGTGCTGTCACAAAACCTCACAAGTGGTCTGTTTTGACTTGCAGTGTCAAAACTATGAGGGTTTTTGTCAGTATACGACTGGTGGTGTATCAGTTAAAGAACACTTAACCCTTTTACTGCAGGCCCAAACATCCTTCTTTCCTTTGGACTACAAAAATAATGGATTAACGCGTAGAAAGACAGCTGGAAGTAGTAAAATTACGAGTGCAAAACATGCCAGAACAATGTAAGAAGATACATCAGCTTCGTGGCATTTTTAGCATGAAATGGTAGTGCATGTCTTTTTTCAGTATGTTTAGCGCATGGAGCATTGTTTGCTTAGTATTCACCAATCATTTTCCCTTCCAAGACAATGGCTTGAGGAGAAAGTGCGGGGGAGTGGGTGGTAACACTGAGTATATCATCTGGGTAAATGTCATTTCTTACTTTTTTTTTTCTCTGTTAGTAAAATGGGCACACTGCTCGTATGGCTGTCTTCTGCAACATATAATGGGCCGATATATCAGCCCTGTGGCAGCAAGAGTGAAAGAGAAGCGCTACAACTTACAGAAGTTCTTTCACTTTTAAAGCCTTGAGGGAGACACTCCTCTAACAATCCTGCACACCAGATGGCGCTCTGAGGAAACTCCTCTTTCAGTACTTGCAGCAGGATTTCTGTCTCCTTGACCCAGGTGACCTCGTCCAGCAGGAAGTGAACTGGTTGTCCAGGCTTCACATAAGCCAAGACAGCTCTTTGTAGAGACTCTTTGTCCTCCCCAACATCAAGGTCGATACGTTTGGCTGTCCTTTTCAAACCTGAAAGAGACTGACTCAATCTCAACTGGACTAATGTAAAAATACAGATATAATGACTTTTTCTCTTCTTTTTGCTGATACATTAGCACACAATTTGGACACTACTAAATCAGTCACTGATATCTGGTGCTTATTGATTCCATTACAAAAACTATTCTTTTATGTTTTTTCTAAATTTTTGTCCTTTTCACTGTAATTCTCCATTATTAAACAATAGAAAAATTTTTTTTTTAAATTACAGGTGTACCGATCATATCTATAATATATAAAGATGGACTCATGATGCATTCTTCGCTAATTCCTCCCCTGTTATGGGCTGAAGAGAAAGAATAAAATCAGCATTGATAGAGGTCATCTCAAGAACTGATTGTGGCATGGAACAAGTTAAAAGAAATACAAGATCCAGATCTTTCAGCGACTGCACCTACCTTCAGTATTATTAATGGATGCTTCCATGGTCTGGCCAACAGTGCGACCTTTTGACCCCAGTCTGGTGTTGAGAATAACAACTGCTTTTTTTTCATGCAACCACTGACGCCCTGAAAAATTATCATGGCCACAAGATATTATTTTTCTTATAAGGTTCTCTTGAATAATGATATGAAATCAACTTTCCAGTGCCCTGGCAAAGATTATCTTGTCCAAACATTCTAATGAATGCAAATAATAATCCTCTGTAATAAAAAAAACTTGCTGGATCTTTAACAAGGCTTACTGCCGCTCATACAGCTTCAATTTGCTTGAAATTTTATAGGTGCTTTCCATTTGACCTGCAAAAGGTTCTTTTTTTAGATTTGAAGATTTGAAACAGTGAAGATAGATTTGAGGATTTGAATTTGTGTCGCTAATTGACTACCTCTGATCCTCCATTTTCATGACCACCTAAGCCCATGATATCATCACTTCATGAAAAATTCTCGGTGTGCACCACAGCACACTGTGTACTATTCTATTTACAAATCGCTGAGTTTTGTGGATAACCATGCATCTTTCATCAATGTTTTTGTGCTGACTCCTTTTGGTCTGAAGTTGCGTCCTTTGTTTTTCTTTACCATTCGAAGAACGGGGCAGTTACTAGTAATAATAACAAAAGTAATAATCATACTATTTATAGTGAATCTGAGATGCCAATGACCAATTTCCTGCAAAGACATGCCGCCAAACAGCTCTATAGAAAAATTCGTGCTCACCACCAACATTCTCAAAATTCTTCCCTGCTATGCGAGGGGAGAAAATCTTCATAGAAAATTCTCATTTTAAGGAACCACCCATATTTCGAGGGTTGTATGGGTAACTATTGTAACACAGCCTTTCCAATTGTTTCAGGATAAACAAAAAAACTGAAAGATTTTCCTTATCAGACTTAATAGTATAATAAAAAAAAATTCGCACCAGCCTATACAAACTTTAGTCAAGCCTGCAGACTCTATTTGGCAACGCATGTTGCTCAAATTTTGCACAAAAATAAGGAACAATTTGGACTAACCGCTTTTGCCACCAAATACGTGCTCCCTTTTTCTTTTTTGACAACTGAAGCCTTTGAAATTATTGGAAATATCTAATCTAATCCAGTATATTACAATATTTCTTTCCCATTATCACATGACCTTATCACTTCCTGTGATGTGTTCACTATCAAATACTCTAACCCATGCGCAAATCATAGCCAATTTTACGGGTGCTGACGGGATGCGCAGGGTGTGAACATGGAAAGGGACAGCAGTAAGACTTATTTAAAAACAAACAAACAAAAATAAATTAAACCTGAAGGAACAGGCACAGTGATGCAGATCCATGATAACCACCCAAAACTGAAACTAATAAAAATATTTCTCCCTGGGGATGGCCCAGTAACTCAGTTAGTTATTTAATAAAAAAAACATTATTAACTCTTAGTTTTCAGAATTTAATCCACAACTCATAACACAACCTGTGGACTGTTAAGAGTTACAAGCATGAGAAATATCAAAATTTTGATAAGGGTCCAGTTATAACCGTTTGACATGAGGCCCTCAAGACTGCCAGGTCCTGCAAGGATTTTAGACAGCTAGTAATGACAATTTACTACAAAATATTATTTGTGCAGCCGCCCAACAAAATGAAGCAAATTTCAACACTACGTGATTCGAGAAAATTGTTAAAAGGCATTATAGGATCAATTTTATTAATTTTGCGTTTTCAGTATTTTTGAAAAGTTTAACCTCTTTACTATTCCTTTTCCAAATGATATATCCTGTTTCAGAAGGGTAAATGCCTCAAACTTGACTTTCAATCCAGTCACCATCACTAATTTTGACTAAAAGTTGAAACTTTAAAAGCGTTTTTGTCAAACTGTGGTTCTGTCACTTCCTGTCTTTGGGAGGCCATATCTTCTCTGCTTATTACAGCAAATTTTTTTTTTCACCAAATGAAAGGGCTCTGAATAACCTACAGTGTATGTGGTGATACCAATATCTCCATACTACCAAAACGCACAAAGTGCCTCATTTTGTCAGGCAGCTACACATTTATTGATATTGTGATATTTCGCATGCATTTAGCCCATGACAGGTTGTCTTATAAGTTGGAGTTTAAATTCTGAAAACTAAAGGTTATGTAAATAAAAATTTTTTGAAGTACCGCAACTACTGCCTGATGAAGACAGTTATTCAGCTTTTTCCTTTTCCTGAAAAATTTGTGAAAACCAAGTTGCCCTGGAAATATAAACCAACTCTACCAATATACAAACCTTTCAGTATGAGCAACCAAGTCTTCCCCGAGCCCGCAGGTCCCCATAGATAGAAGTATTTCTCCTGTCTGTTCAGTAGTTCAATTTGTCTGGGACACAACACTACTTGGGCATATCTGAAATAATAATATACCATCCATCATTCCATATACATATATATATATTACTTGAATTTATCTGAATTCATCTATTATTTACAATCCATCATATATATCGTCACTGTCCCCAAAGACGGTATAGTAACCCGAAAATACGAAAAATTGATTTTCATAATATATAATTCAATTACATTCAAAGCCGCGTCAAAGCATTTTGGTTACAGACCCCTAAGCCGAAAAATAGGCGAAAAGCAAACTTTCAAAACTTCATACTAACAAGACCAGTTGTGTTAAAATAAAGCAGTTTTCTTTTCTTCTCCTGAAAAGTAGCTAATACCAATTACTAAAGTTTTAAGGAATAGTGACAATATCATACTTGTCAGGAAATTTGGGTACATATATCTGAAGCAGTAACTTATCATCTATCACTTAATTTTAGTCAGTGATAACTACTTGAACTTAACTGAAATGATTTCAGATATAAAATGCCAGGGAAACAACACTACTTGAATTTACCTGATATGGTAGTTTACCACCCATCACTTAATGTATGTCACTGATACAACACTATTTGAACCTTTCTGAAGCGACAATTTACAATCCAATACTTATGACATGTCCGGGAAAAAAGCACTATTTGGGTATATTTGAAATGGTAATTTACTTTCTCTCAGTGTGCTTATAAATGCCTATGGTGCACTACAATGTTTACGTAACTGACAATTCCATTTGCAAGATGGAAGATTCTTTCCTAAAACTGTGATGAGTTCTAAAATACCATTGTTCCATGTTCACTATATAAACTGTCCAATGTAAAACTTGCTGCAATGTCCCGCGAAGGCTTGTGCGTTTTTTTTTTTTCTCTCTCTCTCTCTCTCTTCCTTTTTAATCATTGAGCTAACATGGGATGATTGGATCATTGGATAATTCTACTGTGGTATGAAATGGGGAATGTCACGGGTTCATGGTAAGTAGGTTCAAATTGAGCTCATTCCAAGCTCCTGCGGCCACATGCATATTTTCCTGTCACCGCCTTGTGCATTGAAATCATCTTGAAGGAGGCCATCGTTAAAAACTGTACCCGAGCAACAAACTCTCGAGAACTGCAGTAAAATAATAGACTTTATCTGGTTTCCAATGCAGAAACTGAAACTGAACACTTGGCTTTGTTTTCAAAAGACTGAAGCCAGCGTTAACCCCTAGTGAACTGAAATGCTATTAAGTGGAACAGTGTTTTATTTCTAATGTCAGGCACATTATTTTCAATATAACATGTTATATGTTTTCTTAAACCACCCACATTTCTTTGTAACATGGCACCTAACAATTCATTGAATTCATGAAACATACTGACACTTAAGAGCCCAAAGACATGCAGAGAAGACATTAGAATTGACTCTTTTTGCTTGACCACCAGACATGTACAACTCAAGCTTGCCTCAGCTGGGAATGAGTTAATGTCCTATGTCACCCTCTCAGCCAGTAATCTGAAGAAATCCAACATGTAGGATTGACAACTCCACACTCAGAATGACATCACTCAGCGTAAAATGATTGATTACGGCACAGTGCCGAGGTCACTTTGCTGTGGGGGAACACGCCTCTATGGTAACCCTACCAATCCTACTGAAATCCTGTACAAATCTACATCGGATTGATGTATGGATGCAAGGTGGGTTCAGTGGCGGACCTACTATGAAACTAATGAAGCTTATAAAGCTTCAGGACCCCTAATCTCAGAGGGAAGAAACTTTTTTAATCAGTGAATTTTGGATGTTGCCCTATTGTTGCTGGTTGCGAATTGGCCCCATAACAGATCACGCTTCATGATCCAAAAATGTAGGTCCGCCACTGGGTGGGCCATTGATTGCTGAGGCACCCCAACATACCTGTTACCCGTTTCCCAGGCTGCATCATTCAAATTTCTCACCTCCATCCTGGGCTGGACAAAAGACCAAACACTGACAGTTGACAAGTGTCCCACCATTCTGAAATAAATTGTGAGATGATATGAGGTAAACATATCAAAATTTCATGTTATTTCTGGTGAGAAACTATCTTGGGCACAATTTCAAAATATCGCCAGTCATTCCACAATTGTTTAAGTCATTTTTTTTGGTGCCTTTTGAAAATCAAAGAAAACTGTTTACTTCGATTATAATGCAATGGTAGCTGGTGTTAGAGGAGCGTAGTATTTTACGTGGAAAGCCATAGCTGGACAGTGAACACAACTCAGGATTTTCTTTATTAGGCTTGGTAATTAGCCTATGCTCCCCTACTGGCAGTCTAAAATGGTGATTCAGGTGGATGTGGGTTTTCGTTTAAAGACTCTTAAGTCAATGAAATAAAACCATGTAAGTGTGCGGCATGATTGTCTGATTAAGGTGAGCATTTCATTTTAAAACACACAAAAAATGATTTCGGCAATTGTGGAAATGACCGTGACGAAATGGCTAAAAGAAAAAGTTGTATGCTGCAAAACGTCACATAAGAAATAATTCAGAAACAATACCCAAAAAAAACCAACATAAAAACTTATTTTTCCTCACATTTTCTCTGAGCCATCAAAACACTAAGCAGAGGAGACTAAGACAAGTTGAAGAACTGACCAGACCTGTAAGCAACATCTTTCATAACGTCCAAACTAATGCTTTGAGCTGTTGGTAGCAGGGATTTCTTCCACCAGCTCTCCAGCCAACTGTACTCTTTTGCTTTGTCTTGTTCGAATTCTTCAGAGCAGAGAATGTTTCGTTTTGGATCCAAATGGAATGTGTTGAGCACCATCTGGGAAGACAAACAAGGACCATTGGTGGTGGCATGTACTATACATAAGATTGGTATAAGTCGGACACTTAGGCCATTATCATGAAGCAGTGACGATATTCAAGTAAATGCGGTTGAAGCAAGAGGCCTGAAGACCAATCAAATTGGAACAAAAAAGTTAAGGAAAATGCAAAAACTGTAAATGTCTAAAATTTTCGCTAAATAATGTGATTCACATTGGTATATGTATACTTTTATGGAATCTGAAGTCTTGCCTATTATCACTTACAAGAGGTGTCTTTGCCAGTATGCATACAGCTGTGAACCAAGTGACTTTTTCTAAAACACTCCTGGCAAAGCACTGGTTACTTAAGAGCAACTACCATAAATGATTGAAAACTACTGATATATTCTTGCGCAGAATATGAAAATGACTAAATTAATCTTTACCATACCTTGTGGGTCTAATGGACCCAGAAGCAATTATAAACGTTTGTGATTATCTTATTTCCAGGAATTTTTTTCTTGAAATTCTAGGTACCCCTCAATGATGCCATGGCCCATCTTCACATAGTTTTAAAAGTTTAAAATATGCACTTGCGTGCTCACCAACGTTCATGCATTTTTATGATTCCTACCAGAACGTCCTGGGCTCTCACAGATACCACACTTTTAGAGAAGATTTTAATGCATTATTTTATTGTCAAATCCTTAGTCGTACGAGCAGGGGTATCAGATTACACCACTCTTAAAGAGGGTTTTATTGCCATGGATATTTGTAGGTTCTGGGGTCTGTCAGACACCATACTTTTAAATAGGGTACCGGTATCCAAATAAATTGTTCTTTAGGAGTGTGGTATTGATAGACACCATGACGTATGCCGTACCTAGGGTTTTTTTTGTGATGTACGGTGAAGATTAAGAGCAACCGCCACAAATGGTTCAAAATTACTGTCATATTCTTGCAAACAAAAACAAACAAACAAAAAAAATGAAAATGACCGAATTAAAGATTTGCATAAAAAATTCTGACCTCTTTAAATTCATGTTTTGTTTTCAACATCCATTCCAATACGTTTCTGGCCAGATTTGGTAGTGCAATCACCATTGTGATCTCTCTGTCTTTGTCATTCATGATATGTCTGATTACATTTCTATCTCTTTCTAACTGGGCAGCAGCTTTGGTAATGGCTTTCACGGTTTGATCAGTGTTATCCTCCCATGAAGACTTGTGCTTCTGATCCTCAAGGAAGGTAATGCCCACCTAATTGAAAACATGAGAAAGTTGAGAATGGTAGTTTTTCATCTACAAATCAATGAAATTCTTGACGAAAAACAACAATAAATAAAGTGGTTCCCACTTTAAGGGGTGAAACAAGCCGAGGCTGTTGTTAGCGCCAGACCGATGGGTCGCCCCCCATTAATTTTTCTTCACACTAACACAATAGGCACTGCATTCACCAGACCTGTGTCTGGCCGCCCATACATTTTGCTCCACATTAGTACAATGGGCACTGTCTGCTGCATCCCGCTGGGTCGCGATGTGGGAGATGCCCATTGCGCTAGTGCGAAGGAAAACGTATTAGCGGCAATTTTAAGCCACCGGTCTGGCGCCTACAACAGCCTTGGTCTGTTTCACACCTAAATGTGAAATACAACACAAAATCAGTGACCCAAAGTACGCTTAGAAACTACGATCGGAAGGGAACTTGCTGATATTATTATAGCTACCGTTTCGAATCACGTCCTTCAAATGTAGCGAATGTGACACTAGACAACACTTTGCAGCAAAGACCTTCTGTCATGGTGTCTATTTGGGATTTATCTACTTAAACCAGTTTTGAATATGAAAAACACAGTGTGAACACCGGGTGGGTTAACAAACTTATTGACGTTCGTCCAAAGGAAAGGTGGCATTCTAGAAAATGTCTATCCTTGTACAGGCATCACGAAAGGAAAGATGTCCTTCTAGAATATCTATGTTTCTACTGATGTTCGTCCAAAGGAAAGATGTCATTCTAGAATGTCTATCTTTGAACTGACGTCACCCCAAAGGAAAGAATTCATTTTAGAATGTCCATCCTTGTACCGATGTCCGCCCAAAAGAAAGATGTCATTCTAGAATGGCTATCCTTGCCCTTCACACCCTTGAGACAATTCTTGTTGCTTACCCCTTTAACGGCCAAGGCTGGCAAGTCGTAATTTATATTGCCTAGTCATTAGTAGATTTGTTTATTGCAGTTTTTTTTTTAAACAAGTGGGCAGTCAGAATTTAAAATAATGAAAACCTATGAATTTTCCACAATGGTTTTCTCTTGTTGCACAATTTAATCTTACACTGAAATTCGGAAACAAACCCAGATGACTAACCGTGTGAAACCTATACCACAAGTACAAAAATAGAAGTTCGCTGGCCATACCGGAAGCATGAAAGAGAACAGGTAGACAAAGCGTTACAGTGAACGGCGGCATAGAAAAGGAACGAAAGACGATAGTGAGATGATACTGTGCTGACAGGTGGATAGGTGTGGACACAACGGACAAGAGGCAGAGGAGAATGGAGATCATTGGCGGAGAGCTACACCCTGCAGTGACGGACAAGGCCAAACACGAACAAGAGCAAGTACAAGTTAATCAGCAACATTATCACTTTATACCAGTGTCCAAGTGACAAATTTTTAATTATGCACTTCTGGTATTTCAAGTGGTTTATCCTGACCTGTTTAATCTGCACTGCCAGAATGCCTGCCTTTTGATGAAGAATAAGAACATCCAGCTCTCCTCGTGAGGCAACCTTGTTTGGCAGGTTTTCACGTTCTGGCGGCAAAACAACACATACTCAAGATTTCATTATAACAAATGTCAGAGTTTAAGCAAGTCTTCACCCGAGTTTACTCGTGTCGTATCGCGTCCTTAGTTTTTGCGAGTTCCAGCTCCACTTTTTGCACAACTTAGAAATTCTACGTTAAACGTCTGTAAGTTACGACCCTAGTCCTTGTTTGTTCTATCTCCAGTTTCTAAAAAAAACCCAGAAAATCTTTAAGAATGAAGAAGAGATATAACAAATGCACACTTCGACACTTGTCTAAAAAATGCCTTGTGGCACTTACCAAGCTGTTTCACAGTTCCGATTTATTCAAACTCCTTATCATAATACTAAAGCCGCAAACGTTTAACATTGAATTTCTCAGCTTTGCAAAAAGTGGAGTTTTTGGAACAAACAAGAACTGAGGTCGCAACTTGTTTCTTATAAAAAAAAAAAAAGCCTTTGTCGTATTTATCAGTTCTGAAGATGAGTCTGACTCCGTCAAAATTCACAGATATCTACATCCTCTCCTCCCCTCCCTCACTCAACCGACAACAGCCACCAGTTTCGGTGCTTTGCATTTAAGCCATTCCTTTCAAATCTCACACAATCCCACCAACATTAGCATCTATGAATAACTGATCATTTGAGACCACTGATATACCTAGAATAGCAGAATAATACTCTTCAAAGAAAACGCAAGAAGTTACAAAAACTCGTTTTTGCCCTCCGCAATTCGCCTCAAAAAGACATACACGTACCTGGATGTGGGCCATATTTTAAAAGTGTTCATGCCACGTCACTTCATTCATGTTATTGAGATATGGTATGTGCATGAAATGACGCATAAGATGTGTGTACCGTCTTTGTGGTCTTAGATCCTCTGTTAAAGTGAATTTCCCTCACACGATAATAAAGTGATTCTTTATTTTATCTTATCTTACCTGCCAACTCCTGCGATAACTTGTTGAGATAGTTGTCATACGCGTAGTTACTGATGATGAACATGGCCATGCCCTCCCTGGAAAAGTAAATCCATGGTGTTTATTGACACTATAATTAACACTATATTGGAATACTGCAACATGGTAAGTCCTCTGGTGCCATGAAGATGAATAGAAATTCAAAGATGAGTCAAACAGGGCTTTTTTCGGGTTGTTTCTTTTGAACTAACAACCTTGTGGTTTCAAGATCTTTTTCGTAAGCGTAGATGACTGCCCTTTTATTTACAAAGGCAATGTCAAAGGCAAAACCAACAAAGACAAGCGGGAAGAAGACATCCAGTCAAAGAAAACATCTGATATAATATCAAGGACAACGAGAAACAGGAGCAAGACATACGAGCAAGTTATACAGTCATGATAAGAAACAGGAGTGAGACATACAGTCACAGCAAGAAAGAGATGCAAGACATGTAATCACAACAAGAAACAGGAGTGAGACATACAGTCACAACAAGAAAGAGAAGCAAGACATGTAGTCACAACAAGATACAGGAGCCAGACATGCAGTCACAACTACAAACAGGAGACAGACATGCAGTTACAACTAGAAACAGCAACAATACAATAGGAGCGAGTTATACAATCAAAACAAGAAACAGGAGCGAGACGTGCAGTCACAAAAACAAATTGCACTTCGCTAGAATACAACAACAACAACAACCACAATAACAAAACAGGAGTAAGACATGCAGTCACAAAAACAAATGATACCAAGCTAGAATACCACAAAAAATCACAAGTAAGACATACATTCACAGTGGCATGACACATAATCACAGCAAGAAACAGCAGGAAGACAAACAGTCACACCACGACAAGAAACAATACTAAGACAGGCTGTCAAGTCAACTACAGAGTACATGGTACTGATGAACATTCTGTGGACGACAAGAAACAGAGTGATGATGATGATCAAACATGCAGTGCCATTATAACAACAACTGTGGGTGAAACAACAGTGAAAAACACAAAAACACCTAACTCACGTTTTCTCCAATTTCTTGCTGACACTGCCAAATGCTTCGCATACACAACATTCAACTTTATTGGTTTCCTTGTCTTCGAAAATCTGTTCTCCTGGCTCCAGCTCTGCAAGACAATAATAATCTTACAATAACGGAGCTAGAGGCTGAAAGTGTAAGCACCTAAACGCTGTACAGTACATACTGAAGAAAGTTTGTGCACTGCGTCAGTATTTAACGATAAATTACGTGGACACATCCACTTTGGACAAAAGTCGGTCTTCAACATTTTGTAAAATTTAACATTTTTAGGCCACAAAAAGAGACGCATTTTCGTTGAATGAAAAATATCAGAATTTGGTTTTTCGCCTGCCATTACACACTGGATGATTATATTAATGTCTTTGGATCAAATCTGAACCTACCTACCAACCTACCTTCCTACCTACCTACCCACCCACCCACCCACCTACCTACCTACCTACCTACATTATTACATAATGATAAAATATCAATATCTCACAATTCCAAAAACACCAAAATAATAGGATTACTATTCACAATATATAAAACCACGTGATTTCCTGGAAAAAGAATATTTTTCCTGAAACTTACTTAAGGCTTCAGGGTGCTTGTTTATGCGCTTCAGTGGCTGCTTGTTGAATCTGACAGGCGGTACCTGCCATGTTCGACGACCCACATCTTTGAAGAACTTCTCGCCTTTATCACGTAGACACATGTTCAGATTTTGTTTCACACCGTCCTGGTAAAATTCCAGGGTGGTTGTCATGGTGACACCAGAATACGCGCGCAGAGAACGGATTCTATGGGTAGCTGCCTGTTTGACCCAGAAGAGCCGGCCGCGGCAGAGAGAAGGATGGTGGATTCCTCGAAAGTTTCACCCGCAGTACAGGCAGACGTCCTCAAATTTTGCCCAAACTAGTAAATTCATACAGCAGCAATATATGATCTAGAAATGTCACGGCATGCATGTCCATTCTGGTAAGCGATAGACTGCACATCAACACACATTTACTTAAAACTTGCAGGAGTTTATACGTCAGTGTTTTTATCACCACTGACAAAATTATCTATTTATAAATCCAGTGAGTTCAATTTGAATGAATTCCAAGTCCTTTCTGCAGGAAAATAGTCTTTTCCATCGTAAGAGTTTCTTTTCGCCTGGAATGCCAAAAATATTTGATTAAATGCTAAACCTAATGCATTTGCGACAGGCTACGAGAATACACGAATCCTTCGAACAACCCGCGCAAGAGATGAACAGAATCGGTTTTCACTCGACTCAGTGACAAGCAAAATATACATAAATTCTCTACAAAAATGTTCATTATGAATGTAAAAGTTAAGGCTAATTTTTCTTGTGTTCATTCGTCTTTGTTTGTTGCAAAAAGTGAATACTAAATAGAATTTATATATTCGTATTTTCATTGAAATTCTGTAATAGACTGGCTGAAAGCAGCCCGATTGGGTTGGTCGACTAATTAGAGGGGTGCCATTCTATATAGGCCTGGAACGTCACAGCCAGTGGCTGCCAGAAAAATGTACACCTAAGAAAGTGGCCGAAGCTGACTGTGTCTGCCCGGGCTTAGTATGATAGGGTCTTCCCGAAAAAATATAGGAAATTATGGTGTCCACTTCTTGTCTGCCAGCAGCTGACCGTATCGTTTCGGTCTTGGCATCATCGCCCCCCCCCCACCCCATACAAATACCAAAGGAGACGACTCAGTTGGAAATGTGTTAAGACGTTCAATCCCTATTATAAAAGCAAGTCTTCACAAGAGCTGCACGGTCCACGAATACTCACATTAGACATTTTTAATACCCGCCACCTCCATTGGCCTATAATCCGCTTTTCACGATGAAGATGCTGTATTTTATTACTGTAATCTTATGGAGAAAGTGTTTGTCATCTCACACGGCAAATTTCTTGAATGAACATCCGAGCGTATGTACTGTATGCAAAGAGAGAAAATATTAATCACTTTGGTCGACTTGCGCCGCGAGACACGGGAGGCTTCACTGTTGGCATGTAGCTGAAAGTAGGTCAGCGCGGTACACAACACCCGTCTGTACATTCCTCCGCCAGTAAGAGCTTACAAACGTCTCTATCTAAATAGCTAAGAAACCACAGAAAATGGATACGCACACTCTCTTTTATGAAGACTCCCCCTTTCAATTCTTCTTACCGCATTGACCTATACTAATTTCGCAGTTTGGCACGTGATTTCTGACATCATTATGCTCCAGGACCGTTTTTCAGCATGACTTTTTCGCAAAGGTAAATCCCACTGGGGTCAATCTACGGCCAACTGCCCCGCAAGGATCCACTCCGCAAATGGTTTTCACACGAGTTCCTTCTCAAAACCGAATACGACTTGCAGTCCAAGTCATTCAAAGGTTCCCTGATCATCCATTTCCCATGATTTAACTCTACTTCAGTTTCATTGGAGATCGACACCGAGACTTGGTTCTGCGACACCGAGTCTTGGTTCTGCGACACCGAGTCTTGGTTTCAGCATTCTCTGCAAGTACAGACAGAAATGAAAAAAAAATATATATTACAAATCAGACAGTTTTGTACGTATCGGGACCTTAGTTCTTGTTTGTTCCAACTCCACTTTCTGCACCACTGAGAAATCCGACGAACGTTAAAGGTTTGCAGCTTTAGTATTATGATAGGGAGTTTGAATTAATCGGAACTGTAAACAGCTCCAAATGTCTCACAAAGCATTTTAAACAAGACTCAACGTGTGCATTTGTTACACCTCATAACTAAAAGATCTCCAGTTTTTTTTCAGAAAATGCAGATAGAACAAACAAGAACTGAAGTCGCCACATGGTTTGTAAAGACTATATAACATAAAATGCAAGTCATATTCCGGCTTAGCCCCATGGTGCACTGAATCAAGTCTATTTCACTTCGGGTTTTGTAAACTATGGAATTAAATGAAAATTTGTGCACCGGTGAGTCTGAAACATTTACCTTTGTTAGTCGATTCAAAGGCAGTTAGGTCTGAGTCAAAATCCAAAAACAAGACACAGACTCAGCATGCTACGAACCTCACATAAAATTATATGTACCGGTGCAAATTTTTTGCTCGCAGTTCCTTCTGCGGACACTTTTCCATGTGAGTTACTTGCGAAGAGGATGAGGGATTAATTCATGATTACACTCTAAGCCACCAATTGCGTCCCCTTAGAATGACAAAGTTTTAACTCCCTTCCATCAACTTCTGAGAAACTGATGATTGAAGTTTCGTGTGCTCATATCTCATAGAGAAACAACTAATGTTCTCTTTTTTAGTAATACTTACAAAAAACATACCGAATCCCCTTGATACTTTGACACACAATGGAGAGGGCCCATTGAAGTAGTGTGCAGTGTGTAACTCAGTTCGGCCAAAAAGTGGAGATAGAACCTTGTCATTCAAAGGGGACGATTAGTCAATATCATTGCTCTCTCATAGTCTTTGCATCTTTGCATGTAATGTTTTTACTTCAAACGTGAATCACATGCTATGGTCCATTAAACATACTGCGTTGTCTTGTGAGTTTTGCTAACACTGAATCTTATCAGCTGTGAAGAACAGAGAATTAGGGATAGATCAGTGGCATGACATCCTGCCTGCAAGTGTATTGTCCGGCCCTTGGGTATGATGAATAAGCACTTCATGATGGGTTCTCTCTATATTACAAACACGCTGTAACTGCTTGGTACCTCCTTCCTCCTCCCGCTCCCCCTTTTCTCCCAAGGACTGTGATTCTGGGGTATTGTTAAGCTGTGTTTCCATGTGTACAGAAATGGAAACGGCTAAAACTCCATCAAGTAGCAAAAAGAAAGACTGTTTCTAAGTGTACGGAAACGGTAAATTCTGTACTTGAACAGCTTTTTGATGTTTTCGTTTCCATACACATGGAAATCCAGCTTTACTCTTATCCGTATCAAATGCAGTTACCCAGGAGGCCCAATGGTTTAAGGGGCCCCATGCATGCAGATTTCTGGGTAGTTGCGTAGAGGAGGGGCTGCAGCCTATTGCTCTGCCGAGTGGCCCATATTGATGTTAAGACAGCCATGCTCTTATGGCATCCTTCTCGTGATTTCAAAAACTTTAAACGTACTTTAAAAAAACAGCAAACAAACAAACAAGCATGAGTCAGTTTTCACAAACGCTTTATCTGAGCCATTCTGACATGTTCAGGATTTTTTTTTCCCATCTGATCATTTCACCCTGGAGCCAGAAAAACCCTCATCAAAATAAATAAACAAGTAAATCATAATAGTGGCGGGAGTATTTCTTTATGTTGCAATTTTGAGCTATGTTTTGCTCGATGCCACAGCCTAAATGATAGTTTCAAAAATTATGATATTAATCTTCTCAAGTATCAACTAATCCAACCGATTCGCCTTTGTATCCACTTATTGTGTTTATTGAAATTTCAGGTAATCTTTTTAAAAACTTGTAAAAATGTGAAATACAATGATTATTTCTGGGCTCCCTTTGACAAGCCTATCGTGCGGGGAGACTATAATTATTTGGTGCGTAGTGCCCTGGCACTCATGAGTTCTGAAGCAAAACTTTGGATTAATACGGGAAATTGTCTGGATGAGAGAGAGAGAGAGATAGAGAGAGGGGGGGGGGGCAGAGAAGAATGGGGACACAGGTTTACCCCGGATAATGCTGGGTACCCTATCTAGTAAATAAATAAATAAATAAATATTTTTTCCAGGTAAAATACCGAGCCCGACATCATAATCGCGGATTCACGTGTATTACTGTAATTACATCAGATGTGTATATCATTTGCTCATCTATAGTTAACTAGGCAAAACACGACTGTCCCTGATAAAGTCTTTGCTTTTTTAAACACGGCCACAGTTCACCTTTGACCTCACAGGTGTGTACTTAACCGGAGTGAATAACCGCGGTAACTTTTGTTACTCTATTAAATCACTCCGGTCACGGAGCAGATAAGAAAGTAATGAGGTCAGGCTAAAAAGCTCTCACCTGTTTGTTTGTTTGTTTTTTTTTAAAATAAATATTATTCTTTTTCAACTTTGACATGTGTCACGTCTATGTGTACTGAAGTCCAAATTTTATCGGGGCGGAGATTTTTTCGTCCCAAAAGTTCACTGGAGTGAATTTACTGGTGTCATCGCTGACTAATGCCAGTCATGACACGTGCAGTTCGATGCTCTTTCTGGACGGGACTGCACTGTTCAGACAAAAGAGAAATGGGATAATTTGTGGGCTTCGCTTCGTCAATACACAACAGCAGAAGCAACAGCGGCAGCCACAACAACAACAATAATATCAACAAAACACTAACATGAACATTAACAGTACAAAACAACAACAGCAATAAAAACAACAGCAACATTAACAACGGCAACAACGGCAACCGCAGGCGTTTTATCGAACTCATGGTGTGGTAGGGACCACCGACAATAGAGTATTCATATTAGATGTATTTTGCTGACATATCATTATGAAGGAACTGTGTCCGGGTTCTCATCATGAATCGCCTAAATTCATCGCCACAAAGACAGGGATGCCCCTCCAGTTTGATCATGTGGTGTCTCACAGAGGATAACTCTGAACTCTGCCATGTGTCGCCATGCCACAGATATGAAGATGTCCCCAAAATTTAATCACACAAAGCAGCGACACAGCGTCATCATGCTAGGATGCCCCTATACTTAAATCATAAATATCCGTTGGAGCGTCGTCAAGGGGGAGATGTCCCTACATTTGAACAATTATAACATCCCATGGCATGGTGCGTTATCAAAGCGGGGAATTTATATCCCTGCAATGTTCGACGGAGCGTCAGAAAGACGGGGGATGTCCCTACAGTTTAATTATGTAATGTCCCATACAGCGCCATCAAGACGGGGAATGTCGCTACAGGTTAATTATGTAATGTCCGATAAAGCGTCATCAAAACAGGGAATGTCCCTCATTAAGATAGGGGATGTCTCGACAGTTTAATTATGTAATGCCCGATGCAGCGTCATCTAGACGGGGATGTCCCTGCAGCTTAATTATGCGAGAACGTCCCTACAGTTTAATTATGTAATATTCGATGCAGCGTCATCTAGACGGGGATGTTCCTGCAGCTTAATTATGCGAGAATGTCCATACAGTTTAATTATGCAATATCCGATGCAGCATCATCTAGACGGGGATGTCCCTGCAGCTGAATTATGCGAGAATGTCCAATTATGTAATATCCGATGCAGTGTCATCTAGGCAGAGATTTCCCTACAGCTTAATTATGCGAGAATGTCCCTACAGTTTAATAATGCAATGCCCGGTGCAGTGTCATCTAGACGGGGATGTCCCTACAGCTTAATTATGCGAGAATGTCCCTACAGTTTAATTATGTCGTGTTCGATGGAGCGACATCAAGGCGGGAATGTCCCTGCAGTTTGATTAGGTAATATCCGATAAAGTATCATCTAGACTGGGATGTCCCGCCCGTTTAATTACGTAATGCCCGATTGAACGTCATCAAGATGGGGAAGTCCGGGGATGTCCTCGACAATTTGATCACATAGTGTCCCGATGGAGCATCCCCAAGACCGAGGATGTCTCCAACAATTTAACCACACAATATCCTATAATTATAGCGTCATCAAGACGGGGCGGGGGGGAGGGTGTCCCTACAGTTTAAACTTATTATTATAATATAAAGTGCACCACTAATTCACCTGAACGGGGATTTTCCCGACAGTTTAATAAAGTCCAACGGAGACGTACCACGGTGGAAATGTGCCCCCCCCCCCCCGCCTTCCCAGCACTTCATTCATGTCTTGTAAAACCGTGTTACCGTGACGGGAGTGTCACACAGTTCATAAAGTATAAAATCGAATTATCCGTAGTTTGTCACAAACATGAGGATGCCACACATATAATCAAACTGATGATCGGCTAAAATCTATATATGGCCATGTACTTACCTGTAATTTGACAGACGGTCACAAAGACGTGATATCATAATACGGTGATAACAGATACAATTCCAGTTAACTACGGGTTGATAAAAAGTCGCAAAGGCATTCATAACCGACGAAAGTCTTATTTAGTTTGACTAAGTGTCACAATAATATGGAACGAACAGTGACTAAAAACTAATAAAATATCGTCGGGTATTTTCCATATTGTATGTGCATTTTCGTCTTTTTGAGAAAATGAGGATCGAAACTTTGAAGAGTTGTGTAAAATCAGAGGACAACATTGTGTCACGAACACATACCTTGAGAAGTTTTTAACTGATTGGAATGACACTTATCCATAACGAAATTGGGAGTGAGAGAACCATTTTCATGACAAAACGTCAGAATCAGAATCCGCAGAATGCTGTATATAACAATATGACAAAAATAGCCCCACGATGTTACAGAAAACCAGAGAAAATCTGTGGAGTTGCAGCAACGCTTGGGGCAACGTCAGATTTGGGTTACATTTGTATCGTTTCTGTATCATCATTTCTTAAGCGATGCTCTGTAACATCCAACCTTTCCCTTTTTACTATATCCCCCCCCCCCCCCACAAACACACATCTAGAATGACAAAGTTCTAACGCCCTTCCATCAACTTTTGAGAAATTGAGGATTGAAGTTTCATGATGCTCATAGCTTTTAGAGCGACGACGTTTTTTCTTTTTAGTAATACTTACAAGTTACACACCAAACCCGCTTGATACTTTGATACACAATGGAGAAGCCCTTCAGAAGTAGTGTCTAATGTGTAACTCAGTTCAGCCAAAAAGTGGAGATAGAATCTTGCCATTTCAAAGGTTCGACATTTTGACTTGACTAAAAACTAATACTGTAATTTGATGGAATGTCATAAACGCCAGAATATCATGCAAATGAAAGCTCATTCATATCTGAATTATCTACAAATAATGTCACACACACACTGGGCTGTCATATGGCGAAGGCTAACAAAAACTTAATTCATGTCCTGTTTGACGACATAAACACCGACATAAAAATCACTGAACTAGCACGAACCAAAGTTGAAATACTTGCAGCGAGTCAAATACCATTACACAGCAACGCCACACAATTTGTCATTTTTTACTGCAGGTTTTTTTCTTTTAATCTGTTAACCTAGGGCAGATGCAGCAATATCACTACATGTCTCGCCCCGCAGTTTACGGGTTGAATGTCGACAGAATCAGATAGATCCTGTTTTGCAAACTGATATTTTTGCTTATTCATTCAAGCGATCTCTGAAAGATGATTACATCAGGGACACAATATTATGGCGATTTCAAAAACAACAACATACGAAGTTGGTCAAAGGTGGGTGAATGGGGTAGGGGGCGGGGCAAAAGTCAAGAAAGAAAGAAATAAAGAAAGAGAGAAAGAAAGAAAGAAGGAAGAAAGAAAGAGAGAGAGAGAGAAAGAAAGAAGAAAGAAAGAAAGAAAGAAGAAAGAAAGAAAGACAGAAAGACAGAAAGAAAGAAGGAAGAAAGAAAGAAAGAGAGAAAGAACGAAAGAAGAAAGAAAGAAGAAAGAAAGAAAGAAAGAGAGAAAGAAAGAAAGAAAGAAAGAGAAAGAAAGAGAGAAAGAAAGAAAGAAGAAAGAAAAAAAGAAGAAAGAAAGAAAGACGAAAGAAAGAAAGAAAGAAGGAAGAAAGAAAGATAGAAAGAAAGAAAGAAAGAGAGAAAGAAAGAAAGAAGGAAGAAAGAAAGAGAGAAAGAAAGAAAGAAGAAAGAAAGAGAGAAAGAAAGAAAGAAGAAAGAAAGAAAGAAAGAAGAAAGAAAGAAAGAGAGAAAGAAAGAAAGAAGAAAGAAAGAAGGAAGAAAGAAGAAAGAAAGAAAGAAAGAAGAAAGAAAGAAAGAAAGAAGGAAGGAAGAAAAAAAGAAAGAAGAAAGAAAGAAAGAAAGAGAATGAGAAAGGAGGAAAGAAAGACAGAGAAAGAGAAAGACAGAAAGAAAGAAAGAAAGACAGAGAAAGAGAAAGAAAGAAAGAGAGAAAGAAAGAAAGAGAGAGAAAGAAAGAAAGAAAGAAAGAAAGAAAGAGAATGAGAAAGAAGGAAAGAAAGACAGAGAAAGAGAAAGACAGAAAGAAAGAAAGAAAGACAGAGAAAGAGAAAGACAGAAAGAAAGAAAGAAAGACAGAGAAAGAGAAAGAAAGAAAGAAAGAGAGAAAGAAAGAAAGAGAGAGAGAGAAAGAAAGAAAGAGGAAACACACATTAATAACACATAACAGGGTTTACATTCCGTTTTTCTAATCACATAATCTTAATGGGCCTGGCAACTTCAGAGATTCAGTTTGATGTTAGGATATCCCAAAAATGAGTTTTCAAACCAAGAACTTTATAGCCCCATCCCTTTCACATGGCTGAAAAACAACAACAATCCCATCCCTTTCACATGGCTGAAAAACAACAACAATCCCATCCCTTTCACATGGCTGAAAAACAACAACAATCCCATCTCTTTCACATGGCTGAAAAACAACAACAATCCCATCCCTTTCACATGGCTGAAAAACAACAACAATCCCATCCCTTTCATATGGCTGAAGAACAGCAACAGCGGCAAGAACAACGAAAATGTGATTTCTAAAACAACAGCATTAATGAAAGTTCCTATAAAGACAAGCTTCTAATGCCTCTTTAATGCCAGAAATCTACAACGACATGTTGATCAAAAAAAAAAAAGATCGACCCTGTCAAGATTTATCAGCACTAACAAATGGCTGTAAAGATAAGAAATGTCAACAGTTAAAATAAAAATAAAAAAACAACAGGGGCCTGTGAATAAGAAAGTTCAACTGCCCTGTGGCGACGACATGTTTGCTCCAATTGTAATTGGGCCTGCAAATGACACAAAGGCAAATTTCCCAAAATGGGATCAAAAGAAGTGTACATAAAAATACAAATAGACAGATACAAAAGAAAGTTCAATCTTTCAAGTTTACCTTCGTAGCCAAGACAACGTACTCTGATGAACTACTTGCTGTATCCAGACCCCGCAGTGAACTGAAGCTGTCAAAATGTTTCCTTTATCTTTCCGCTTTGACGCGTGGGACAGAGTAAAATGTATTTGACAAGCTGTCGCCGTGCCTTAAATAGTGTTGCAGTGGGGCCTGCTGATTTGAATGTATTTTTAAGATGGTGGGAATTCCTCAAGATTGATCACGTAACGAGCGGCTGACTTCCCGGTAGAACAACAAAGGCTGCCATCCATGTTTCCGCATCGCTGGAATAGGTCTCCTGCGTAACGGCATATCAATTGGTTGCTAATCTAAAGTAAAGCTATCTCGGAGCATCGAGGTGTACTGAATTAAACGCGTCTATTCTTAAGGTAGTGGAAATTCCTAAAGATTGAATTATTATAATGTAATAAACAGCAGCCTTCCCGATTAAAAGACATTGGGCCACTGTCCTTGTTTACGCACAGCTGGATTAATTTCTCTGCATTTATAATCGTGTTTCAGCTGGTTGCTAATGTAAAGTAGGGCTAACTCAGAGCATTGATATGTACTGGTTTAAATGCATCTTTTTCAAAGATGAACGAAAATCCTAAAAACTGATTTTGTAATGAACTACAGCTTTCCAAATGAAAAGGCCATAGGCTGCCCCTATCAATGTTCATGCATCGCTGGAATAGATTCCAGTACAATAGCATTCTAGTTCCTTGCTACTGTAAAGCAGAGCTAACTCAGAGCATTGAGGTGTGCCATTTTAAATGTATCTTTTTTAAAACAGTGGAAATTCCTATACTTTGATGATATAAGAAACGGTACCCTTCCCTATTACAACACCTTAGGCCGTTATCTATTTTGGCGTGTCGCGGAATAGGTCTTCTGCAGAATGGAATTTCAATTGCTGGCTAATCTAAAGTAAAGCTAACTCAGAGCACTGGTTTAAATGTATCCTCTTTTAAGATAGTGGAAATTTCTTAAGATTGATTGTAATGCAATGAATGGCAGCCTTCCCGATTACAACAACTTAGGCTGCTACTCATGTTTACGCACCGCTGAGATAATATTTCCCGCATAATGACATTTTATTTGATTGTTTACCTTCTGTGCGTGCTTATCATTGTACACGATACATTCACAGCTACACTCGATCAAGAAAACCGCCAATACAATCTTTGTCTCTGTAACAGGGCGACAGACAGGCAAGGTATAGCTAGCGTGGGAAGATAGCTAACGGCGGGGAGACAGAGTTATTGTAGGCCAGAGGGGGAAAGTAGCCGATGCAACTGAAGCGCTTTGACACCCGAAAAGGGTAGTGTTTACTTGACCGCCGTACTTGTCGATCAGATCACCTGGGAATTGCTTGGGGGGTAGAGCTGTTTCAATAGTATTTGACGTGGAGTCGACGGGGGTGGCTATTAGGATAACTAATGTACACTCGGTGAGCGTCTTGGGACGCTACCTGACTGGGTATAAATCCCCGAACGCTCCTTCCAACTTCAGACCGCTGAGAGCACTCACCAGCTTCGTGCCGAAGAGGAGACCACAACCGCAACTGTAACTTTGTACTAGTCTTGTGAGTGGGGAAGGTCAGGGAACCCGCAAACATCCTTTGTCAGAGCGTGGTATCTTTGGTATCTTGTCGGCATTTGGGCTGTTGCTGAGTGGTAAGTTAATTGTACGATGTATGTGTATTTTACTTAATGTTCATGATTGTAGAACCTAAATCTAGTGGGTTTACTTTGGTATAACTACTGCCTCTGAGAGAGTCACGGAAACGCCGTTATATATATGTTACGAAACCTTATGGGATGGGGTCTGTTAGAGAGAGCGTTATTCTTCGTGGGGAACGTGTAAATATCATTAAAACTGTATTGAGCGTTTGTTCTATTGCCCATATGGGAGCCTATGGAGTATGGGGGCTGCAGCCTGACTTATAACAGTGTCAGCGGTTTACAGTATCAATGATGAATATCCGTCATGGAGTAAGTATGGAAGTCATGCCTTCCAGCAGTAGATTAGGACGTTGCGATTGTTTTTCTACAGAGGAGGAAGAACAACACCTTCTTGGCTTCTCAACTTCTTGTACTTTGATTAACGACATCGTGGCTTCTTGGCTTCCCGACCTATTGGTACCTGCCGATACCTGTTGATCTAACTGCGCAGTCAAGCCAGGGTAGAGAGGAAGAACCAGTGCCCAGATAGCGCCATACACCCCTAAAGGAGAGGTTTCCTTATGCTGAATGTTCCCATGTGTTTTATAAAATGTGCTAGAGATTGAATATTACGAAGCCATTTAATTAGCATGTACTGATTTGCATCAACTTCATTCCATCGAAATTCACATGAAATTGTATGACCTATGTTCCTATTATTATTGAATGAATTAATAATTATTGTATATATGTAAGCAATACAGATATCGTTTGTTATAACTTATAGAAGAGAGATAGTTGATTATTTAGTGTGTTTGTGCCGTGCCCATCACGGCTGGTGTCAGAAGAAAGTTAGTGAGAGAAAGTGGAAACATCACAATGGTGTCAGAAGTGGGATCCTGCTAGTAAATAACATTTAATTTTGATCTGGGTCGTGTCAAGAGGCTATTGTGTGATTGTGTGGACAGGTCATCTGCCCTGAGGCGAGTGAGAGAGATTGACATTTAGTGCCTGCGACATGCTCTGATTTTACCTGTGCATTGACTGTTCAATTTTATCTTTTGTCACAGAGAAAATTGTTGTTTGCTATTGCAGGAATATTGTTGTTAACTTCACAGTTACGATCCACGCTTTATTGTTAGCTTTGTTTACAGGTCAATTGCTGATGGACTATCTGGGCGCACTGAAGCTTGCCAGACAAGAAGGCATTAGTGATGAGGAATTCAAAATTAGGTGGGACGAAGAGAAAGCCCAAAACCGAGAACAAAGGGCTATCGAACGAGAAGAAAAGGAGCGCGAACGAGAAGAAAAGGAGCGCGAACGAGAAGAAAAGGAGAAGGAAAGACAATTTGAAAGGGAGAGAATGGAATGCGAACGGGAACTAGCCAAAAACGGGTGTCACAATGGTAAAGGGAATGGAAAATCTGCTGCCCCGAAGGTACCTAAAATTGCCATTTTTGATGACTCGCGCGAGGATCTCGACTCGTATTTGAAAAGATTTGAAAGGCTCGCGCAGGCAAATGATTGGGAAGAAGACACCTGGGCAGACATGTTAGGGGCATTGTTAACTGGCAGGGCGTTAGATGTTTATTCCGGTCTCAGCGATGAAGACAGTAGGGATTACGAGAAGGTAAAGAAGGTGTTGTTCAAGAAGTATCACCTCACGGCAGAGGGTTATAGGCGTAAGTTTAGGGAGAGTCGTCTAGATAAGGACGAAACTTATACGCAGCTGTCCGTGAGATTGCAGAGATATTTTGAGAGGTGGGTAGACCTCTCAGACGCAGAGAGAACTATGGAAGGGATTACGGATCTGTTAGTCAGGGAGCAGATGTTGAAGATTGTCGACTGTAATCTTTCCATATATTTGAAAGAGAGGGACCCCAAGTCCGTGCATGAGTTAGTTGAGATGGCGGACTTGTATAGTGAGGCTCATCAGTCGAAGCGAGGGCTGGAGCAACAGCAGAAGTCAGGTAAGAGGGTTGAGGAGAGCAGAAGTAAGGGTTTAGGAGTGAGTAAACCGGTATGCTTCAACTGTGGCTCTCCCAATCACCTGAGTAGGCAGTGTGACCAGGGCAGGACGAAGAAGGGTGCTGCTGCCACTGTCGAGGACAACCGAGGTAAGTCCCAGCGTGAGAGTGGGCGTGGTTGTTTTGTGTGTGGGTCACTTCTCCATATTGCGAGATTCTGTAGGAAGAGACAGAAAGAGACGACCGCAGTCGTACTAACCAGCGATGAGGAAGCCGATGACAGTCAGTGGGAGTCATCGGGCAGGGCGAATACTCAACCAGGGGCTGAGCAGGGCGTTGGGCCACAGACCTTCATTTCTTGGGAGACGGAAGGTAAGAGTATTGAGTTAGAAGGTTCGACAGAACATGAGCCCGGAGACGATGTTCCGGAGAATGATTTATCCGCTCCATTTTTGGAGAAGGGGAGGATAGGGGATAAAGAGATTACTATCCTTCGTGACACGGGATGCACGTGTGCGATTATAAAAAGGGACAAACTGCCTCCTAACAGCTTAACTGGGAAGAACAGGAGTTATGTCCTGATGGACGGGACGAGAAGGTCTGCTCCTGTCGCGGAAATGTGGGTAGAAACCCCATTTTATACTGGGCTTCTCGAAGCGCTAGTAGTGGAAGACCCAGTGGCCGATTTGATTATAGGAAACATAAAGGGGGCATCTCTTGAGAAGATAAGTGTGGTACTCACGCGATCTCGCAAGGTGGAGATTGACAAGGAAGAGCATGAGTGTGAGAATGCGAGTGTGAAAGTGAGTCAGACCACAGATAATGAGGAGGCCAAGGGCAACTCAACGGAGAAGGTAAGGGTAGGGGCCAAGATAGGGGAACTCACACCAGGTGAGATAGCCCGGGCCCAGAGAGAGGACGAAACTTTGAGAGTTTTAAGGGAGAGAGCCACGTTGGAGCAATCGGCTGAGGTAGGTACTCACATAAAGGAGAGTAAGGGAATTTACTATCGGGTAAAGAAGGCCGGGGCTGGACGTGCTGATGTGGAGCAGTTGTTGGTACCTAAGCAGTACCGAAGTGAGCTGATGAAGATAGCTCACGAAGGAGTGTTCGGGGGACACTTAGGAATTTCGCGCACACAGGACAGAATAATGCAGTCGTTCTTTTGGCCTGGGATAGGTGCGGACGTAGGTCGTTTCTGTCGATCGTGTGACGCGTGTCAAAGGACATCCAAAAAAGGTAGGGTGACAAAGGTACCCCTAGTGCCGACACCCCTGATCGACACGCCCTTTTCGCGCGTCGCCATAGATTTGGTTGGTCCACTTCCGCGTACGGAACATGGGAGATCGCGTTATATTTTGACGCTAGTAGATTATGCCACGCGTTTCCCGGATGCCGTAGCCTTAAGGGGGATATCAGCTGAGCAGGTCAGTGAAGCGTTAATGGAAATATTTTCTCGGTTAGGCATACCAAAGGAAATAGTTTCAGATAGGGGATCACAGTTTACCGGTGAGCTGATGAGAGAGGTCAGTGCACTTCTCAAAACGAAACAGATATTCTGCTCGCCCTACCACGCGATGGCCAATGGTCTGTGTGAAAGATTTAACGGAGTGCTGAAGAATATGCTTCGCCGAGTAGCTCATGACAGACCCAAGGACTGGGACAGAATGTTGGGTCCACTGCTGTTCGCGTATCGCGAGACCCCACAGGCCAGTACAGGTTTTTCGCCGTTTGAACTAGTGTTCGGTCACCCTGTGAGAGGACCACTTGCAATACTGAAGAATTTGTGGACTGGGGAAGCGGAGTCAGAAACGAGGTCATCGTACGAATACGTGGTAGATATGAGGGAACGATTGGAGGATGCCATGAAAGTCGTAGCCGAGAACAGCAGCGTCGAAAAACACAGGCAGAAGAAATACTACGATAGGGGGGCCAAACAGAGGAAATTCCAAGTGGGCGATTCCGTCCTCATACTTCTCCCAAGTGACGGATCGAAACTACAGATGACTTGGAAAGGGCCTTACAAAGTAGAAGAGCAGAGAGGGTCAGTGAACTACATGGTGAACGTCAAGGGGAAGAGACGACTGTATCACGCGAATATGCTGAAGAAGTATATTGAGAGGGAAGACGAACAGGAAAACACAGAGGCAATAGCTGCAGCTATAATTGACGAGACCGATGAAGGAGAGGAAGCGACTTCGATGCCTCTGGAGACAGTCATGCCTAAGCTAGAACAGACCGAAACCTACAGGGATGTACAGTTAGGGGACACGCTAGATCAGGATCAGAGAGAACAGATGCAAGAGCTCATGGAAGAATACAAAGATATATTTACCGATGTACCGGGGCTCACTGACCTGATCAAGCACAAAATCCCATTGCTAGATCAAAAACCTGTGAAGGTAAGACCCTACCAACTACCGTACTCAACTAGAGAAGCTGTCAATGCTGAGGTAGGCAAGATGCTTGCGGCCAGAATCATCGAACCGTCCGGGTCCCCGTACAATAGTCCAATTGTATTAGTTAAGAAGCCCGATGGTCAACATCGTTTCTGCAACGACTACAGGCGGCTAAATGTTGTGACTGCCGATGACGCCGAACCGATGCCTGAGGTAGAAGCCATTATTTCCAATCTAGCGGAGGCAAAATATTTCACCAAGCTGGACTTGACAAAGGGCTTTTATCAAGTTCCGATGGCCGAGGAAGATAAACACCTGACGGCGTTCGCCACACCGTTTGGGCTATACCAGTACAGGGTCATGCCGTTCGGGTTGAAGGGATCCCCCGCCACATTTAACAGGCTCATGAGGAAAGTATTAAAAGATGCTGGCGAAGGGGTAGATGCATTTGTAGACGACTGTCTTATACACAGTGCAAATTGGCCTGACCACTTGGAACGTTGTCGGAATGTCTTCGAGCGACTGAGACGGGCAAATTTAAAAGCTAGACCTACCAAGACGCTAATAGGGATGACAGAAGTCGAGTACTTAGGCCATAAGCTGGGACAGGGGACTGTAAGACCGCAGGAGAGTAAGGTGCGAGCCATTGTCGACTGTGACCGACCGACGACCAAGACACAAGTGAGGAGTTTCCTGGGGCTAACGGGGTACTATCGGAAGTTTGTACCAAATTACAGTGCAATCTCGGCGCCGTTGTCAGACCTCACAAAGAAGTCCCAGGGCACAAAGTTCGCGTGGGGACACGCGCAGGAGAACGCGTTCAATGCCCTAAAAATTTGTTTGAGTTCCGAGCCGATACTACGGATGCCAGACTGGAACAAGGAACTGATTCTCCAGACAGACGCATCTAACCTTGGAGTGAGTGGCTGCCTACTTCAAGAAGACGAGGGTACGAAGTATCCAGTTGTATATGTTAGCAGAAAGTTGAAACCTGTGGAGAAGAACTACTCAACAATTGAAAAGGAATGCCTGGCCATAGTTTTCGCCGTTAGTAAGTTGCAGGCGTATCTGTATGGGAGAAACTTCGTGTTAGAGACGGACCACCGACCTCTAACTTGGATGCGAACTAAAGACCAGAAGAACGCGAGGGTAACTAGATGGAACCTGGCGCTGCAACCATATAACTTTCGAGTCAGCAACATCAGGGGGCGAGACGCTCTATGGGCCGACACTCTATCTAGATTACCAGTAGATTAATAATTTTATTAGCCGATTTTGCCAGGGAAAATCGACTTAAGTGGGGGCGATTGTAACAGGGCGACAGACAGGCAAGGTATAGCTAGCGTGGGAAGATAGCTAACGGCGGGGAGACAGAGTTATTGTAGGCCAGAGGGGGAAAGTAGCCGATGCAACTGAAGCGCTTTGACACCCGAAAAGGGTAGTGTTTACTTGACCGCCGTACTTGTCGATCAGATCACCTGGGAATTGCTTGGGGGGTAGAGCTGTTTCAATAGTATTTGACGTGGAGTCGACGGGGGTGGCTATTAGGATAACTAATGTACACTCGGTGAGCGTCTTGGGACGCTACCTGACTGGGTATAAATCCCCGAACGCTCCTTCCAACTTCAGACCGCTGAGAGCACTCACCAGCTTCGTGCCGAAGAGGAGACCACAACCGCAACTGTAACTTTGTACTAGTCTTGTGAGTGGGGAAGGTCAGGGAACCCGCAAACATCCTTTGTCAGAGCGTGGTATCTTTGGTATCTTGTCGGCATTTGGGCTGTTGCTGAGTGGTAAGTTAATTGTACGATGTATGTGTATTTTACTTAATGTTCATGATTGTAGAACCTAAATCTAGTGGGTTTACTTTGGTATAACTACTGCCTCTGAGAGAGTCACGGAAACGCCGTTATATATATGTTACGAAACCTTATGGGATGGGGTCTGTTAGAGAGAGCGTTATTCTTCGTGGGGAACGTGTAAATATCATTAAAACTGTATTGAGCGTTTGTTCTATTGCCCATATGGGAGCCTATGGAGTATGGGGGCTGCAGCCTGACTTATAACAGTGTCAGCGGTTTACAGTATCAATGATGAATATCCGTCATGGAGTAAGTATGGAAGTCATGCCTTCCAGCAGTAGATTAGGACGTTGCGATTGTTTTTCTACAGAGGAGGAAGAACAACACCTTCTTGGCTTCTCAACTTCTTGTACTTTGATTAACGACATCGTGGCTTCTTGGCTTCCCGACCTATTGGTACCTGCCGATACCTGTTGATCTAACTGCGCAGTCAAGCCAGGGTAGAGAGGAAGAACCAGTGCCCAGATAGCGCCATACACCCCTAAAGGAGAGGTTTCCTTATGCTGAATGTTCCCATGTGTTTTATAAAATGTGCTAGAGATTGAATATTACGAAGCCATTTAATTAGCATGTACTGATTTGCATCAACTTCATTCCATCGAAATTCACATGAAATTGTATGACCTATGTTCCTATTATTATTGAATGAATTAATAATTATTGTATATATGTAAGCAATACAGATATCGTTTGTTATAACTTATAGAAGAGAGATAGTTGATTATTTAGTGTGTTTGTGCCGTGCCCATCACGGCTGGTGTCAGAAGAAAGTTAGTGAGAGAAAGTGGAAACATCACAGTCTCCCTCTGTATTTCTCTGTCTCCCCCTGCATGTGTGTTTCTCTCTCTCTCTCTCTGTCTGTCTCTCCAGAGCTGTCTCTCCCTTTTTCTGTATGTCTCTCTCTGTCTCTTGGTCTGTCTGTCTCTGTCTCTCCCTGTCTGTCTGTCTGTCTCCCTCTCTCTCTCTCTCTTTCTCAGCCTCCCTATCATAATTATGTCATAAGACACTACATGATATAAACATCTAAATAACACTTCGGGTTTGAAAACGGGCTCTGTTTCCCATCGAAACGATACGAAAGTAGATGTTAGATAAACCTGGCTAAAACGGTTCAGCAATAAATCATATCATGATTTATCCTCCCCCACCCTTAAGATTAGAACAAGACAGTGTGCAGCAAGCTTCTCTTGTCACTGACTGTTGGTAACTACAAAAAAAAAACAACAAACCGTAACTGTACTCTGAACCCATAGATACCGAATTCAGACAAACAGCTTCTTATACACATACACAAGTTTTCCACGCGTAGGGTTGACGTCAAATTCACACATAAGATCCGCTGGTTACCACATCGCACTGCCGTCGGTCTGATGTAAGAAACCCGCCCCTATAATAATCTACCAAACGCACGGTAATCCTACCAATCCTACGGTGATCCTACCAGTCCTACGGAAATTTACGTCGAACTGACGCAGGATTTGCTGGCTGGGATCAGTTTCACATATATATAGAAATGACACATTATCAAACACTAAGTCTAACTACTGCATGATTTAAACCACCGGGTTAAAACAAAACGTTTAACCGGGTTTTGCGACTGTTTAGGTCTTTATTTTAGGAGGTTCGCTGCCCTTGGCATTTACACGTCACATTTTCTGGTCGTGGTAGGTGATCCGTTTTTTTTAAAGAATTTTGACCGGGCAACGGCGTATTCCGCTAGCTCTTTTCGATTTCCAACTGCCAAGGTATCTTTAATGTGAGCACGGGCCCTCCGAGTTTTTAGTCCTTTTTCCCAGAAGACTAGGTGCTCGATCCTACCTACCATAGGAACAGGAAAACATGAGAAAAATCCCGAACTTCCAACATGCCTGCACCGACCGGGATCCGAACCCGGTACCTTGGGCATGAGAGGCGAGCACCTTGCCTCTAGGCCACTCTGCGAGTTTGCCCCATGACACTGATGAGTTTAAATAATTGTGTGCGTGTTCAGACCCTAAGTTTAACACGTAAGCAGGTGCTGTTTCTAATAGTCTTGTCTATTTTGTATGTGTCCACGACTTCTCCAACAGAAAAACACACAGTCATGCTGACAAGCCTAAAGCCAGGAAGCAATAATTATAGCACACCAAAAAATATCCCTACCACTACCCTGATTTCAGGTTCTTATGAAAGAAGCTATGCACCCATGCAGTTTGCAATGAAAAGTTGGCGGATGCCTAAAACGCCTTGCAAGGGCATTATTCACTAATCAAAAGTGAATTTATAATATATCGAGGGGTATTTGCCATGTCTTTGTATGTGACATTTTTGACCATTTTGGAGTGCGCCATGGAAGTTGGCATGAACCTACAATTTTGACCCCCCCCCCTCCCCCCTCTCCTCACTCCCATGAGGTGAAAAGGGAGGAGCATTTAGTAAAGAATCTTGATATGGTAAACAGAGTCAACGGGGACCCTTAATAAATCAGCACAAAACATTGATAAGTATTGGAAAAAAGATATTACATGAAAGATAGACACAGCTAATACAATGTATAAATACTGTAATTAGCTTTAATTATAAAACACAGTGGGGACCAGTTAAACCGAAAATGCTTACATCGAAAATAGCGGTAAGGCGAAGGAAAATAGGAATCCCCAATTTTATTCCCTCTTTATCTTTGCTAAGGAACTGGCGCTGAACCGAAATATTAAAACAACAACAAACAAAAACAAAAACAGGAGGAATGCAAAAAAGACTATTGTTAGGAGTATTTCTGAAGTATTTCTGAAGTATTTCGGGAGGAGCGTCTCTGGCTCTGGAGTACCAAAAGGCTCTAAAATACGTACCCCCAGCGCAAAAAAACTTGGGGGACTTGCGTACTTGTAACCACATTCCTCTAACTAGGCTTTGTCGCCAGCCTAATGGAAAAACAAAGAAAGAAGAGAAGAAAGAAGCCGCACGGAGAGCCCTTTCGAGAGCTCAGAAAGTAGAAAAGAAGGCCAACACGAGGACAACGAAAGGCAACCCACTAGGGGGGGGGCCTTTTGAGGGCTACGAATGCCAAGAAAACAACAGAAACAGCCACAACCAAACAAGTATGCAAGATAAATAAAACGAAGAAAAAGAGGGGTGCAGATGCCCGGGGGGGGGGTGGTGGGGGGGGGGCAGTGATCCCCTAAAAACAAAGACCTGGACATTCTGTAATGCGCCACTTGAAAAATTAATTCTCCATCATCAAGGCAACAAAACAGTCATGGATCTTGTAAATTATAAAAATGCACTGTGTACTTGGTTCACACGGAGCCTTTATCTCATTAACTCCACCGAATGTAAACAGAAGGCACAGGACTGGTGAAATGTGCGTTGCTGTCGCCCGAAGAAAGATGGACGTAACTGACACATAGCCTTTTTCTACTTTATTGCCTCTGATTATGAAAAGTCACTTGACAATGATCTGCAATACTAGGAACTACTGTTTCGTAGCAGCGTCAAAATTGGGCAAAAAAGAAAAAGTTGTGTGTAGTTTTATTACAGCCTTGCGGCGACCTCACAGTTTTTCTGTGTTTTTTTAATTATTATTTCGTCTATTTCGTAGCAGACACGTCTATCTGCCTTCGACATAGAAGAATTATTGCGACCTTAGTTTTTGTTTGTTCCAACATCACTGTTTGCACAACTCAGAAATTCGACGTTAAACGTTTGCCGCTTCAGTGTTATAACAAGGAGCCAGAATACATTGGGAACTGTGAAACAGTTTGATAAGTGCCACAACGCATTTTAAACACGTGTCAAAGTGTGTAGATCTATTTGTTATATCATTAAATTTCCACATACCAAAATATCTCTGGTTTTTCAGACATTGGAAATAGAACAGACAAGAACCAAGGTCGAGATTTTCTACTTTATGGTCTCTGATTACCAGCAGTCACTTACGTTGGTTTGCCACACTGCTATTTCGGCAAACAGATAGCCTACGTCTATCTGCCTCTGACATAAAAGAATCATGTGCTAGACACCTTCATAGAGTATGTCACATTTTTTGTCCTTAAAGTAGAAAAAAAGCCACACTATCACTTAGCTGTTTTTCCCTTTGGGTGGCAGAATGTCTACAGGTTATGTTTACATTCATAAATAATTATGTGAACCATGTACGCCACTGAGGTCACTGTCTTGCACTACCTGACACAGCTCCCTCTGATAATTTAGTGATTAACACGCTCATAGGAAAGACACCGTTCCTACGCAGATCCGCTGGTTACGACATAGCACCGATGTCGATTTGATGTTGGGAATCCGAACCTACGGTAATCCTACCAATCTTACGGAATTATCATACTTGGGGTTGCTGGCTGGGGTGGTCTTTCCTTTTCTCTTTGTCTTTTACATTTATTTTAAATACATATTATTTCGAAGGTTTCAAAATTCTTGGACATCTACTTAATGTCTGGGCACTTTTGGGGGGGGGGGGGGGGGTTAGGGGTTGGGGGTTTAATGCACACAAGCTGAAATCATCCGTAACCGTGCGTTGCACAAATATTTCTCCCCTATCAATTTGTGTGCACAACCATAGATATACACTACTGAACGGTGCACACGCTCTGACAATTGTTGCCATGCCACCAATCAAAATCCAAAACCACGAATGTGTTGTGAAGGCCATTCATCACCCTTTCTCCACTGCAAGTCACCGGCCCAGTGTGCTAGATCGACAAAGGTCTGAGTCATGACACATCATAATTACACGTGTAAAGGTGTCGATAAGGAATAGTAATCGTGCATTTTTTCACAAACATGTATTGAGCACAGAACTCCTAACCCTTGGTTCCACAGTGTTTCCCAGTAAATCGAAGTTTAATAAAGGTGGAGAGAGAGAGAGAGATGGGCGGATAGATAGATAGATTGACAGACAGGCAGACATACAGATAGATAGATAGATAGATAGATAGATAGATAGATTAGATAGATAGATAGATAGATAGATAGATAGATAGATAGATAGATAGATAGACTGACAGACAGACAGACAGACAGACAGACAGATAGATAGATAGATAGATAGATAGATAGACAGACGGATAGCTAGATAGATGGATAGACAGACAGACCGACAGACAGACAGACAGACAGACAGACAGACAGATAGATAGATAGATAGATAGATAGATAGATAGATAGATAGATAGATAGATAGATAGAGACAGAGATAGAGAGAGACAGAGGGAGAAAACAGAAGGAAAAATGGGGGGGGGGGGGGAATTACTATTTCAGGACAAACAACTGCGCAGTAAACTCAGGACATAAAATTATTTTCTATCATGATGCAAACTGCTAGCAACGCGCACTGATAATTAATATTAAATCATTCGCTACTCAAAAATAAAATTCAACATTGTCAGAGACGCTTTTGTTCTTGATTTTTGTTATTTCTTATTCTTCCTAACCACTGTTAAAGTCTGCTCTCTCTCTCTCTCTCTCTCTCTCTCTCTCTGTCAGTCTCTCTCTCTCTTTCCTTCTCTATTCCGCTCTCTGTGTGAATGTCTCTCTTTGTCTCTTTCTGTCTGTCTGTCCGTCTCTCTCTCTCTCTCTCTCTCTCTTTCTCTCTCAGCCTCTCTTCTACAAATCTCTGCCAACAGCTAGGCCTAACTAAAAATATTTTACTGCACATGAAAATAACACCTCAGGCTTTGCTTCTTGAAACGACGCTGGAGTATGCCATTCCATGAACCTGCCAAAAGCCTTTCAACAGTAATTCATCATTTATTGCCATGTACCCGGCCAGACACACTTTACAACCGTTAAAATAACAATGAATTAAACACATTATTGATCATCTGAATTTAACACCTACAACAAAATCATTACATAATCAATGATTCTGGGAGGCTAAAAAGTCACGTTTGTGCTGGGCGTAAAAATTCACAATAAAATGCACTGGAAAAAAAAAATCATTAGCCAAATACCGCGCCGGTATTTAGGATCACTGAGATTGTGCATGCACTTGCATTAATAATTATTTTGGATTAAAATGGATTGGTTACATTTAATTCTTTGTGAGCCATGAATTTTTCCACGTTTGCCGATACAGGGAGAAAATGGTAGATGAAAGGAATGAAGACTAACTACAGCAATATCTATTCATAAAAAGTTGTTGTCTTCCTTTCTTCCGGAAACAAAATAGCCCTGGCATTCTTGTGCACTGGTATGTCGGTGATTGGCACAAACGTGACCAGCGGAAGAACCGATAATAATATATCGGTGATTGGCACATAAAGAGTTAAAAATCACGGGACGCCCTTACTTTTTCCAAGAACTTGATACCAAATGCTTGGCACGGGAAATACAATACTGTGATGCTCTTCACATTTCTTGTAAAGCTTCGGCTATGGTATTCACCGTCGCCCCGTGTTCACTTAATCCGCTTATTACCGGGATTTGACGGGTATTACCCAACGGGGTGTAACCCAAGGAAATTCCATTTCCATATTAGGAAATCAGTGCCAAACAGCATAATATAAGGGGAATTCCCATCGCCATTGTCCCATAATGCTCCGTGGCAAACATCTTTTTCGATGGACACAAAGCTGCATGCAAGGACCAATTTCGTAGCTGTTTTACAAAACGATAAGGCTTTTAATGCCACTTCATGTGTACGTGATCAAGCGCCTTTTCACAGTTAAATATAGAATTATTAGTCACCATTACAGTGCGCCAATGCTAACTTTTCCTACTGTCTCCTAGCAACGAAAACTTAAACTTACACAAGAAGGTCTTAATTCGTTTCCTTTTTCTTTGCGTTCTTTCGTTGTTTCTATTCTTTGCTTTGTTTCCTCTAGTGTATTGCACTGGACAATTAAATCACATTGTTAGAATGAAATAACATTCTTAGTTGTTGAACAGGTATGGACTCACAAAGATTAGGTAGAAATTCACAAAGGTTGGATACCCATTCATAAAGACTGAGTACCTATTCACAAAGATTGGGTACCCATTCATAAAGACTGAGTACCTATTCACAAAGATTGGGTACCTATTCACAAAGATTTAGTACTTATTGGCAAAAACTTGGTACACGTTCAGAAAGATTGAGTAGGGCCTACCTATTCACAAAGGTTGGGTACCTGTTAACAAAGATTGAACACCTATTCACAAAGATTGGGTACCTATTCACAAAAATTTAGCACCTGTTGGCACAGACTTGGTGCACGTTCAGAAAGACTGAGTACCTATTCACAAAGGTTGGGTACCTGTTCATAAAGATTGGGTACCTATTCACAAAGGTTGGGTACCTGTTCATAAAGATTGGGTACTATTCACAACGACTGGGCACCTATTCACAAAGATTTGGTACTTATTCACAAACATTGTGTACCTGTTCAAAAAGACCTAATCACATATATCTAGTACCTATTCACAAACATGTTGTACTGTTTCACAAAACACCCAGAACATATTCACAAGAACTTTGTACTTTTTCAAAGCAACTCAGGGTTTCCCCCAAACACTTACTGTGATAACAGATATTCACACAGCTAAAGCATCTATTCACAAACAATTAATGTCAATTCATAAACACTTGAGCATTTAGTGCCCCTTCACTATGATTTCCTGCGGTTTCGGCAAAAGCTTAGTACCTGTCCACAAAGATTTAGCATCCATTAACAAGCGCTTGATACTTACTAACAAACATGTAGTACCTGTTACCAAACACTTAGTACCTATCACCAAATATTTAGTTCCTATTAACACACACGTAGTACCTATTAGAAAAACATTTAGTGCCTATCAACAAACACTTGGTACCTATGAACAAACACTTAGTACCTATTAAGAAACAATTGGTACCTATTGACAAACATTTAGTACCTGTTAAAAAAAAAGCATAGTGCCTATTAACAAACATTTAGTACGTATTAAAAAACATGCAGTATCTATTAAAAAACACTTAGTATCTATTAACAAACATTAAGTACCTACTAAAGAACATTTAGTACATATTAACAAACCCTTACTACCTATAAACAAACACTTAGTTGACTTAGTACCTATAAACAGCCACTTAGTACCTACATATAAACACTTAGTACCTATTAACAAATACTTAGTACCTATAAACAAACACTTAGTACCCATAAACAAACATTTATCACCTATAAACAAACACGTAGTGCTTATAAACAAACACTTAGTGCTTATAAACAAATATTTAGCACCTATAAACAAACACTTAGTACCTATAAACAAACACTTAGTGCTTATAAACAAACATTTAGTACCTATAAACAAACACTTAGTACCTATTAACAAAAACACTTAATACCTATTAACAAATAGTTAGTAGGCCTACCTATAAATAGACATTTAGTGCCAAATTAACAAACATTTAGTACCTATAAACAAACACCCAGTACTTATAAATAAACACTTAGTACCTATAAACAATCACTACTCAATACCTATTGACGAAACTTAATAGTACCTATTAACAAACACTTACTTGGTACCAATTCAAAAAGATTTAGTAGGTCTATTCACAGAAGTGACGTCTATTCACAATAACATAACTGTTCGCAAAGTCTTAGAACAGTGTCCGTCAAAATACAATTCCTGGCATTAACTCCCTAGGTACACCCCCCCCCCCGCCGCCACCCCCCTTCTCCCTTTCCCTTCTGTCCTATCTGCAAGAAGGTCACAGATACCGAACACCAAAACAACAGGCTTACCAAATCCACAGGCGTCCGTGTACAATTAGTGTTTTTTTTTCTTTGAAAAATGCGCGAGCGGTGTCTTTATACAACACCCAGAGGATGTTTATCTGTTTATCTGATGTGTTTAGGTCGACCTTATTATAACACTCTTCGAGCCCGCTAATCTGTTCTTTTCACAAGCGATTGACACTCTCAGCTGGCACAATCTCAGAGTCTCATATTAATATTCCCGAGTGGTTTCTGGACAGCAGCTGAGAGATCATGACTGTGTCGACGATTGGCAGCACGGCGAGACCTGCCGTTTTCCTTACCGTTTTCAACTTCATGACCTTAATGACTCATCCACCCTTCTTTATGTTATGGAAATTAATTTAATAAGTTGTGTATCTCCCCCCCCCCCTTCCTCCCCCATGTCACCTCACCCCACCCTCCCCCCCGGCCACACACACACACACACAAACACACACGCATACACAAACACGCGCACATGTCTAACAAATAAGTATGCTTAAAGATATAAAAAACGAAAAGTTCAACACAATACAAAATTCATTTGCACAGCATAGAGAATAATAATAATAATAATAGTATTATACAGGGTGGGCCAAAAGTAATTTTACAGTTAACACTATAATTTATATTATCTAAAACTGTAACCACTTTTGGCCCACCCTGTACAAAGCATAGAATTTGGCGACCTTAGTTTTTGTTTGTTCCCAATCCCACTTTTGCACAATTGAAACTTGGACGACAAACGTCTGCGGCTATTAATTTATAAGCCATGGAGTTAGAATGAATCGGGACTCTGAAACAGTTTGATTAGCGCCACAACGCATTTTAAAACAAGTGTCAGAGTATGTATTTGTAATACCTCTTCTACATACTAAAAGATCTCCAGTTTTTCAGAAAATGAACTAAGGTCGCCATTTGTTCAAGCAAATTAATTAAATAGAGATATACCCCACACAGGACAGAGAATTGAATGACACATCGGGTGTTTGGAGAGGTTTTCACAGCTACCACAATAACATTTCACGGCTAATTGTGTAAAACTTCATTAACGGGACATACACCACCCTACTCCAAGATATGGTTTCATACTGTCGCTACCGAGACACCGACCATTCTTGGAATATCCATATGAAAGCAAAATACACGTGCGAATAGTCGATGCGAAGAAACAAACACATCGTGGAATTAGCAAATCGGGAATATTTCACTGACTCACTACCACAAGCCGCTCTGAGCGGTCCATCCGAAAAATACCGATTTCAATATTCGTCGCCGTTTCCTAAGGCAGAAGTAACTTAAAAATTAGGAAAATTGCTTTTTGCATAATCAACTACATTCAAAGACGCATCGAATTATCTTGGATCTAGACTCCAAACTCCCCAAAAATAACCCAATAGCAAAACTTTTATAAATTCGTCCTAACTAGACCAGATGTGTTAAAATAAAAGAGTTTTTGCTTCTCCTGAAAAGTAACCAAAACCGATTACTACAGTTTTAGGGAAGGGTAACCCAACGATACAGGAAAATTACACAAATATTCTTTGTTTGATCGCCAATAATTGTGGCATTTTACAACATTTCTCCACTCCCCTTCACCCCCTTTGGAACAATGATCGCTGTCTTTCAACGAGGACAGTATGAGAACTCTTGTTCTCTGAAAGAAACCAGCTGGCGGTGGATCAGTTAAACATCCTTGTTGATTTCCATCAAAACAACCAAAATGAAAGGACAGTAAGTCACTCTATCAAAAAACGACACTGGACTGGCCAATTTTCGAGAAATTGATGACGGATATTTCTTAGACAAAGACGTGTTTTAAAAGCACAAATAATAATAACAACAATAATAATAATAATAATTCATAGCATCTACATTATGATAGCGCTCCATCCCATTAACAACACAGCTCTAAGCGCTTTACAACCCTAATCACACACACACACAAAACACACAAATGCTCTGGCGAAAAAACCAAACAAGTAGATGGACATTCAGAGTGTAAAAAGATAACTCTTCAGCTGATGCTAAAAGTCATACAATTTTCAATCTCTCTCCAAGACAGAGGGCAGAGAATTCCAACTGACGCTCTTGAAAAGAAAAAGATTTTTTTACCCTTGGTCTACAGGGACAACTTTGGAATATTAAACTGTTCAGTGTCTGCAGATGATCTAAGATGTCGTGATGGTGCATGTGGAGTGAAAAGATCAGTTCAGTAACGTGGTGCATTTTTGAACACAGCCTAGCCAGCTTGCACATTATCCGTTTTTCTACAAATCACACATTAGCACTGGCTTGGGGAAAAGAGTGCCTGCCAATAGGAAAAACATTGTTTGGACAATATAATTCACCAATTGATAAACATGTTTATCGATACAGGTGAGAATATCTCCACAAAGTCTTTTTCATCGCTAACGGCTATGTTTGAAAGATGTCACAACAACCCAAAGTGGAATGTAGCGGTATTTTATACAAAATGCGGAACTGAAAATCTCCAAAACAAAATCTCACATTTCCTTGTGAAAGAAGGTGTGGCAGCACACGGTTCGTTAACGTTGCATATCAAAGTTTATGAAAGGTGACTGAGAATGGAAATGAAATCGGCCGACCAAGTATAATTTGTTTTGTTTTGGTTTCTTTTTACTTTGGACACCAGGGACTAACCCGCGTTGTCGGTGCATGCATGCATTAAAAATTAATACTACAGATTAGGGCCGTGCGCTTTTCCCCAAATTTTTTCCACGAAAACAATCATGAGCCCATGACATCATCAATTCCTGTCGCAAGACCATCCACGTTGGGTCGACGTGCCTCCGTGCACACACACATTAGGCCTGCTTTCTATCATTCGCTACAGAACAGACCACACCCCCTTCATAGTAGTTGGTACGGACAAGAAAGGTGAGGGGTGTGGGGGCCCAGCAGCCCCAAGAATTTAGGGAACCCATGCATGCAAATTTACATTTGTATTTGAAACGGGTCGGGCCGCAGCCTATTGCTTTGCTCAGGGGCCCATAGAGATGTTAACACGGCCCTGCTCCGCCAGTCTTCTCACAGGGGTAGAGCACAAAAGGAGGGGGGGGGGTGATCGGGAACATAACTAGGAAAGGGGCAGATTTCATTGAGATTTCGGATCAGTGTAAACGCAACACGCTTTCCGCTACATTCCTTTCCTAAAACGCAATTCCTAAAACCTACCAGTGTAAAGAGGCCTTAAGTGCTATGAACGTAACAATTTCCTATCACAGAAATAATTATGACTACATATAACAAAGAGCAATAATGCAAGGCTTCGTTATTTGCTTATCGGTGTCAAAGTGATTTTTCTACGCGAAATGTTTAAACATCTTTTACAGCATGGCAACGAAGATAAAAAAGTTTATAATTTTACGCATTTAAAGCATTCCACGTGTGAAACAAAATTATATCCTTTTTCTACATCTGGGATCTTCAGGGTTAAAGCAAATGTCCCCATGCAGCAGTGTAACAGGGTGAGTGACAGACTGGCAAGGTATAACTAGCGTGGGAAGATAGTTGACGGCGGGGAGACAGAGTTATTGTAGGCCAGAGGGGGAAAGTAGCCGATGCAACGGAAAGCGTTTTGACACCCGAAAAGGGTATTGTTTACTTGACCGCCGTACTTGACGATCAGATCACCTGGGAATTGCTTGGGGGAGTAGAGATGCTTCAATAGTATTTGACGTGGAGTCGACGGGGGTGGCTCATAGAAGTAAGAAGTACATAGAAGAGTAACGCTAAGCTCTTCAGCAGAGAAAACTTCAATACTCCGAGGGCGCCGCCATTTTCTGTCGATGTAGGGCATAACGTAGTAACGGGAAGCGCCAAATGTAAACAAGCGAAGTACGCTCGTCGAGTCACGGCTGATTTTGTTTATGTTTATTTTCACTGCTGCATCTCTATCGACGCTAGAATTACTTCACCAGCTCTTACAATCTTTAGTGACAGTTTTAAGTTTGATTTTGCGTTTTGGAAGTGGTAGATTAGCGTTCTTTACCCTAGCAGAAGCCACTGCCAGGTCGTTTGTTTCTGTTGCCTTAGGGCCTATATCGTATACACCCAGTCTCATATTATGATGGTTTCGTGTCTCTTTTCATTACTTGCACCAGCGTAGTTATGAGTTTGATAGTAAGATCTTAATCTAGAAGAGGCGTGTCCAGCATTCTTTACCCTAGCAGACCGCTTGTCAGGTCACACTCCCATGTTTGCTCATGCACCATTGATCATTGTTAATTGTTTTCTGTAATAAGTCTTTGTATCTACTCCCATTGAATACATGTAGTTTCATGCGTCCTTTCACCACTTGCATCAGTGTAGTTTGATTTTAATTGCTGCTATGCTCGATCTAAATCAGATGATGTAGCTCCAGAAGTGGTGGCATTCTTCTTTACTCTAGCAAACCACTTATCGGGTCACACCTCCACCTTGCTCATTGCTATGCATCATTGATCATTGTTACTTGTTTACTGTAATACATGTAATATTACATCTATCCAGTTCTCCACAAATTTCCTTGTTCTTTTCTGAAAGGATAACGGGTAGGCATAATTATATATATAATATGAATAAATTTGGACTCAGGATATTCTTGACTGAGTGGTCAGAATGCGAAGAACTCTATGGGAAAGATTTAACGCTCAACATGATAGACAATGTACCTAAGCTTTTTATGAACATTGGTACCCTGAATAAAAGAGTGGTCCAACTCCACCATTGTTGGAAGCTGAAATCTTATGAATTGTACAGCAACTTGTACCTTGTAGTAGAAAACAGCTTAAGTTCCTCATGATAAAATAAGTCATTATTTCAGGTATCAAAAGTGTTTTTTTTTTAATGTATTTCAAGTGATTGGTTGTTTATAGACAATCAAACCGCCCTTTACATTCAAATAGCCTATAATCAAGATGTTATGAAACATTTTTATTTTTACAACAGACAATCATGTGCCATGTGAATATTAACAGAAACTAAAAATTGATGACATCAATAACAGTAACAAACATTTGAAATTTCTTTCTCGTTATCATCTTTAAAAAGGGAAAAACATGCTATTTCAATTTCTGGAAGAAAACTTAAGGGTGAACTCTGTATGACTGGAACTGGGATTTAATGGCAGACTTAAAAGAGAGTATTAATTTTCTGTGACTGATTTCCAAAATTTCTTATAATGCAGACAGGGGGCACAAGAGTGATTATGAGGGAAGAGGCGCAGAGCTGAAAATAGTGTCGGTGAATAATGAATTTGCATTAAAGCTGTCTTGTCTTGGTGAAGAGATACTTGATAAAGTTGTTTAATTTGTGTGTGTGTGTGTGTCAATTCTGTCAACAGGGTTGATTTGGTAAATCTTCAGTTGTACTTGATCTATTGGTCTGTTTCTTGGTGTGAAATTTCCTATCTGGTTGAGATAATAATCCTCAACATTCCTTTTTTTTTTTTTATTGCATTAATGGCATCCTATTTGGTGGGCTGATTAGTCTAATGACTCAAGTAAGTCCAAGTGCTTACACTACAGCTTAGTCCGTGCTTTTACTACAGCAGACAAAATTATCGTTTTTAAAAGAATGAAAAATTTCAGCTTTTGTGGTGATTACTTGTAATTGTTTGTTTTTTAATGTCATGATCTTAAATACCATCGAAGACACCGTAATAATCACTTTTATCATCGATAGTGTGGGCTATGAAAGTGGTTGTAATCCACTTCAGTACCCCACCTTTTCCTAAACTGAAATCATGCGTCCATTGTTGTTATAGCACATACATATGATATATACAGGTAATGAAAGGGTATTCTAAATCCTGGGTAAATTATCAGTATTTGGGTATATTTTAGAATTATTTCATCTCCGAAGTCTATCAATTATTCTACTTTTGGGTGCAGACAAGAGAGATTGAGAAAGAGAGAGAAAGCGGTTAGGGCGGGGGTAGCTTTCCAATCGATCTAGATCTAGAACGAAAGATCAGGTTATCATTGTTTAGAAATTATCCCATGAGGATAGTAAGAACTAAGATCCCTATGAATTTTATCGTTCAGTCGGTTTCATTGCCATGCCTTTCCATTTCCCCCTACCCTTGTGCTACTGCTACTAGATCTAGTCTAGTGCTAGTGTAGGTGACTGCTCGCTCGGTTCACGGCGCAGTGGGATCACCCACTTGCCCTACACTGGCACCAAGATGGCGGCCCCCGCATTGACGAATACCGGATCCCCGTGCTTACTCTTCTATGTACTTCCTACTTCTATGGGGTGGCTATTAGGATAACTAATGTACACTCGGTGAGCGTCTTGGGACGCTACCCGACTGGGTATAAATCCCCGAACGCTCCTTCCAACTTCAGACCGCTGAGAGCACTCACCAGCTTCGTGCCGAAGAGGAGACCACAACTGCAACTGTAACTTCGTACTAGTCTTGTGAGTGGGGAGGGTCAGGGAACCCGCAAACATCCTTTGTCAGAGCGTGGTATCTTTGGTATCTTGTCGGCATTTGAGCTGTTGCTGAGTGGTAAGTTAATTGTACGATGTATGTGTATTTTACTTAATGTTCATAATTGTAGAACCTAAATCTAGGGGGTTTACTTTGGTATAACTACTGCCTCTGAGAGAGTCACGGAAACGCCGTTACATATGTGTTACGAAACCTTATAGGATGGGATCTGTTAGAGAGAGCGTTATTCTTCGTGGGGAACGTGTAAATATCATTAAAACTGTATTGATCGTTTATTCTATTGCCTATATGGGAGCCTGTGGAGTATGGGAGCTGCAGCCTGACTTATAACAGTGTCAGGGGTTAAAAGTATTAATGTTGAATATCCGTCATGGAGTAAGTATGGAAGTCATGCCTTCCAACAGTAGATTAGGAAGTTACGATTGTTTTTCTACAGAGGAGGAAGAACAACACCTTCTTGGCTTCTCAACTTCTTGTCCTTTGATTAACGACATCGTGGCGTCTTGGCTTCTCAACTTCTTGTCCTTTGATTAATGACATCGTGGCGTCTTGGCTTCCCGACCTATTGGTACCTGCTGATACCTGTTGATCTAACTGCGCAGTCAAGCCAGAGTAGAGAGGAAGAACCAGTGCCCAGATAGCGCCATACACCCCTAAAGGAGAGGTTTCCTTAAGCTGAATGTACCCGTGTGTTTTATAAAATGTGCTAGAAATTGAATATTACGAAGCCTTTTAATTATCATGTACTGATTTGCATCAATTTCATTCCATCGAAATTCACATGAAATTGTATGACCTATGTTCCTATTATTATTGAATGAATTAATAATTATTGTATATATATAAGCAATACAGATATCGTTTGTTATAACTTATAGAAGAGAGATAGTCGATTATTTAGTGTGTTTGTGCCGTGCCCATCACGGCTGGTGTCAGAAGAAAGTTAGTGAGAGAAAGTGGAAACACCACAAGCAGTATTCTCTGTAGAAAGCTTTCCAGGGCTCCGGGAGATGTACACAAATGTATTAATTTCTATTGTTAGAATAACTAGGATCTTGTGCGTACAGTGAGAAAAACAGAGGAAGACGCTGCTGTATCTCCTACCAGATCTGCAACTTCAATTTGGCTCTTAATGACTTCTGAAGACTCAAAGTCAAGAGAAAGATTGGAAACGTACAGCAAACGCTTTCTCATAGTGGTTCTTGTTTCAGAAAGGAAAGACAGAATGAATGAACACATATTTCCATCCTCTTCCATAAAAAACAAATTGAACAACAACAACAACAAAAAACTAGTCAAATGTACAGTCCAGATCTGGTACAATTATAATTATTACCTGCAGAACAAAACTGCTGGAAGGTTTATTATCACAAACCACAAATTATTAATGTGTTGGGCATGATCCAGGAATTGCCATCATGAATTGTCGATTGAACAGCTGTACAAATATCGCCAGCATGTATTGAAGAGAACAATATAGTCCGAGCGAGTGGGTCCATGTTATATCAATAAATTAAGAGTGAGTATCTTAATACAACTGGCAATTTAAGTAGTAAAAAGAAAGAGTAACTTTGTAACGGAAACCGCGTTTAAGTACATGATGAAAACGTTCTTTCTGTTTCACTACTTGAAGGTTTTTTGACGTTTCCATTGCCGTTTCCGTACACATGAAAACCCAGGTTAATATGACCTTAGCGGCAGCTGTCTGTCCCCCAGTGTCCACATCCCCTACATAATTATCACTTCACACTAAAATCAGGCGATGCGCCATCAGAATGTCTACGTACTCCGCTCGCTACACAATGAGCCTCCCCTTTTCAAATTCAGATTTCCGCGCAATGGCAAATGGTTACAGTATTTGCCCCCGGGTGCGGGAGCGCCAGGTTTGAGTCATGCGACGACTGTAACCACATTCATAATATTAGCTCCGGGTCAACAAAGGTGATTGGCCCCTTCACCAGCCACAGGAGTAAAGGCTTCACTCTATCTATACTATCTAAACTAATAAAAGAGAAACTTTACGACATTGCGCGCGCCTCTGTCGCTACTCCTCCGTTAATGTTGATTCTATGGCCTTCAAATTTTACACAGTGCTTAGTATAGTCTGTGGTCGTGTCGCCGGCACATAAAATTTAAATATATTTGAGAAATAACAGAACGTTTGTTTCCGTTTTTGTGTTGCGACACATCAAATTTTCGGCAAATTTACGGCAATTTTTTTTCATCGATTATAGTATTCTGTGCGCAAATTGCTTGAGCGATTACAGTCGCCGATTTTGTTGAATCGCCTCGCAATATAGCCGATTGTGCTAAACGGCCTCGGAATAGACCCCCAAATTACATGTCTTATCATGAGGACGCAGATCTACATGTCTTATCATGAGGACGCAGATCTAATGATTTGCGTGCACTGTACCTTCAAGAATGCATTTTCTCATAATATTTCATCGACTGAAGTAATCAGACCTATTTAACTCATGATGTTTTACGCCAACGATTACCGCCAACTTCCGCCGTCACACATTTTAAAACAGTGCACAACTGTGGTTAAGTTTCAACTTTGTTCTGATTAGTTTACATCTAGACTAGGTCTATATATCTGTGTTTTAGAATGTGTTTTCAATAGCCTATGCCTACATTCTAGACTAGATCTAGGAAAGGAAAGATTCTGGATTAGGTCGACTATTAGCTAACGCTACCCTAGACCCATTAATCCATAAGTATCCATAAGTAAGTAAGTAAGAGATTGACGCCACAGTACAGGGCCAACGTTTCAAGCGGCAACGATTGTTGTACGTGGGTGGCCATCACACATTTTAACTGTTTAAAGCAGCGCCCAACAGCAGGACTTTCATTTCGTTGCTCAACAGCAAACCTTTTTGGCTTTGGTTAGGTTTCAGCTTTGTTCTAATTAGTCTAGACCAGATCTAAGCTTTTAATATGCCTAGGAAAAGGAAAGGGTCTGGATTAGGGAGATTGACGCCGGTATGTCACAATAGTTAACCCATTGTCATCATCTGTCACTGTCACACTGCCTTTTCTTTCTTTCCTATTCCGTTCGTAGAACGGGTAATCAGGCTTGTATAATTATAATAGCCGCGCTGTGGTGAAAAGAGCTGTTTAACCCCCAAAACAACAACAACAACAACAACAACGACGACGACAACGAAATCCAGGCCATGTGGCGATGCTAAACTCCTTCACAATATAACTTCCGCGACCCCACAGGTTTTCTGTCGTTTTTATAATATTTCGTCAATCTCTTTACATACATAGCCGCGCTGTGCTGAAAAGAGACGTTTGACTCCTACAACAACAACAACAACAACAACAACAATAACAACAACGAAATTCACGCCATGTGGCGATTGTAACCACTTTCACAATATTAGTTGTTCCGGTTCAAGAAAGGTGGTTGGCCAACTAACTCATCATTTATTTTCAACTCGATGAATGAATCAAGACAAGTCCATAGAGTTCAGACGCAAGGAAAATCAAACCGCATTGTTCAAGGCCACGGGAAGTCCCCCCCCCCCTCCCATCCCACCCCACCCCACCCAACTAGCTCCTCCTTTTTCTGTTCAAACATTCCTGGTTACTGGGTTTCCCTGGACCTGGATTAATTAAACAAGGAAATGAAAATTGCCAAAACAACATTCCACGGTGTCAAGAACCACAGACTAATAAATCAACCAGACTGGAAACACAACCTTCGGGCTGTGTCGTTTTTTACGGAAGTTAATGAGATGCGGCCGTATAACCAACGTGGCCGCCGCTCGGGAAATTCCGATTCTAGTTCTATCTGCAGTAGAAATTTCTTTTTATTTGTCAAGATTGGTTGTGCATGTATTAATAATGCATTATCTGGCCTATCCTTTCATTTTATTGTCTACAGCTGCCTTTTTTTTGTTGTTATAAATGATGACCGCATGCACTTTTAGCGACCGCTGCATTGTAGCTTTGCTGAAGCGTCGGTCGCAACCGTAGACCTAATGTGGCGGATGGTTCATGACCTTTCGCTGTTTTGTGACGTCACACAGTGGGCTCATCCAGTCTGGGTATTATTAGTCTGTGTCAAGAACAGAGTGATGTTATAAATGCCGTGCTAGGTCACGACTTCAGTGAGTTCATTTTTACGATCTTGTTGATTATAACCAGCGTATTTTGTCCTTGAGCTGTTCTCGTGAACAGTTTGTTTTGAAACACTTTTTTCTTATAGATGGAAAGAAGGTGGGGCGAGACAGAATTAAATGTATAACTAGGAATGACAGAGCAGTTCTCGACCCCGTGATTTTGATTAACACAGAGTAGGGGCGAGTAAGGGTAGTTTATTTAGACGCTTAGTTGGCGTTCAGAAATTCGTGCATAAGAGTAGAAAGCACGGGATTTAAAGATTTTAGTAGTAAATGTTTCACATTTTAAATTTTATTGTCTAGGTAAAATTGACCTTCATTTTGGCGCAAGGCCGTGACGAGAATAAATTAATACTGCAGGCTGAGCCCGAGTGGCTGCACCAATCAAATGTATGAATCTGGACGGAAGGTCGAGATGTAGCTTTAGTATTTAAACCCGTACAGAGCTTAGATAGTTGCCACATGTAGACAATCCATTTACGAAGTGGACGGCGATAGTCCTCAGCCAGATGAGAGACATAGAGACGCAGTTAAGCAGTCCATGTATCAGGAGCGTTGATTCTTTGAAGCTCCAGAGCCTAAGCATACTTGATTTGGCATATGAACCCACAGCGAATATATACAGCGCTCTCACTCCCAGTGAGGGCCGCATGGTGAGAGTCAAATACTAATTTGTAATAATGGAAGTGAAACGTTCCACCTACTTTTGAAGACAGTTGCAGAGCTACCGCCAGACAACGCACTGTTGCACAAGCACGTGTGTTTGGGATTCTTCATGGCGTGTATAGAGGAAATGTTAATATCATAACATGTCTCGTTGGAATAATAGAATTTAAATTGTATTTTCCGTCGCCACGTGCGCGGATTCCAATTGGCATTTAAACTTCATATGAGCTGCAGATAGTTAGATTGAATAAGTTAGTTTTTTATAGAAAGCTTTAGTTCCATTAGTTAGATTCAGTTGCCTTTGAATTGAATTTATATTTATATTTATATTTGTTACATTAATTACATGTAATTAAACTGCCCTACAGTTCTGCTAAAAATCAAAGCAATTGATTTATTTAGTTTTTAGAATGCAAGTTTTTTTTTTGTGTGTGTTCGTCGATTCCGGGAGCGGACCTCGCAAGAGTGTCAGTCGAATTTTCCCCATCTAACCCACATCGCGACACACGGCATTTCGTACGAGAAGGTATTCGGACAAGTTACAGGTAGCAATGTATAATTATAAACCAGGAACATGTAAAACAAACTGCTATATCACTGCATGTCGAACTGTTTTCATATAATATCTTCCTTCTTGGAATGCCACATAGTATTCGTCCTGCTCAAAAGTTCCGCACCCGGATGACATAAATTACTACGTACAGATACTGAGGCTGATGAACAATCATCAACATGACAGCCAAAATCAATCAATCAATGTGGTCTGGTTTTTATACTATTTGGAAGTAGGTGTTTTTCGGATGGACCGCTTACAGCGGCTTGTGGCAGTGAGACAGTTAAACACATCCAAAGAGAATTGGGTCTCTTAAACATTTTTTTTTCTCTGCCCTGTCCAAAAAATTATCTTACCCTGAGAAAATTAATTCGCACGTTTTCAGACCATGGTGACCTGATACTGTTGTCTTCCCCACTGATGTCTGCCACTGAGTCCTTATGACCTGTCGTCCAAACTGGATTTCGCACGATCATAATTTTAAGCCTTTTCCCCTCCCTCCTCACAGTGATAAACCAGGACCGTCTTAACATCAGTATAGTCCCCTGGGCGGATTCTTTTGTAATGCCCTGAAATGTCTTCCCCGTTTCAAAAACCAACGTAAATTTGAATGCATGGGGCCCCCCTAAACCCGTGGGGCCCTTGGGCAACTGCCAATGTGCCCATACGTTAAGCTTCTAAAGCCCAAGATGCCACAAATAAGACAGTTTTCAGACACAGAAATATTATGACGGTTTAACAAACAAACCTTGCAAAGCCACAAAACTATCATTGTGACGATGGTGAAAACTCGCAAACCGTGTAAATCAAAAAGTAGGTCAACTCTGATTTTTGCTAAATGACACCATAATGACGACTGAGCACTATCTACATCAATATTGTATTTTAAAATACCATAGAAATTCTCGTATTAGTCCTGTGTGCAAACCGTTTAACTTGAAAGGTTCTCGGATTGTATCTGAACAGCAATGTAGTATTTTTTTTTTGCGATTTTCTCAAAACAATGGAATTTGGACTTGAACGATTTGCGAGTTTTACCTTCGGAATTTTCTACGGACAGTTTATGGGTTTGAAGGATTGGCGTGACCTTGGAACTGCAGTTACGATGCGTTTCAGACGTATCACAAAATGTATTACTGTTACACTCCTGGGAACTACAGGATTAAGACGGCTCTGCGATAAACAGGGGTCGGGATTTTGCTGTCACACGGAGACAAAAAAAACAACAACAAAAACAACGTAATTAACCCCCCAGAAACCATACTAATGTATCCAGTTACCTACGATCCGGGAGAAACAGACAGGCATTCTCTGTTTTGAGGTTTCATCCGCTCGGTAAGACAGATCCGGATTACAGAGATACAAGATTAAAACACAGCCAGGTCTTTCCGTTACGTGATCCGTCGATGGTTTCTTGTAAAGGCAGCGATTCTCAACGTGGGGTGATATCGCCCTCTCCCCCCCCCCCCAACCTCGGTGGCCATTTTGATTATTGGGTGGGGGGGGGGGGTGAGGGTAGCAAAACAAAGAAAAGAGCGACAGGAGGCGACAACGATGAAAGAGGGAGATTTGAGGGCAAAATACAAAGCTGCCACTGACTTTTACAACAGCGAGCGTAGGTAGGAACGTATACAAAAGGGCATTTTTTTTTTTTTTTACTTTATTTGGTAAAGAATGCTTTCTGTTTTATGATGTCAAATGAACCGGCTTATTGCCATTTATAGGGCTTTGAAAAACGTAACATCTTACTTTGCGCATTGGTCTGTCTTCATGTAAAAAATATATGTTTTAGTCGGAGAATGCATTTGGAGAGGGCCTGGAGAAGTTTTTTTAAAAAGCGGTGATTGGGGGGGGGGGGTGGGGCGACAAAAAGAAATTTGTAGTGTGAGGGGGCGACTGCCCGAAAGAGATTGAGAACCGTTGTTGTACGAAACCCAGCATGTCCACAACAAGGAGCTTATATATATACTAGATGAGCTACCGGGCATTGCCCAGAATAAACAATCATGTGATTCCCCCCCCCCCCCCCGCCCCCTCTCTAGTATAATAAAAGTAATAAACTACAGTCTTGCTTCAGAACTCATGCGCACCACAACATTACGCACCAAACTGAACGCTTGATACGGTTACTTTTTATGACATGCACGGTACTATATGTGAGTGTGCATGGGAAAACCCGGCATAAATCGGCAACATGACATTTTGAGTTCTGTACATCTATATAAAAAAACAGCAAGGAAAAAAAATTCACTGCTGCGAGGAAGAAATGCCCAGACCTGAAAAAATTACATGTGAAAGATAGTTCTTTTTGCTACTATGTCTATTCCTTTGACATGAAAGCGAAGTATCGTAATTTTGTAATAAATGAAAATAGGCCTAAAAACATCGAATAATGCTTTCTCCTCAACAATGATGGCCTCCCTCCTGCCTTTGTTTTGTTTCGACTTTAAACTTCCGGTTGCGTTTCAAAGTTAGAAGGCATGAGTTTCTGTGCCATCTGCCTCATGCACGGGCCATGCGGGTGTTACTGTGCCAGTTGTGAGTTGTTTTCTACCTAGATCTACATAATCTGCGTGCCGATTGTGCGTGTTGTTTTCTAGATAAAGATATTTCTCCCGGGCAGGGCCGGGTAACTCAGCTAGTATAATAAAAGACAAGACATTTCTGATAAATTGAAGTCAGTGACACCCCTAAAACAAGATTTTGAGAAAACGGCATTTAATCCTATAAGTGGCAATAGCTAATTGACCAAGTAATATTGAAGTGATTGCTGTTAGGAGACCGTAGTCTAATAACTAAGCCGTTATAGAGATCATACTGAGTAGTGTTCACTGCTCATCTACAGTTTACCCTGTAACATGCCACGGTCCCCTAAACAACAGCCAAGTTGGAAGTTTGTGTCGGACCCATATTTTCACTTCAAAGTCGTTTTTCTCAAAATCAGCTCTGCCGACTTAGGCCGGGTTTTCTCATGCACACTCACATATATTACGAAACAAACATGCAAAAATACAGATGTTACATAGCAATAAACATTGTCATTTTTTAAAAATACATGCTTAAAGTAAACAACTTTTAATTATAGCCATCATCTTTCTAATCTCAATTGCCACCTTCCTGCCAAATTTAAGGCCTGAAGAGTGACTGTATAGTTTGGTCAGTTAGTCATGCCAAAGGTTGCAAGTTACTGAAATATATAATAGATTATATAATATATAATTTTATTATATAATATACGTTATAAGCTTCTTGGTCCACTACGTTACTTCTACATTCTTTGTCCACAACGAGGGTTCGTGCTCTTGGGGATGCAATTATTTTCGAGAAAAGACGTCCGGAAGTGTAGCTGTGAGAGGGAAAAAAAAAAGGGGTGGGGGGGGGGGGGCTCTCTAGCAAAGTGGTGCGGGCCAAAGGGAACAAGGAAGACATTGGCCGTGATGTGTCCCTGGAGTCACCCAGAGCCTTCTAGAAACACTGGTATTAAATTAGTAGGATTTTGTGAAACTGCCGTAATTAGAGCAGGCTCAAAACGGATGTTAATAAAAACTTTTTTATTTATGTATTTATTTTTCACCTTTTACGAAAACAAACTAGACTCTGTTATTCTGCCACTCAAAGGAAAAAACTAACAGCATAGCCTTTTTCTAATTTATTGTCTCTGACTACAAACTTGATTGTCTCTGAGTGCCACAGCAGAAACGGCATTTTCGGTGGCAGATACGTCTATCTGCCTTTGACATAAAAGATTTATGTGTGAGACAAGCTCATACAGACAATAAAGTAGAAAAAGGCCATTCTGTCAGTTGCGCCGTTTTTCCTGAGGGCGGCAGAAAATAATGTTCAGTACCAAATGGAAAACTTACATTAAAGTCCAAAGTGTTTAATATCGTCAGTATTTGTAATAACAGCAGCAACAACAAGAACAGCGACAACAACTAATGTGCTCGCATTGATCAGTTTTATTTAGGCTTGCCTTTCAATATCGATCAGTTACATGTGCCAGCCATGTCAAATATCTAATGAATGCCTTTGCACGGATCAGCTTTATTTATGTTTTTTTTTTATGGTATATAATTGCCTTTTCATAGCGATCAGCTACATTAAGGCAGCCATATGAAAAAACTAAAATGCACTGAACAGCTGTTATTTTTATGCTTGTCTTTTCGTACTTTAATTTATCGATCAGCTGCATACGCCAGCCGTGTCAAATCTGATATGCACATTTTATTTTTCAGTTCTAGTGACTGTCGATACTCCTTCTTCTTCAAGTGCCGGATCTGGAACAGGTATCGACGATCATGGTTCGCCACTCATTCCTCCGCTCGGATGCTCTCAAAAGGCCCATATTGCCCTGGTTTTTCCCTGTCGCCCATCTGTTCAAACTCTCTAGATAATATGTTATTCTTTGTCTACCTCTGCTTTTTTTTGCCCTCTATTTTTCCAGTTACAGCAAGGTGTTCAAGACCTTTGTGTCGATTCAGGTGTCCCATGAACTGCAATTGTCTCCTCTCTGTCCATACACTTATGCGGAAGGGTCTGCAGGGCAAAAATAGGACTTATCAGTCACATGAGAAGCCATAAGTCATGAAAGAACAGTCTTTCCATTCTGTCCTCTTTATCCTTTAGTTCTCTTTATTGTCCATGTGTTGAAATTCTCAACAATTTCTGTTCTTTATTCCTCTGGTGTTGTTAAGGTCATACACGTGTATCCAGGTGCAGGAGGATGCCAGAGGGACAGTCATATTGCCTGACCGGCTGCCTATAGGCTACTCCACAGCCTCGCAGTCCCAACTGACTAGGGTGAAAGACCCAAACCAAAGAACACCAATACTGGTGGATGCTCTGTGTCACGATATCCAGGCCAGAGTGACGGTATATTGCCATCTGCCCTATCAATCAACCACTGGCCTGCTGCCGCCAGCTTCGAAGCTGCGTCCGGGAAGTTTGCTCAATTCTTCGTCTGTGATTTAGGCAAACAAGCCTATGACCACACCGCTACCGGGGGCCAATATGAAGGACTCAAATACTGAGGGTCACATTGTGCCCTAGCATGTGGCCGTTGGGTTAGATGAAACCTCCTCCGCCCTGGCCGTTTGCACCAACAGGTGCACGCCCACTGATACCATGCTAGCGTACCAGTTCATGAAACAGGTTGTACTGGATTACATGTTACCAGTAGCAGGTTTTTCTGACCTGACCACCAAAACGCTCAAGAAGAGAGACCTACAGAATTATGATCAACCAAACCCGCAGTATTGACCAGATTCACTCTTGGTTTGATAAAAGTGCCATTTTCATTGCTCTATAAAGCTATTATCGACCGCCTAATAACGTATTGTATTACAGCATAGGAAGCCAATGCCAGAGAAAGAGGTAAGATTAGTAAGAACAAAATTAAGCAACACAGTCATCAAGAAAACATACAACATGATAGACATGGCATTTTTCGGCTTTGACCACCTGTACTCAAATGCCTCTGTAAACAAATTCATATCCATCTGAAATGACAGCCACCATCCCCTGCTTCATCCAATTTCTAGACCATCCAGAGGGGTACGGAAGTCCGAGCCGGTTTTTCACCTGTGATGTAACGCATTGCGCAATAAGCCGCCGACCCCTGTTGGAAAACTGAGCCGGTTTTTCACCTGTGATGTAACGCATTGCGCAATAAGCCACCGACCCCTGTTGGAAAACTGAGCCGGTTTTTCACCTGTGATGTAACGCATTGCGCAATAAGCCACCGACCCCTGTTGGAAAACTGAGCCGGTTTTTTGTTGTAGATATCGACTATGTTGTTTTCGAACTTTAGATCGATTAGCCTGATGTACCAACCCTAAAGTCACTGGACTGTATAAACATGATAAATCTTTGGATAGACTCAGTATGCTAACACACAACAGGAACAGTCACAAACTGACTGTGTGCGCGCGCCTAACACAAATCATTAAGCTAGAAAAGAAAAGCAAAGAAACTGTCTCGACAAATGGCGAACGGAAGAGGTTGACTGGTCGTTAGAAAAATTAAGTTTAATCGATATAATCAAAAACCGGCTCAGTCTTCCAACAGCTTTTACGACCTACCTTTGAAGTTTTGAACAATAGGATTAAAAATCCGACTCAGTTTTCCGGTACCCCATATTCCAGAAGCAACAGAATAATACACATCAAAGCGAAGCAAGAAGGATGCAGCAGATCGTTTTTGCCCTCAGCCATTGATCCCAACAAAACATTATAGCTAGATGTGTGCAACAGTTTACTGGGGTTCCATGTCATGTTTCCCCGTGTAATAATATGCGGGCCATATTGTATTTGTATATTTGTATTTGTCGTATACTACTTTGATCCCATTTTGGGAAATTTGCCTTTGTGTCATTGTACCCAGTTACAACTGAAGCAGGCACGTCGTCGCCACAGTGCAGCGCCGGTCGGTGGTTTTTTTTTGGGGGGGGGGGATGAGGGGGGTGGTAGGAATGAAATTTATTTGATTTTGCCCAGGCAACTGCCTATTCGGCCTGCTGTTTTCGATTTTCAACTGCCAAGGTATCTTTAACGTGCGCGACGTGCACACGGGCCCTCCGAATTTTTTTCGTCCTTATCCGAGAAGACCATGTACTCGATCCTACTCCCCAATAGGATCAGGGATACGAAAATATGAGAAAAATCCCAAACTTCCAACAGGCCTGCACAGGCCATGTTCTGAACCCGGGACCCTCGGCATGAGAGGCGAGCATCTTACCTCTAGACTACCTTTGTTTTGTTATAATATACATAATATTATATGTTTAAATAATGATGCATTAGATGTGTTTGCCATGTATGTGCCCCTACACGCTCTGGGCTAGTGAATTTCTTTGGGATGATAAGTGATTCTTATCTCACCTTATCTAATTGTTTCCTCGCTGGGGCAACGTGATCTAATTGCCAGTTTGAGAGGCCGGGTCACGTGAATATTACCCATTGTGGTAAGGTTAATTACAAACACGATGACGAACATCAGACCACTTCAATTCATTTCACTGCATACATGCTACATTTTTCAAACTAACTCACTGTAAACAGCTCCTCCCCCCCCCTCCCCCGCGCAATTTTCAAGTGGCCTCTAATAGCTTTGATGAAAAGAATAATTATGGAATGGTTGTTTTAACTTCCGTGGTTGGTGCAGAACCAACAGGCAGAATAATATTTAAAATGACTTTGACATCTGTAATACCAGTTTTCAAAGGGAGGAGAATGTATGCTCACTTTTCCCGACCCCCCCCCCCCCCCCAAAAAAAAACCTGCTTCCAGGCACAACTACATAAACACATATTGTTATCTTGTTATTTTCTTAAAGTTAAGTTGAAGTGTAGCCAAAAGAGAGAGAGAGAGAGAGAGATACAGACAGACAGAGACACAGAAAGAGGGGAGGGGGGAGAGAGAAAAAGAGAGAGACAGAGAGAGGGAGTTAGAGAGAGAGACAAACAGACAGACAGACAGACAGAGAGAGATGACCGTCTGTGTACACGGAAGAAGATAAATTTATATATTATTATATAAATAATGTCCTGTTCTGTACAGGTGTATACCAAAGCTAAACAACTTTAAATATGTTTTAACCCTTATGTTAGAAACTGACGCCATAAAAGCTGAATTTCCTGCTGTCCCAGCTTTATTTAGATCTAGTCATATTCAAATTCAGTAAGTATGGATCTAAATGGGGATGCTTATCAGCTTTTCCAATGTTAGTTATGAAGAGCGAGTGGCAACTTCCAACTGATAAAAGCAGAGTAAAGATTTCACAACAGTGCTGTTTCAGTAACAAAAAATAGTCCATAAATAGAAACAACTTACATGATTTTCAGTGAAACAATCCTGAATGAGAAATAATGAAATCAATATGACGCTCAGAAAAGTACCGGCTATGCCACAAGAAAGATCGACGACTAGTACCGCAGTACTGTCATGTCGCATGCTTCACGTATTCGAGTCTGCGCTCACTGAGTGTAGTAGACGCTGTAATCTGGAACGGGGCTATCCACAAAGTGCGTATGCCAGATTTTGGCGATTTTTGACCCGCCTCCCCTCCCCCTTCCTCGTATTGCGTTTTTCATACGCTTGCTACCCCCCCCCCCCCGCCCCTTTGAAAAGAGAGAGAGAGAGAGAGGGGGTGAGAGAGAGGGTGAGAGAGAGGGAAGAAAGAAAGAGATAGAGACAGACAAAGAGACATACAGAGAGACAGAAACAAAGAAGGGAAGGAAGATATAGATAGTGAGACACAGAGAGACCCAGAGAGAGAGAATGAAAGAGAGAGAGGGGGGTTGGAAGAAACAAACCCATATTTTTTATGGCATATATTTTACATAGGACTAGTATATTTTAACTAACTTCATTAGGGGCTACCTTTATTGAAAAGCTACAATTATATACTCGCAGGATCCTCCAACCCACATCTACGCTTTTGGTACACTGGGGGATGCCCCTCCCTCCGAGCGTACGTACTACATAATTATGTATGGGCCCTTAAGCCTGTCAAATACACACCCATGTACTATGTCTATGAAAACCCCATGTACCATTGTACTGGCATGGCTACCGTCAAAGCTCTGGTAGCAAGAATGAACTAAGTACTACATCAATGGTTCTCAGCCTATTTCAGGCAATCGTCCCCTTAGAGTAGCCACACAAAGGCCACCGAATTCGGTCACCGAGCCACTAGGCGCTTTAGGTGAGAACAATTGCTCTATATAATTTCAACAACTGCACACAGAGCCCACCTAGATTCGGTCCGTTTATATAGTGCAATTCTTCTCGCCTAAAAGCGCCTAGTGGCTCGGTGACCGAATTCGGTGGCCTTTGTGTGGCTACCCTTAGACTCCAAAATTAATTTTCTTTCATGCCCCCCCCCCCCCAAATACCCACCCACCCCAAATCCCCACTTAAACCCAACAAATAGATTTCACAAGAAGACAGACCACACACAAATTATGATGTCAAGTTTCTCAAACCCTTATTAATGACAAAAGGCTTGTTGATTATTCATTATAAAATAGAAAACATTGTTTATCAAATGCAACCACAACAACAACAACAAAAATTAAAACACAGGTCTTTTCTGTCCTGTTGAACAAGTCAATGGTTGCCCCCTGTATCTGTCCCCATATCCTCCATTCATGACTGTTCTCGCCCACTTATTGCCCCCTTTCATCATTTTCGCCCCCCTTTGTCGCCCTTTTCGTCGTTTTCGCCCCCCCCCCCCACCCACCGAAATCAAAATCACCCCCCTTGAGAACCACTGTACTATAAAACAGTATTTCTGTGCTCCTTGGTGCAGGCCGACAAAAGAGTCCCGAGAACACGCTCGTCAAGGCTGTATTTTTTCTTTTTTTCTTTTTGCCTCATTTGCTTTGGATAATATAAAGTCTGGGTCAGAGTTCACGGCCTCTTACACACATTACATACCTTTTACGGTGACCTGTGAAAAGGTGTTTTCCGTCGACACGGCTCGGTGGGCGGTCTAAACAATGCTATTAACATGGATAAGTGAAGCCAGGTTATTACTGTAGATAGACGGACAGAGAATAAAAAAATAAAACAAAAAATATAGACAGACAGACATACAGACATAGATAGATAGAAAGATAGATAGATAGATAGATAGATAGATAGATAGATAGATAGATAGATAGATAGATAGATAGATAGATAGATAGATAGATTATTTACTGTTTCTATACTGTCTAGATTTCTACTTTCACAGTGTATGACGTATGAAAAAGCCTCATAAGTACAGAGGAAAACCAGCCCCATCCTGAAACAGCGATGGTTTGCTGTTGTGCTAACCCTCTAGCGCCCAGACGAAAATTGCCACTTCTGAAACTTCTGAAATAATAATATGTTGAACTGATTTTAAATAGTCAGATTATTGCAAAAATATAAATATTTAACTGGAAAAATTATTTGATAAGAATATTAAGTGTATCAAAGATGTAGCATTTTTGTTATAGGTGACCTATTTCAAATATGAAACACTGGGCGCTAGAGGGTTGACTTCTTGGAAACTGATGAGGAAGCCGTGCATGCATACAGCGCTTTTAGACGACTATTTTATTGTAATCTCTGTTGATTTAGGTGATACGGCATAAAGACTACTTACATCCGTGTTTCTCAACACTTTCCTGCCCCACCCCAAGTTTAAAAAAAAAAAATCGTGCACCCCATCATGATTGGATCAAGATAGATGACTATGTTTATATATTTTATCTTATCTTCTTATCTTATTATAAAAAAAAATAGTGGCGGGAGTAATTTATTGTGGTGCAGTTTTTTTAGCCCCTTTTTTGCTCGACCCTACAGCATAAATGACAATTTCCAAACTTATGAAATTAATTTTCTTCACTGTCAACTAATCCAGTCCAATCGCTTTTGGGTTGATTCAAGTTTCAGGTATTTTTAAGTAAAAAGTTTTAAAAATGTAAATTACAATGATCTTTGTTTTGGCACCATGTAGTAAGCCCACCGCACCGGAAACGATGTATTAATACGCGTTCAGTTCCGTGCGCACAATTTCCCTACCCAGACAGGAATGCGTAGTGCTCTGGTGCGCATGGCATCTGTAGTAAGACTGCAGACTATGGAAAACTTTCTAGACCAAAAAGAGAGAAAGAGAGACGGTACGGTGGGTTCAGTTTTATCCCGGATAATGCTGGGAACTTCATCTAGTTATAAAAAAAAAATTGTGGCGGGAGTAATTCATTGTGGTGCAATTTTGTATTGACCGATTGTGTTGATTCAAGTTTCAGGTATTTTTAAATAAAAAGTTGTAAAAATGTAAAATACAATGGTCTTTGTTTTGGCTCCCTGTAGTAAGCCATTCGCACCGGGAACGATGTATTAATACGTGTTCAATTCGGTTCAATTTCCCTACCAGAAATGAGTGCATAGGGTTCTGGTGCGCATGAAATGTGTAGTAAAACCTAAAACTGTAGAATATGGGAAGCTTTCTAGATCAAACAGAGAGAGAGAGAGATGGAACGGCAGGTTCACAGGTTTATCCCAGATAATGCCGGGAACGTCATCTAGTTATAAAAAAATATGTGGCGGAAGTAATTCATTGTGGTGCAATTTTGGCCCCTTTTCTTTTTTTTTTGCTCGACGCGACAGTCTGTATGACAGTTTCAACAGTTATAAAGCTACTTTTCCTACGTGTCAACTAATCCAGCCCAATCGCTTTTGTATCGACCGACTGTGTTGATTCAAATTTCGGATATTTTTAAATACAAAGTTGTAAAAATGTAAAACACAATTATCTTTCTTTTGGCTTCCCGTAGTAAGCCACTCTGGTGCGCATGAAATCTGTAGTAAGACTGTAGAATAATAATTATTGGAAGCTTTCTAGAACCATAAAAAAAAAAAAAGAGAGATATAACAGTGGGTTCATGGTTTATCCCGGATAATGCCGGAAACTTCATCTAGTATACAAAAATAAAATAATATTTATGTATTCAGTATGGATACATTCAAGTGCCTATTAAGTTCAATGTTTTATCCCAGCTAAACAAAAGGAAACCACCAAAAAGACATAAACAAATAATAATTATTTATCTATACAGTTAAGTCAAAATACACTCAGACATAAGAATTTCTACGAAACATCCTGAAGCCCACACCCCACAAAAACATTGCCACACCCTGCCGGCGTACACTACGAAACTAACATTTGGATGTTGTTGCAAGTACGTCCGTCCGTCCATCCCCCAAGTTATTTTGCGCTACGGGTGCGTATTTTGAAGCCTTTTGCGACTCCAGAGCGAGACAGTTCCTCCCAAAATACTTCTACCACCCCCCCCCCCTTCCTGTTTTTTTGGTTGAAAGAGTAGGCGGCAGGGTTGGATTCGAGAGGATCTAGGGCTGAGGATAAGGACGGGGTTAGGGATAGCACGTATGCGTATGCCCCCCTAGTGCGAAATGCTTGGGGTGCGTACGTACTTATAACAACAGCCTTAAGATTTCTATGGAAAATCCCTACGTCCCATTCTGAAGTCTTGCGCCCTACCAAAATATTGCTACGTCCCATAGATGGGGCACGCGCCCCATCTTGAGAAACACTGGTTTAGTTGCATTTGCAACGGCACAGTCAAAGGCCTAATTGGTACAATAACCCTTCCTTATCAGTCATGATAATATCGTATGGGAATAGCAAGGTTTTACCTGCCGTTCAACAAAATATAACATGCCGTGTTGAACTTTATTATTCTCGGGTCGCCTAATGACAAACACAACAAGAGAAACCTTCGTCACACGGACCTGACACATGCGCGTCTTTCCCAGGTCCGCTTTAACAGCATTGTGGGCCTTAGAGCAAAGCAATGGGCTACAGCCCGCCCCCCCCCCTACTAACTACTCAGAAATTTGCATGTATGGGGCCTCCTGAACCCTTGGGGCCCCTGGGCAACTGCCCATTGTGAACTTGCGTCAAGATGGCTCCGGCCCTTCTCTCCCTGCAACCACCGCCTCAAACCTCTTCTCCTCCCTCCTCATTTTGTTTTTTAACGCTACTGTTTATTCTTCCTAGTATGTACTGATTGTTCTCTTTCAACAGTCCATCATGATTAATGTTTTGTTTCACCATTTTTTTTTTCAGTCTGGGGAATTTGGAGACAGGGGCTGGCGTATCTTCTCTCTTGTCCTCCTGTGTCTTCCCTGCCGCATTTCTCCCGTAACACAATGAAAAGCGGCTGATCAATTGAAGAGGTGAGAAGATGACGAGACAGAGTACAAGAATGCGGAAAGGAGGTGGGAGGGGCTGAGGTGAGTGCAAGAAGGCTCGAGCAACATCGAGGGGGACTGAGTGGAGTTTAACCACGCTCACGTTGATCTACAGGCAAGGTGCTTGCCTCAAATGCCGAAGACACCGGGTTCAATCTCACGTCGGTGCAGGCATGTTGGAATTTTTAAATTTTTTTTTTTGGGGGGGGGGGGGGGAATTCCTGTCCCTGATTCTATGGTATGCAGAGTCGAGCACCTAGTCTTCTCCGATAACCACGACAAACTCGGATGGCCCGTGTGCACGTTGCCCATGTTAAAGATACTTGGGCGGTTGAAAGTCGAGAAGAGCAGGCCGAACAAGGCCTTTGTCCGGGCAAAATTCTAAAAAAAATCTCATCCCTACCACAAAAACACACAGAGAAAAAAAAAAAGAACAAGATAAAATAATGAGAAAAGGAGAAAAGTGAGGTAAAATGAAGACCTAAACACCACGCTCCCGTTTTGCAGAAAAGGGACATTATTATAGTTACGTGATTTCATATCAAAGTCACCTTTTTCAGCATTTTTTTTTTTTTACAGTGAATAATGCTCTATCATTCCATATGGGTTGTAATTTTGTTTGACAAATAGTTTCTTTCGATCAACACTAAATCGATATTCAACAAAATAAGAAAGCCAGACGCAACACGAATTGTTGTGACCTGAACAGTTCTACGGTTGATTTTCTTTCTTTTTTTTTTCTTTGCTTATACCGGTTTTCCCCATAACATGGCATGGTTTGCAGTAGAATTTGAATTAAGAAGAAAGAATGTCGACACGATAGTGGTCCTGTTTGTGCCAGGAAAAAAGTACGATGACAGGCAGATTTTAACTGAATGGCAAGACAGAAGGAGACCCTGCTAGAAGAACCGGCCTATCACACACTTGCAATGTCTATAGTTGCATGATAAATATAAGCTAATGATCTGATTTCATCGATGCTAGCTCCAGATCAAGACTAAGATGATATTATTTAAACTAGCTGAGTTACCCTGCCCTGGAGAAATATCTTTATTACTTATAAGGATCTAGATCTGGGACAGACAGTAAAATTCCTTCGACAGACAAAGAAAATACTATGTCAGAATCAGTATCGACTCGGATTCCACGCCAATTTTGGACTGAGTTTACCCTTTTTCGCTAAAGTTTACAGGCAATCCATGTTTTCGTTAATCCACAATTGGCTTCCTTTTAGCGAATGAACGATGAGGGAAACTGCGTCACTGTACTAAAAATAGATCATAATAGCGTGTCCCTGTTCTAAAGAATGGAATCGGAAGTGTTTGTTGCGGATTTTACGTGTGAATTATGCAAAATGAACAAATTACCCAGTTTCCTGCATTTTTATATTATCCCCTTACATCACAATAAGTCGAGTTATAGGCCATGAGAATGCTTCCAAAGTTTTGGAGCCTTCCCAAAAGGGGCCTTTGAGGGCAGAACTTTCACCCTTAGCTCCATTATAGTATGATGATACTTTATGTTGGTTTCATGGCGAAACATGCCCATACGGTATACCATAGTGTCAGTACTTTGTAAACGAGTCATGGCTTGGTTTAACTCAGTGTATGGAGACTTGAGCTAGCGCGACGCCAACTTTGCTATTTTGAACTATTCCCCCCCGGTAGGTGAATGACACGGTAACGTAACGTCTACACGTAATGCAAAACACACACACACACACACACAAATTTTCATCCCTAGTTTGCTACAGAATGATGTTGGCCTATTGGGTGCACAGTTAGCCTATAATGAAACGGAAACGTGACCCCATCTGATTCTTCTCTCCGCTTTTACGGGGACTGCATAGTGCATACCCGTGTGATATTCAAAGTCTTTGAACAGTGAAAGTTTGCTTTTACCATCTGTTTTGACTGCCACCTAGCCTAGTTGATAGGCAACTCAGATGCGGTCGCAAAAACGAAGCTTAACAAGTTGTCGGTAAGTGAAACAGGCAATATTCATGAAGTTTTGAGTTTTAGTGTAAGCTTAATAGTTCATTAAAAGCCCAAATGAATGTAGTGTAATGTAATGTAATGTAATAATTATTAACTTGTATAACGCTCAAATCCACGTAACAAAATGATGTGCTCTAAGGCGCTGAACTAAAATTAAAACTAGGACTAAAATAAGATCAATTCATCCTGCTCCCACTCACACACATTAACAAACACTTGATCTACTCTCATCCTCAAACGTCTGGGACCAAATAAGGGACATCACGAAAACAGTCCTAAACAATTCAGTTTTGTGAGCCAATTTTTAAATGTGACGATGTTTTCACTTTTCCTGGTGTCAACGCTGATGTTGTTCCACGATTTAGGCTCAATAATTTGGAAAAAGCCTTTTCACCAAGCGACAATCTGACTGTCGGTGTCTCAAAAAGAAATAGAAATTACGAAATACCCGTAGTATTGCAGTGGTTGGCCAACCTATCGAAGGACAGCCTCCATTTGAGATTTTCGCTAGAATTCCACTTAAGAGAGAAGAGAGCCCAACAACAGTCTGTACCATTAATCTGATTTTTTTTTTTTAAACCCGGCCATTAATAAAAAAAAAAGGAGTGTCACAGACGAAAAGCAAGCCTCTGGCTGCCGACTCCTGGCCAGTTCTGTGCAATATTCAACATACCAAAATTATAAGAATCTTGCTCTATGCTATAATACCAGTCAAGAAATTAAGGGAGAACCAAGCTCCTTGGGGAAAACATAAATCGTCAATAGTTGCACAACGGTTGTTTCTACACGTCGAACTGAGATACACCCTTTATTTTCTCAAGCTGAACAAAATATTTGGATACATGATTATACATACAGAAACACTGAATTGTTCTAATGAATACAATTACATGCAATTACACACAAAAGGGTCGTATTTGTCATGCATGCATCACCACTCACATTATCACCAAAGTTTGATTTACATTTTTCTTACTATGGGCATAAAATTATAATCCGGCTTTCCAAAATGAAAAGGACACTATAAGTGCACATCTGAACTACGGCACTTTGAAACGTCCACTTCTTTTAAATTTCAAAACAATGGACCACTTCAGTATGGTGGACTTAATATCACATTCACGTTTCAATGCATTAAAAAAGTACCGACACAAGAAATCTAGCAAACCCAGGTAGACGATAATCTAATTCTGAACAATTTCTATCTTTGCATCATGTTACTTGTACAAATGCGTGCCTCATAATACGCGGCACATTAAGTTTCAAAATAACACACCTCACGATTAAAATTCCTGACGTGTATAAATTAATGGGAAACAAGTCCAAAACCGGAAAAAGCTGATGGGTGGAGCGGTTCACTAGCACAGAAAATTTAAAGCATGTTCGCTCAGTTTTGGCTATGTCACAAGTCTTCTCAACAAGCAATAAATTAAACAAGAAGCAAGAACAACTACTGGGCTCTCCCTGGGATGGATGAACTATGACATGTGTCAAAGTTTTAAATTATGTTGTTTGAAATGTTTGGAGTGCTTTTGCTTTAAAACATTCCTGCGGCGTAGTAGGTCTGCCCAACCCACGCTCCCCCTTTTTTTTGTCACATCAGGCTACGACAGTTTACCTCGAGTTAATTCCAGTTAGTGCATTTGGCACTGACCTAATCATATTAACGGTGACTATCCAAGAAACATCTAATGCTGTGTAACATCCACTTACCTGCAGAATGTGATAAGTCCACACCTTTTTTGATGGAATGGCAGAGCTGCCCAAAATTAAGATGGAAAAGGAGCAGTGCTTTCTGCTGATCTTGAAGTTCATGAATAAATAATATTAGATCTACGTCTTGTCGCCATAGTTTGCTGTCTCCTACGCTTGTATTGATGCTGCTAACAAAGACACTAAAACGTGCCTTTTCTAATGGCCAACAACAACAACTTTGCCCTACTCACATTCCATTTAAATGTCACAATTTGAGCGTCACAGCCAGGCTGTTTATTTCGCTGCTACAGTTCACCCGAATGACCCGACCTCATTCCATATAGATCATAGGTGACCGGAAGCGGAAGAGACTAAGAGCAGGCAAATCCGCGCGGAAAGAAGAATAAACATCAAGTGTCATCGAATCCTCCGAGTTGCAAGGAAAATGCCGACACTGCTAGAAAACTGCCTGAAATATTTTCATACTGACAATTTGTACGAGGTCTTAGGAGTCTCCAAAGAGTCCTCAAAGCATGAATGTAAGTAGACTTTACTAGATCTGAATCTAGATCTACTAATATTTATACCAGAGTTATAGATCTAGATCTAGATCTATATCTATATATACAAAAGACTTTAAATACAACTAATATATTTTTGGAAGGAATTCCTATTTTAAATGGTCCTAACATCTATGTAAGATTTTACCCTGTTTTTAGCCTCAGAGGAGCGACGTTGAGTCGCATATAGGCCTACTATAGTGCAGTTGGGGAATCGTCTTATAGTTATAGACGAACCAACTATAAAAGAAGAAGAAGAAGAATAAATACTAGAATCTAGACTCTAGTCTAGATCTAGTTCTAGATCTAGACTAGATTATCTAGACTAAGAGTTCCATGCGTCCTGATCATCCAGCCTTGACCACCCCACCCAACCCAAGCAAAACTCAAAACCTTCCCTGGCTCCAGTGTTCTCTAAACTTAACTTAATCCTTAACTTTGCCCTTTGTCCTTTCAGACAGAAAAAGAGAAAATCTATAGAGAGTTGTAAGAGTTCAATCCGTCGGAACACATGGAACTCTTTCCAAATTCTTACGCCAGATTGTAGTTTATTATTAGCAGGAGTCAGGACTCTAGATCCCTAGATCTAGATCTAGGCCTCTTGGCCTATTTTACATATTACATTAGTACATAGTCTCTAGAGTAGATCTAGACTAGATAGATCTAGATTTAGATCTCTTGTGGAAACTGGAATAAATCTATAGTCAATGCACTAGGTGCGGTCAGCATGTTGGTGTGGTCAATATTTGTTTTTCCATACAGTTTCATTTACCAGTGTTTTTGTGACTTATCCAGGTTTTGAAACATTCTTATCAATACATCACAACGTCACATAGAATATGACTGCTGTCTAAGCTTGTTTTTTGCCTTGGATAACTTTCCCAAATTTTGTGTCCCCACAACTTCCATCTTGAGTTCAAAGGTAAATATATGTGACCCTACAGTTTTCTCCATTTAGTGGTCTGGTGTAAGCTCAAAGAAGTGCTCTGGGCACTGTACTTTGGGTGGATTTTCATTAAAAATATGTTTTCTGGGTATTATGAGCGTGATTATGCACATATATGGCGCTGACTGCACTGACATGCATTCATCTGACACCCTGCATGAGGTGCAGTCACTGGTAATTGCAGTGTGACATCAGTGTTGTGTTTGCATCAACTGGGATCACTAGCACCATTATTACTTATTATTAATATGATTACATTATAAAAAAGAGTTTAAAAAAAGAGCCACGGCACACCAGCTAATAGTAAAATAATAATATTAATTATTATGGTAAAATCTAAATACATAGGCTAGATCTAGATCTAGATCTATATTTCAAGGCATTTTGCAACTTGATAAAAGAATAAGTCTAGATCTAGATCTAGATCTAGTAAATTCAGCATGAGGACAAGAAAAAGTGGGAAATCAGGGAATTGGAAAAGAAGAGGATGGGAAGGTTGATTATCAGATTTATTTTGATATTGATCGCACAGAGAACATGCACTGATGGCTCTTACATGCAGGTGACAGCACGACCAGCAACTTGTGACTGCACCACCAGCAGGTGACCGCACAGACATGCAATTGATGCTTACACATGAAAAGTGTTCTGACCAGCACAGATTAACTGAGAAAGAATTTTAAGTGTTCACTGACAAGCCCAAAGTTCAGTGGTTAAATTGAGCCAGTCAGAAGCTCGCTAGACTTTGTTTACTTCTGGCCATTTACCATTTCCTGGCTCGTGACCGCACCTAGTGCATTGACCATAGATTTTGTTATTGTATTGTAGGCTACTTGTAGATCATTCTAGACGTAAGGGTATAAAAGTAAAGTAAAAGTGCAGTTTAGCCCTCCAAACTTTTCCTGCGCAGGTCATGGCTGTCATGTGTGTGTCAACTGTTCGGTCAAGTCTGCACCCTCCCGATCTCATTAAAAAATCACCTTATATTTTCACATGGTCCATACTCCAGAAAAGTAAAAGTTGCATACCTTTGGTCGGAATTCTAGGCAGGGAATTGTCAATCTGGGCGTTTACTAGGCCCTTATAAAAACATCCCCATTGCGGAAATCGGCCATTTTAGTTGTTAGGACCGACACATAACCATGGCGATGGTGGCATTGATTATGATTTTGATTCGTTTGCTGATTTGCACTGCAGGCACTTCAGGCATCGCGAACCAATTAGCGGCGAGCCTAAAAAAAAAGTTCACTACAGTAAACAGTGACACGTGTCTACATGCACATGGGAGACGTTCGGTCGGGAGGTCCCCCGCCCAGCCGTGCCAGTCAAGAAAACACACTAAAGAGGGGACCTTTGAGCGGGCTTATCAAAACGTGGGGTTTAGTATTTGTATGGGACAAAGAAAGGAAGAAAGACAGAACGAAGGCGCGGATTACGTGAGGTCTTCATCGTATTACGTGTGCTAACTTTTTGGTAAGTGGCGCGGACGGGGGGAAGACCTTCCGTTCGGTCAATTCTTTCACTTCCTTTCCCTTGTTTACACGGATGGTAGGGAATCTGACCAGCTTGGATCCATCCTTTCCAACCCTGTCATAACAGTCAACTGCAATGCAGCAAGCAGGCATTTTAACAGCATAGACCATAGATTTACTACACTAACTAGATCGCGGCTTCCCATTGGTTGAGCCAGCGAAAAGTGAAGCACCCCTAGAGAGTGATCCGCCATTTTGATAAGACGTGTTGTAAACAGTCTGAGTCATCGATCCGCTACTTTCGTTTTCTGCTGTTTGTCCTTTGTAAGTCTCACAAGAAAGAATCTGAGCTTGGACCTGTCTTTTTCATTGAAAGGTGAGTATTACTTAATGTTAATGATTTTTTTTTTCAGAGATAATCAGTAATTGCAGGCTGAATCACTGTGAAAATACGAAAGGGCGAAAGCTCGGTCTGCTATCAGGCTAGCAGTCTCGCTAGATCTAGTCAAGATCATTCACCAGGTATCATTTAATGTTTTAGATCTAGTCTAATTGGAATGGCAGTTTCTAGAAATAGCACCGTGCAGAAGTATTGATACAGTTCATTTAGCTGGCAAGTCACCAGTCATCTGTGTGGCCTAGGCTACTAGTTTACTACTAAATAGACGAGATCTACCGCCTTGCCAAGCACTTTCGATTCAATGCGTATCGGTAGGTGGGTGTCACGTGGAATGCCGACAGGTCATACCACACAGGCAGCATAATCATTTAACTAGGCCTAGTCTAGATCAAACGGTTTGTTTTTATGCTTTTACATGGTTGATAAGCTGCATTAGCCTCCCCTCCCCCTGGCCTGGGAAAAATTGCCTGGTACTGACTGGAGGCCAACACAGTGCCAAGGAAGAGGAGAAAGGGATGTAAATAATAAGGATCAAATATGATGTGTAGGGCCCAGAACAGGTACTCTTATGGGGATAAATTTACAAAATAGGACTTTTTCATATATTATCTTGCTGGAAGGACGCAAGGGAGTTTTTCCACAACGAAGTGCTTATTCGCAGACGTCTGCGAATTATAAGATCCTGATCTTATTCGCAGATGGGGGGGGTGGGTTTCCTTGGTCTTGAAATGCAAAATTATTGTCAATCATTTTAATGAGGCGCGTTCACCAGAATATGGAAACGAATCACCAAAATGTTTTAATTTGAAGACAGTTTAGTGATTGTTTTGTATGAAAAACTTTTTTACTCAGACACAGTTTTGCTTCCGAGAGATCTAAATGTGTTTTTTTTTGTTTTTGTTCTGTTTTATTGCATGGTGATAGAGGTTGATGCATACATGAAAGGTATTAGAGTGATGATGTGAATGCCTTCTTGTAAACAACAAATTGAAACACAAAATTTTAATGATGCAACATTACATTTTGTGATGTTTTCTTGATATGTGATGTAATTTTTATCTTCTCTCTTTATTCTTTGTCTTCTTGTTTAGATGAAGACGATGCACTTGGTGTTACATTTATAGAAGATGTCATTGCCATGGTCGTGCCAGGGAGAACTGTTGAGACATAATTATGAGGGCATGCAAAGTTCAGCTGTGATTGGTTGTTTGGGCTGGTGAAGATGAGGCACAAGGTTAACTGTCTGGGAGATATCGCCAAAGTTGTCAAAGAGTCTTCTGCCTGCAGTACTGTTGAATTGTGTGGAAATGAAAGGGGAGAAATTTTTGTGCCAATGTATGACTGGACAATACTTCTAGGACAATTTTTCAAGAAAATCAAGGGTTTTAAATTTCATCATTTTCGTTTTGATAGCCTTAATGAAAATTATGTTGTGTAAAGAGTAATAGATTCAGAACCAGTTCAGTTTATGTTATTCTCAGGTGATACGTTTGATTTGACGGCCATACCAGATGTACTTAGACCCTCAAGTCTCACCCTAGAGTGTCGGTGAAATAAGGGACTTTGTCTCTGAAAAGTGTAATGATTTGGTTTCCCCTCAGCCATCCCATCCTCAGCCAAGGATAGGCAGGTCGGAGGAGAGGAATGGTGAACCAGATGTAGCAGAAGCTGGACCATCACAAGCAAAGCAGAGGAAGGAACCAACTGCAAAAGCCTCCAGAGGGAAAGGGAAAAGCAAAGGGAGAGGCAAAAAGTAATTTGGAATTGGAATAAACTGTTTACAACTATCTCTCATGGGTGAAAAGAAAATATTAGGTCCTTTAGAAAATACATGTGTAATAGTTCATCTGGTGTTTTGTTTCGACTGATAGTAATGCAGCTCATCTGATTCATCATCATTCAGTCACCATTCCAGCTCTGTTTGATTTCTTCACTGGATATTACTACTTTTTCACTATTTGTATTGTTTCAATGGTATGCATTATCATGCTTATTCTCATGGGTTTCTTTGCTTGTACTTTTTCTTACGTATCATGCAAGAAAACTTGAAAAAGAGCGCTATTTCAAAACTTTGTAAAACTGTAAACAAAACACATATAACACTGAAACATGTAATTCTAAAAGGAACACGCATACAATATTTTATATTTATTATCTTTCATTGTTCTGATTGCCTATTTCCTTACGTAATATTTAGTGTTACGCCAACTTTTGAAATTAGACAAGTATGGCCACTTTGTGGTTTGACCAGACTTTAAAATGATACTAGTCATTGTATGATGCATTTATTAATTGATGACATATTTTAGGTAATGTATAATTATATATTTACAATTATGACATTTATCTGCTGTGGTGTATTATCCCTTATTATATTAATACATAATGCATTTTTATTGTCTTGATTTATTTAAGGGAAGAATAAATTATTATAGATATGAACCTACCTGAATGTTCATGTCATTGTTAAATTATTACTTGTTTTACTCTGTCCATCATCTGGTTCTCCTTCATACTTCCCTTATCTTTTTTCTGTTAGTTCAGTTGTTGTGCTATATAAACTTTGGCTGTTTTCCTTTGTAGTTAAAACTTCATAAGCATCTTTTTTTCAAATTTGTTTCATTATAATATTAGCAAGTAATTGAAAATATCCCACCTTACAAAAAAATTCGCAGAAAATCAACCACACTATATTTTTTCATGAAACAAACATTAAAACCCACAAAAATGGTTATTCTATACATAAAAAAACGAACATAAAATATATTTTGTATCTCATACCAAAAGTATCATCTGTCAAAACAAAAGAAAACTTTAAACGTGATTTTCTCAAAAGTTGCTTCTGCTCCCCCCCCCCCCCCACCCCCGAATTTCAAAAAATCATATAAAATCAGAGAATAGGCCTATTGAACCCAAATTATGTTTTAAAATGCACACCAAATACCAGTGCACAAGGATACATGCATTTATCTCAAAAATGAAAATTTTCACCATGTGACTGATTTTGTCAGAGCCACACACATTTTAAAAAGCTGGTGCTATTTTCAAGGTTTAGATCTAGGTACAAAGGCTACCATGGCGTTTAAATCGGAGGGTGGGCACGATAGGGTAGTTGAAAGTGGGCTTATTTTGTCAGTGATGGATAATGATGAATTATATGAATGAATCAAAAATGTCCGTCAAGCTGTTATTGACAGCGGTTTAGTTGGTTTGTTTTTTTCTTTAATTATTCACACACAAAAAAAAGAATTCATCATCAAGACGCTGATTCTAGACTTCTTTCACATCCCCAGCCCACCCCGATTTCTTAACGTTTTGCATTTTGTTATATTTTGTGAAAGAGTGAGAAGGGACAGGAAGGTGGGAACGTTGATCTGACATAATAAAGCAAGTGTTCGCGGTAGGCCGATTACTAGCTGCACCTCTTCGCCGCTGAGCGTGCGAAGTCTTAAGAAAATGGCTGCCATGCACCACGGTGGCTTCACTTCGCTGCGGTAGGGCCCGCGATCTAGTTAGTGTAGTAAATCTATGGCATAGACATATCTTGAAGTTACACTCATCAGCTGCTCCACCTGCCATTTTGGGTGTCGAAAGTACAAAACAAAAACACTCTACTCTGTGATGTCTTTCGCAATGGGCCTTTATAGAAGACTATCTTGCCAGGGGAGCTCTGCGCCCCTCTCGCGCACGGCTGCTCCTAAAGTGGCATCTTGGTGGGATCTATATACCCCTGCAATTTGGAAAATGAACCATTTATGGAGGGAGTTGGTTTCGCGCTGGTGATAGCGGAACATGGATACACAGAAAAATGGGGGGGGGGGGGGGGGGGGGGGTTAAATTGCACTTTAGCTGATCAATTATTCAAAGACTTGGTCTAAGACCTAGATCTAAATGAAAACCCCTCTCATCAGACTAGACTCTTGTGTATAACTTTAGTGTTAAATCTTACAATCATATGCAAATTTTGAGCTTAGTTTGTGGATATGACAAAGCCAGCCAGTCATACTCACATGCTGACATCTTTTAGAAATGTTGTTGGATTCAGGGCCCCATCAAGAAGTTAGAAATAATTATTAATAGGCAATGCCCATTCTGAATTAATTGTTTAATCAGGTAAACTTGTGTTAGTTTGTAGCTGTAATACCCTGAATTGTATGATTTTTTATTTTATTTTTATGTCTCCAATAGTGAAGAAAGGGTATCACAAGCGATCTCTTGCCTTCCACCCTGACAGAACTTCCAGTGATAACAAAGAATTGGCAACCAGTAAATTTCAGGTGCTGGGTCAAGTCTACAGCATTTTGTCAGATGAGGGACGTCGAGCAGAGTATGATGAAACAGGTAATTATTATGCCATATTTGAACAATACTGGATGACATTATTATTTTCAAGAAGGATTTTGTACATTACACTATACATGTGTTCAAACCACCCAATCATTTGTACATGTCCACTGTTATCTTTTCTCTGTCCCTACCTCTGTTCACTAATGCCTTATATTAATGCTGCCCTTATCTCTATCCTTGTCCACTATGAGGTACCCTAAAAACTGAAAGCTGCGAAGTAGCCAGCCATTAGTGGGCTGTTAAACTCCAGACTCGAACTCCATCTGTATTATTTTTAAATTATTTCAATCAGGCCTACTGTAATTTTGCAGATCTATGCATTCATTCAGAATTGAAGTTGAAGTGAAGCACACAAAATTAAGACATCATTTCACATGTGATTGAGAGCTAATCTGTGCATGGTGTGAAGTGATTACAAAGTTTTCAGAAAGGCTACAGTATGCATCTCATGCCAGTATTGCTGGACTCTGCACCTTTTCAAAAGGACTCAGCAGTTACCCGCCAAGCTGCGCATTAACTAGAGAAAACATCCCTCAAGAAGACGGAGATTTGCTCCCCTGCATTTCACTGCTCTTAAAGCAAGATTCTTGTGCCCACCCCCTTCCTCGGTGGAATATTTCATTATTGTAAGAAAATCTGGCCATGAGAAGCATTTGGAAGTCCTCCCAAATTTTCTACAGTTTACAACAATTTTTAAAAGAATCTTAATTACGAAATTTGAGAATTCACAGCAACAAGCTGGGTTTTCCTGTGTTATGGAAACGGCAATGAAAATGTCAAAAACTCTTCAAATAGGGAAATGCTGTGTACTGGTGTTTAACCCCTTCCCTGCTTTGCCCGGAATAATCTGTCTAATCTCACTATTTTGCCATGTGCCCGGAACTGTTCCAGGCCTAGTTTGTATGCATTTCTTGAGTGGAGACAGTTCCCGAGTTATGATTGTTTTGTATTTCCTAGATACTTCCCCTACCAGTACCTACTTGTGTCATTTGAGTGTATTTTGAAAGGGTGGGATTGATGGTGTGTAATTTTTTAGAATTGCTTGTTTTGTCACCTTTTTGCGCCCGGCATATGAGTAGGAATCTGTGTGGCAGGCAAGAGGTTAATATGAAAGTAATTTTTGACAAACCTGCACGTTTCGAAATCATATTTCTAGGAGATGTTTGTGTGAAATTTTAATTTGTTTATAAACATAATAAAAAGTTGTGAAACCAAAACTGGATGAAGCAAGTGGTCATGTCTTATAATGTTAAAATAACAGATGAAAATGAGTATTCTTTCTCATGCTACTAATGCACTTAGTAATTTGAGATAGCAGATTAATTGAACTTGTTTTTCTCTGATTCAATGATGCTCTACCAGGAAGTGTGGATGAGGAACTCAGTCTTGACACAGACAAAGACTGGGAGCAGTACTGGAGACTTCTTTTCCCTAAAGTAACTCTCAAAGACATAGAGGAGTTTGCTGAGAAATACAAAGGTTTGTTCCCTTTCAATTTTTCAACAACTAAATGAAAGAGAAGAGTTGTTATTTATGACTTTCTTATTTTATGAATCTTATTATAAAAAAAAATAGTGGTGAGAGTAATTCATTGTTGTACAATTTTGCCCCATTTTTTGCTCGAATCTACAGCCGAAATGACCGTTTCAAAAATTATAAAATTAATTTTCTTAACTGTCGACTGATCCAGACCAATCGCTTTTGTATCGATCGATTGTGTTGATTCAAGTGTCAGGTATTTTAAATAAAAAGTTGTAAAAATGTAAAATACAATGATCTTTGTTTTGGCTCCCTGTAATAAGCCCATCGCACCGGAAACGATATGTAATAATACGCGTTCATTTCCCCATAAGAAATGAATGCGTAGTGCTCTGGAGCGCATCGAATCTGTAGTATGACTGTAGAATATGGGAAGCTTTGTAGACCCAAAAGAGAGAGAATGGTGGGTTCACCGGTTTATCCCGGATATTGCTGGGAACTTCATGTAGTTTTTTTTAAAATTGATAGTTTTCAGTGTCAAATTCATACATCACCAAGGTTATTACAAAAGATGCACAAGTTGTTTAAGGTCAAAATGATTGAGGTTCTGAGTGGCTTGGCTCAAGTACATTTGAAATAAATGTCTGTGGCACTAAGTTTTATTCCTCCCAAAACTTACGTGGCAACGTATATATGAGTCATTGCAAAATAAGAACAGCCCAAATCTACCTGTGATTGTACCCTGCTATGAACTGTCAATTAAATTGTGACCAATAATGGTATCTTAGAGGTTTAAAACACATCATTTCATAAAGATAAAGAATTTACTATTCGATTTTTGGGCAATAAAAATGCGAAGATCGTTTTTTTTTCACTTTAAATCAGTTTATTTTCTTTTCGAGGGTTTTTGTTGTCCGTGTGTGCACACTGTTATTTCGTGGATCTATTTAGATAATTACATGCTGTAAAAGTGCATGTGGCTGTTCCAACAGTCGCATCTTCACCAATAATAAAGAAATTAGGCTGAAAATCGGTATTGCCGTGGGCTAAGGTGCATTACGGTCGATGTTAATGAGTTTGCGTCCGACTTTTTGTGTGCACACTGACAAAAACAATGGCCATTGTTAAATCAAGGGCACTAATTCTAATAAACTGAAACAAAAGAAAGAAATGTGTACACATGACACATCACACAACTTCGATGTGACCAATATATATAAAAAAAATATTCTGGTAATGCGCAGAGCTGTTGCATTATGTCACTTCAAAGGGATAGCCATTGAACAATGTTGACCAAAATGGTACTTTTCGTGCTGAGGAGTTCAGGGTTGAAGAGAATAAAAGTTAATGGGAAACAACTAAATTGTTAATTCTGCAGTGCATGATAATTTACAACAAAAAAATTTCTGAACATGAATCTGCAGGAGATGCAGTTGCTGTATTCCAACATCAAACAAACGACGAGTGCATCAGGCAAACGTGGGCCTAAATGAAAGACCAAATTCCTGAGAAAACTGTCTAAATGGGGGGAAAAAAAATTGTATTGGAAATTGAGATTTTCAGAGTTCCTGCGCACCCCTGGAATTCCAGGGGCCCCCGGAAAACCCCTGGAATTTTAAATTTTTATTTAAAAAAACCTGGAAAAAGTGAGTTGCCCCTGAAATTTGCCCTGTATGAAAAAAAAAAGGGGGGGGGGGTGGGGAGAATCAGAGTTACCGTTGTTTTTTCTTCTCTTATTTTACGACCTTCAAGGAGCCCTGGAATTTAACATTTTATCCCTGGAAAATCCCTGGAAAAATCCTGGAAAAAATTTCTTAAACAGGTGCAACCCTGGATTTTTGCTTTCAAAATCAAGATTAGCCACTTTCCTGCATTCTGCTGAGACAGTTTGCTTGAAATCATCTTGGAAATATTTTCATTTCCTAAAGAGGTATAAAAATTTCACAGTAGGCCCAATTTCGCCAGATCCACTCACAAATACTTATTAATTTAATTACATATTTGTGATGGTCATTGGGAATAACGCTGTCCTTACTTTTCATTGATATGATAGCAAGCACTGAGTCTTTTTAAGCCTTTAGAAAATGTAAAGTAAAGATTATCTCATTGTTTTCTGATTGTTTTTGGGTAATTGTTTGAATCTGGTGAGAAACATGTCAGACTGCTCAGCCTTTGTAATAGAAATGCTTTATGTAGTAAATTTAGAAAATTTACACAATATCATCACTGTCCTGTAAACCTGTAGTAATCTGTTTTGGCGATTTCATTTTCATAGGAGAATCAAAAAACTGTTTTATTTTAGGTTACGGTGAACTTTGGAAAGTTGGCTGTTCTATTATTTTTCGGCTTAGGAGTCCAGATTATAACCAAGATCATTTGATGTGGCTTTGAGTGTTGTTGAATAATATGTTAATATGGAAACATATTTTTCACATTTTTGAGTTACTACTGTTAGGGGGTGATGATGATAATTATGAAGTGGTGACTTGTGAGAAATAAAATAACATTGCTGCAGTAGGTGGCTAGTACTTTAAGCAGGGAGGTTTGCTAAATGCCACAAAGATCACTCTTATATGGAATCTTACTGTCTTGCTTTTTTTTTTTTTCATTTGAAGAATCTTTTATATATATATATATATATATTTTTTTTTTTTTTAGCGGAATGGCATAACTGAACACTTGTTTCTGTTGGAAGGATCTTTGCTTTCTTTTTTTTCAGTTAATGATTAAAGACACTACCTCAGTTATTTGTCCGACATTCACTAGGCTTAACTGCATTTATTACATTCGTCTGCTTTTGATTTATTTCATTATATTTTCTTCATCTTAGCTCAATGGATTTCTTAGCTTACACTGTCTAACCTTATTTCCACATTTCCATGGAATCTTACTTCATGCCTCTAACAAAATGAAAAAAAAAGAATTCTTTGCTCTAAACTAATAACATCTTGAATCCTCCCATATCAAAAATACAATACTAGTGATTGATCATACTGCAGTAGTGTGAACTTGACTGGCTCTGGTCAACTTTTGAACCAGGTTCTGATGAGGAGCTGGAAGATTTGAAGAAAGTGTACCTCTCCAGTGAGGGAGATATGGATGTGATCATGGACAACATGCTGTGCTGTGACCATGACGATGAACCCAGATTTACCAAGCTGTTAAAGGGCATGATCAAGAATGGAGACCTGCCTGATTTTGATGCATTCTCCAAGGAAAACAAGAAGAAAAAGGCTGCTCGCATGAAACAGGTGAGTTGAACAGACCAACGGAATTCATAATTTTTAATTTTTTTTTTCTAGTTCTATTTTTGTTTTCCTAAATTTTCAATAGGCTTGTCTCGATTAGTGCATTTTCGGAAACCACTTCGTCTATTTTTAGAAGGGGGACAGCCGACCACACTGTGCTTAAACAATCAGGCCAAGGCCTACTCATTGAGGTTTGAATCGGAACGATGGTTAGCAAAACATACTCTTGGGGCACGTGTAAAAGCGACTCAAGGCGAAAAGATCATGAGGATATGAAAGGGGTGACTTCCAAAAGATTTCCACAGCCCAAAACACAACGAGAAAGGTGTATGGAGTGGATAAGGCAATGCAATCGCCCGCATAGCTAGCTTCATATCGGCAGCATTGGTTACTGCCATTTCATGTGCTCGAAGGTGAGTGTCTGTGTTTAGTGTGCGCTTTTTTTTTAACAAAGCAACAGCAAGATTTGTGTTGCTTATCCATAGTTTAAGTTTACAATATTATTAACTTATCCGACAGGGGTCAGATCTAGATCTGTAGATCATCTAGTACTGTGCGGTTGATCTAAGTCTAAGATGAAGTATGTTGTCAAAATATTTTACTTTCAAAGACACTGCTACCCTCAGAATCTGGATAAATGTGTAGAATTTATATTTAATACCAAGGTATACTGTATACACAGGTGTAAATAACGAAGTTTAACCCTCACCCTGCACATTGCCGCCCACGTTTCGCAAGCGCTCACGCTGCACGGGCGGCAAAAGTCGGCAAGGTCAAGCTGACCGCGCCACGCGCAAGCCGTATTTTCACGCGTCTGGTCACTGACCTTTTTTGAGAAGTAACCACCGTGTTATTGTTCACTGTATCTCTTCTAAATCAAAGGCATTGTGACATGGACATGTTAACCAGTGAACCACTGGTCGGAATCACAAAGACTAAGCTTTCAAAGGCTCTCTCTCCACACTTTCAAAAGATGTAACATCGACATGCGAACTGTTGCTCAACAAATTTGCAATATTCTCTCATTTTCTCACAAGCTGACCAACGTCCGGAGTTGTCTGTATCTAAGAACCATCAGAAACAAGCTCTGAAATAATCTTTGCCCCAAATGCCCACATTGGTTTATTAGTATGTGTCAATCAGGATGAAACCATTTGTGTAGGGATTGGGAGGGCGTGGCTAGTCATCATGCTTCGTTGTCACGAAAACTACAGCTGTCAGTTTGGAATCATAAGTCAGATCATTGGTTAGAGACTGACAGACTAAGGTTTTGCTGGTTAATTCATTATCAAGCATGATAAGGCATAGCAGCGAATATTTTCATACTGATCAATAAAAACCGAACCACGTGGACAGCGTTTGTGGTCAGGGCATATCGGCAAGGGTCAGTGACCCCAGATAAGATTCTCTGTGAGTAAGGTCACTGACCTGACAGCGGGCTGTACGGGTAGCGTGCAGGGTGAGAGTTAAGAAGGAAAAGAACTGAACTGTGCAGGAAGAGAAAATTTTGTGCACATATAAGTAATTTATCCTGGCTCCACTGTAATAAAACCCCAACACCACATCAAGATACTCAGGGTGTTATCAATGTTTTGTTTTTTCAGAGTGTTTTTATTTAAAAACAAAACAGTGGGCCTAATCTAAGGTCTTGTGAAAAAGAGTGTGCAGAATAGACCTTGTGTTAGTTAAGTCATACTTTTGTGAGCAGACTTTTGCTGTATGTTGATTATATTAACCAGGCTAAACTGTAAAAAGGACAGATCACATTTAATCCAAACCCAAGAAAAGTAAGTGCTAAGGGCATAATGTAATTTTTATTCACATCAGAATTTCACAGTACAATATTCATATTGGATTATTACAAAGTAAGTACAGATTTAAAAAAAACAACCAAAAAGAAAACTGATCAATGTTTTAATCCAGTTTTTGCTTTTCCTCAGCACTTCCTGGATGGAGCAGAAGATCCTTTGTCAGCAAGCGATGGAACAAAGATACCGACATCCAGAAAGAGGAGATCAAATCAACACCCCAATGAAACCCTGGCAAAGCAGCTGTGCTCAGAAATACCAACATGTCATGAGGAAAACCAGACAGGTACTAATCATTACATACATAAACACAGAATAAATAATGTTGCTGATCCTTACAAAGCACCTTTTCTTCATAACATCAGAAATATTGTTCTCATCTTTCTCCACTTCTGGTATCATAAAGCTAACAAAGCAAGCTTACCTCATAATATGCTCAATGGTGAAGTGGAAAGCATAAACTGAACTCAAACATGATTATTATGAAATTGCTTAATTTAATATATAATATAAAACTAACGATATTACAAATTCATTACGCTCATTTCACATTTTATGGCTGATCCCAGCTCATGTTTTATTAAGGTCCCTGGATACTGATCTGTCAGCAATCAACTTAAAATTGTAATGGTTTTGTAATGAGCAGTGAGGTTACCTAAAGAAAAACATTTTATATGTACACTGGACATACATTTTTCTCGAACAACAAAAAGTGGCTCGGGCAAATGTCGAATGAGCGTTACAACATGTTCCCACATCTAATATTTTTGTTATAACTTATTTGACTATGCTTGTTAGGAAATTTGACAACCTTTAATTTTAAAAATATGCCTTTGCCAAAACATTTCTATTCTAAATTGCCAACCACCCTATCTTGCAGTAAATCAACCAGAGAGTCTTAAAAGTTTTAAAAGGATACAACACTGACATTATTGGACAACATATATGATGTACTTAACATTACTGCCCGCAACTTGCAGCCAAGTTTTGGGCTTATGGTGCCTATAAAAGATGCAGCTATACAGAGTCAGACTCTTGACAACAAATCGGTGGTGTCGGGAGCAAACCGGCCAAGTCGAAATAAGCAAATCTTACAGGAGACACAAAAAACTGCCACTAAAACTAATGGGAAATGAACCTAACCAGTTTGATCACATGCTTATTTTGAGTATTTCTACTGGATAATGGTAACAGCTACTTTTACATATGATGCAGGATTCCAGGCTTCATAAATTGGTACTCTATAAAGTAACATGAAATTTTGGGACTTGGCCTGTTAGCGCCCGACACCATCGAAATGCACTTGAGCGAGATGAGACACAATACAAAAGTAGAAAACACTTCAAAGTGTCATGAAATCCTGTTTACCTGTGGAACACTTTGTTTGAAAATATTAACATTGACATAATCTATCTCTTTATCAGATGTCCACGGAGGAGATGATGGGGCTGTGTCTGAGGTAGAGATAGCAGAGGCTTCAGCCTGTGGCAATTTGCCTAGCCTTCATCAGCTCTTCTCACCAGTCAAAGCAAGCAAGACTGAACCCTCAAGCAGCAAAGCAGCTGCCAAAGCAGATATATTAAGTAAAGAGTCATCTGGAGAAAGTAGCAAGGGGTCATTGAAATACAAAAAGAGCAAATCAGCTTCCCAACCTGCTTATGTAGAACCAGCCATTGAATGTAACCACTGTGGCAGTTCAGTCAATATATCTGAAACTGAAATGGCAGCAATAGGCAAAGAATGCTTCATGAATTACTTACAAAGTAATGATGAAAAATGTTTTCATTACACAGGTTTCCCAAATCTTGCAACGCTGTATTATACTTATAACTGGCTTCTGCCATATGTCTCAAAAATTAAGTTGTGGGATGGGGCCAAGAAATCAGAAAAGAAAGAAAGGAAGAGAGAACGTAAATTGCTGACACACTTTGATGAGTTCGTATTGACACTGCTGAGGATAAGAAGAGGATATGATGTCAGATTTTTGTCCTTTCTATTTGGAGTATCCAAAAGTCACGTATCAAAAGTATTCATTGCATGGGTCAAATTTTTGGATGGATGCTTTTCAAATCTAATAATGTGGCCTAGTAAAGAAGTTAACAGTGGGAACATGCCAAAGTCTTTCAAAGATTTTCCCAAAACAAGAGCAGTAATTGATTGCGCAGAATATTTCGTTCAAAAACCCCTGAGACTCTATGCACAAAGAGCCACGTATTCTTCATACAAGCATGCAAACACTTACAAACAACTTATAGCAATAATGCCCACTGGGGCCATTACTTTCACATCCAAACTTTATGTTGGCAGTAGATCTGACTCAGCTATTGTGAAAAGATCAGGATTTCTTGACTTTGTAGAACCTGGTGATGACATAATGGCAGACAGTGGGTTTAATATCCGACATCTACTGCTTGAAAAGCAAGCAACTCTCACGGTTCCAGTATTCAGTCATGGAAAATGCCTGAGATTAAAGGCACTGACAAGGTCAAGAAAAATTGCAAGTTTAAGAATACACGTAGAACGAGCTATTCGCAGAATGAAAACTTTTAAAATTCTGAATGGCATTATTCCCTTTAAACTAAGGCTTTACCTTGATTCAATCACACAAATTGTTGCATTTCTCTGTAATTTACAAAAAAGACTTGCATACTAAACTCTTATTTCAAGTGGCTTTCAGCACGGAAGAGGTAACTGGAAAGTAAAAATCATGATAGAATGGTTGTAGCTTCTGTAGCATATCTCCCCACATACATTGTACCTTGATTAAATGGAACATTAACTGGAAATATCTTTTTGTCTGTAAACATGACAAGAACAGCTCTTCTTATGTTGGTAACACCCATTTGACTTTGAATTTGATAGTTATAAGCATGTTTTTCAGCTATCACGACAGTACCGTCTGCCTTTTCTGTAACTATCCATGACATTTTTCCTGCTATCTTAGGATGAAACTTTCTAAACTTCCATAGACATTTAATTTCTATCAAGAATGTACCACAGGTACCTGTATTTATGCCATCTGGGAAACAGGCAATGTAAGGATAATAAAAAGAAAAGTCCAGTCTCTTCAACACTGCGCTTCTTGTGAAGTAAGCGGTGGCAATGAATGAACAAACTTCTTGCAGCACGACAAGAACAAAATAAATAAGTCTATTGAGTATTATCAAAAAAGCTTGCCATCTAACTAACAGTGAATACGTGAACTTTAATGAGTTATTTGTGCATTCGTGCAAACAGAAACTAAAATCAGTTCGAAATGATTGCTCCCACCCTTGTTCCATCAGATTGTCCGATCCCAAAGAAGTGGACGAATACTGTATTTAAAAACAAACAGAGAGCGCTATAGACGATCTTTTTTGCCATCCGCAATTCGAAGTAGTAGTGTTTCCTGATGTGGTATGCTGTTGTTAGTTTTTCCTAATGGATTGTTCTGACAGTGGGTGTGTGTGAGCGATGTTCTTACTTATTGGTAATGCTGTGTGAGCAATGTGCGTGTGTGCGGTGTGCGTTAAAGACCTGTAGGTCTTAGATATTGTATTTGTACTGTTACTGGTGCTGTGACAACAAATTTCCTGGAAACAGGATAATAAAGTCATATCATATCTTATCTTATCTTTACTTTCATTCCTTCTGCTATGGCTCACAGAGCAGAGCAGGCAGGAAATCTTCATTTAAGGGATCTTGCTTACACATTTGAATGGCAATACAATAACAACTCCTTCCTGAGGTTGGCTGATGACAGATCCGAGTGGAGAGCCATGATCGCCAATGTCTGTTCCAGACAGGGCAACTGATGATGATGATCATTTTCTAGATTAATAGAATGACAAATTGTTTTGAATGTTTAAGCTGTAAGAACATGTTGTCTCGTACAGTGCCAGTTGTCATTATTTGATTGATCAAGTGTTGCAAGCCTTATGTGTTCAATTCCATCATGTGAATAGTGTAGGTGTTTAGAGAACTCTTCGCTACAATTACAACTTTCAATGCAGACATGACCCTCCCGAAAGGTTTTTAGCTTTTCAAATGGAGTCTTTGTTGTCAGGGCTGGTAAACAATCTCTACTATCTTGGAGATGAACAGCTGTTAATACACATGCTTTTGAGGCAACCATTGGTAGGCCACTGAAAAACTTGCTTGGGCTCAGCACTGCCACAGCAGAAGGCACATTGGCAACATCTGCTGTGGACTGAGATCTGCAGAAAATTTAAATAACTTTACTGCTACAAATAAGTTACCTAAAGCTTAATTACATCTGAAAATACTACGGTACATAAAATTCAAAAGATGCTATCTAAACACAAAACTTGTCAAGCCTAATAATTTTGTTGAGGTGAGCGAACTATCTCAGGAGAAAATTGGCTGCAGTATTTTCAAGTGTAGCCTACTGACTGCTGTACTTGGCAATCTAGTATATCTATATAAAAAAACAGCAAGGAAAAAAAATTCACTGCTGCGAGGAAGAAATGCCCAGACCTGAAAAAATTACACGTGAAAGATAGTTCTTTTTGCTACTACGCCTATTCCTTTGACATGAAAGCGAAATATCGTTATTTTGTAATAAATGAAAATAGGCCTAAAAACATCGAATAATGCTTTCTCCTCAGCAATGATGGCCTCCCTCCTGCCTTTGTTTTGTTTCGACTTTAGTACCGTGCATGTCATAAAAAGTAACCATATCAAGCTTGGTGCGCAGTGTCCTGGCGCGCATGAGTTCTGAAGCAGATTGCTACTTTTATTGTAAGAGAGAGAGAGAGAGTACGTCATCGAATAATGCTTGCCATGCGGGTGTTGCTGTGCCAGTTGTGAGTTGTTTTCTTCCTAGATCTACATAATCTGTGTGCTGATTGTGCGTGTTGTTTGCAACCCGTTCTTTGAACGGGCCCTTACACTAGTTTATTAAAATGAAAAACATATTTCATAATATCCATTGGTATAACACCTCAGGACTTGGATAATGTCTCACAGTAGCACTATACAGTTAGTTCTATGTGTAACATTTTCATTATGAGAATGTTTGAGTGCATCTGCTCTTGTCTTGTACTCATAGCACTGAAAAAGAAGAGTCCTCATACTGCTACATGTACTTGTTTTCATAATACTTGAAATTATTTTCCCATTTTACATTTAATTTATATTGTATGCACCATATCATATACATCATGATGTAATCATTTGAATAATTATCACCACTTTGAAAATAAACATTAAATCCTCTTCTATGCAGCATGAATCTCTTGTTTCTGTTATTATTGGAGGAATTTTATTTCTTTTTCCAGGCGTGTTAAGCCTCATTGATCCTTGTACATGAATGCTGTTTTCATGAACCTTATTAAGTGGCCAGTTGCACTTGCAGTAAGCAGCCAACTGCTCAGGAGACCTTGGACACTATAACGACTATAACATTAAGTTAAATTCATTTACACAAGGAGATTTCTTATTAACCAATGCAAAACTTGATCACAATAAAGTCATTAAGTTCTTATTATTTACTTAACTGTGCAAAAATGCCTTATATTCTAAAACTGTAAAATGCTTAGGTGTACATAACGTTTCATAAACATTAATCTTTGATTTCAAGCATAAATAAGAGCTTCCTCATATTGGACCGTACATAAAGGTATTATCAAGCGCAGTATTCAAATACAGGAAGGTGGAGCATACTGTTCATCACAGGTCACTGATGTTTCCAACTGAGCAATCTCTACTGGCTCTGGCTGCTTTTCTTTCCATGTCTGTGGCTGTTCCAATCCATACACAAGGCATTGAGGTGCAGGTCTTTTTGTTGCCATCCTCCATGAATGCTATGAATTCAAACAACACTACCATCACATGCCTGCAGAAACTATCAATCCTGAAACACAGTGAATGAAAATTTGAGGAAAATACATCACCAGTAGCAGCGAGTTACACAAGCAATAATGATAATGTACACAGTACATGTACATTAAAAGCTAATCAAAGCCACATAACTTGCAATGAGTGAAAAATGCAACGTAGCTTTATTGTGTAGTGAAGGTCCTGGTGTACACTTTATATGTACAAAGTACAAATCATCCACAGCATTAATAACCCTAGATTGTTTCCATAATCTATGATGGAAACAGAATGTTCTTTTGTTTGACTGTGACATTAATATAAAGTTCCAAGTCTAGTTTGGAATTCTAGTAGGCCTACGTGTTCGGAAAGGGGAGAATTTGAAAGGTAATTCTGTACAGGTCAGAATAACAACACAAGTTGAGGTACATAAAGATACACAAGAGAATAAAGTCTAAAATGGCAGATAAGATTTAGGAATTAAGAAAAGTAATGAACACTTGTAATTGCACAGGCCTGATTAACTATGTCCGGGGAGGAAATGGCCATCGACAAAATAATCACACAAAGTTGCTAATAGGACAAAGTCTGTGTTGTTTGCACTAAAAGTAAAATCTTAGCCCAGCTGTCTTTTAGCAGCAATCACACAATGACCTCAACAGCACAGGTCTTCTGTCATCCGTGAAAGTCAGTTTTGCCAAAAAAATTTGAGCTTACAACATTTATAAGAGGTTATTGATATTCTTGCCAAAGAATATCTTAACTACTTTTTGTGCTCCTCTCGTGATGTGAACACAGCAGCCGTTGATGCCAGCACCGATCAGGTTTTTAATCTTAGGCTAAATGATTGTATCAGTACTAGAATGGTGCTGTTCTGAGAGCATGAGCATAACCTCTGAATGTCAGCTTCATGCAAAAACAAAATGTTCTTCGCCCCGAAACTAACTTTGCTATTCGCCATCATTGAACGCAAACGGATGCAGCTCAATATCTGCTCCCCCCCTTCTAAAGATAGACGCACGGAATTTCCGAGAGATTGGCTTAATCGAGACTCTACTATTCCATCAATGTTTTTCCTATAGTTTTCTAGTCCCATCATTTTCCTTTATTTTCGTAGTTATTTTGTTGCTTGTATTTTTCTAGTTTTGTCATTGTTTTCCTTCATTTTCCTAGCTCCAACATTGTTTTCCTGTATTTTTCTAGTCCGTCACTATTTTCGTGTATTTTTCTGGCTCTATCATTGCTTTCCTATATTTTTCTAATTCCTGTCATTGTTTACGTATATCTCTTTTTCAATTCCATCATTGTTTTCCCATATAATTTTTGTAGTTCCATTGTTTCCTTTACTTTTCTAGTCCTTCATTGTTTCACTATACTTTTCTAGTTCCATCATTTTTTTCTTGTATTTTTCTCCGCAGGCTCAGGAGGAAGCGAAAGAAGCTGAGGGGGAAGCCAAAAAGCTGAAGCTTGATGGCAGTGAGGATGCTTTAATGAAAGCCATTGCACAGAGACAAGCCTCTAGGCACAAGCAGGCAGGAGATTTATTCGCTCACCTGGAGGCCAAGTATGGCGGAGCTGCGAGCAGCGGGAAAAAAAGCGGTAAAAAAGCCAAAAGATGACAAGAACAGCCCCTTGCAATGTTGTGACCTGAATGTGGACTTTCTGAACCTTGTGTTGTGAATTAAGAAAATTCATCCCGCAGAAACATTTTTCTCAGCCCAGGTGATATAAAATCATTTCAAGGGATTCTGGAGAGTCTACCTTTTCATCCCTGAATATGGACACTGTGGACATTGAGATAATTTGATTTTGTAAATAAACTTGTAATCTACATATGATGAATATGTATGATGGTCATAATGTTGGCGTTGTAAAATGCTGTTGTATATCACACTTTGCAGTATCTCAGGTGAGAGGGAAAAAAAAAAAACGAACAAAAAAACCCAAACAACTAAAAAGCTGTTTAATTTTAATTTGTCAGTTTCAAGTTTCATCATAATCTGGTAATTTTTTTTAACAACATAACAAAGTGTAGAGCCGCTAGTGGTGGGCAGAGACTTGCTCTTGCAACCGCTTCTCAAAAATTGCACTTGTTGACCATGCCATTTTGTTCCACTTATAGTTTACAGGTAGTGTGTGAATATACTTGAAACACCTAGGTTTTGCAGCCTGAAGCGAGGTAATGAAAAAACCGTGGAAGTGGAAGGCACAATGCCTGTTAACTCAAACTCAAACCCAGGTTTTTCGAACTTACCGATCGCAGTTTTTCAGAACCTTTCATGCTTGCTCCAAGAAGGATGGAAATGCTGCTCTTTTGGTAGATTTTTGCTTGGTGCATGTTTCGTCTTTTGCGGCCAGTTGGGCAGGCACTTGTAAAAAAGTCTTGTTTTGTCGGCATTAAAGATATCCTGAGGGGAATATTTACTCAGAATTTCCTGCAAACTTCACTTTTATTTGATCTTACCTAAAGGCAGCTGAGAGAGCTGAAAGCTAGCCCAAAGTAAGCTATGGACAAAAAAAAAAGGTGAAAGGCACAAAATTGCCGTTATCATGTCAATGCGCCGTTAAACCCAAACTATCACTCATGGATTTCCAAGTGAACCATGCAACATCAACATGGGCCTACGTTCATGTACGTATTCAAGTACAGTGTATGTATGTAAATACATGTATTTCACTTGCATTACTGTCACCTGGTGCACCTTTTCACTTTGGCAGCTCTCAATTAGTATACATCATGTACAAACGAGTCTGAAAGGAGCTGTGATCTTTAGTGATAACTGTGCTGCACTGTACCAGTTAGCTGTCCCAGGATCTAGTGTGACCCAAGGGACCATCTAAACTGATGGGCACTTTTCATGAAACACTGCCCTCAAGGGTCAAGTGCCCATGGGCAATTTTCGTCATATTTGGGTGGGAACTTTGCCTTGGGCATTCTCCATGAAATGGTATTTGTCTTGCTTCAGCAATGCCTGTCCATTTTGCATCTTAACCCTTTCGGTGTCACCGCCCTGGGACATACATGTAGTGGCAAATTGTATTTCCTGAAAATCACTCCAGAAACACGAAAAAGAACTTATAAGGCCCTTGTTCATATTCGCATGCTACTTTATCATAGATCCAACCTACCCCCGATTGACCGCTATAGTGGTCTTGGCACACATATTTATGAAAATACCGGCGACTGCCATGGAGGTCTGTAACACGGAAATCAAAGGGTTAACATTGAAATCTACCTTGTATTTTGCAGGCCACACGGAGAACATTACACATACATGTATCTATCTAATGACATTTTATGTTATTCACGAATAAATTTTCTATCCAGTTCATTGGGTTTGTTCTTGCTTGTTTGAAGGTGGGAATGATGTACATTACATGTATTTTTGTATGGTCCTTTCATCTTTCATGTTCGTAACAGTACAATTTGTGAAGTGCAAGAATATCTGTGGAAACTAGATAAAAAGGGTTGCCTACATGTATTTTATAGTAACATCATCCTTGTATCTTTAACCAGAACTGAGAAAGTTTGATTTGAAAGTGGGCCACACCCATACAAGAACAAGGTTAAGTCCAAAGTTTTTGGCCTTTTCTTGAAATGACTCAATTAATGTGATTTAATCCTGGTCTTGAACTAACCACTTCAATCCATTCAGCCCACAGCTAATAGCACATGCATTACCCTGATGACATGACTATTGAAAATGAATAATTCTCACAAGTCTGTCATTTGCATTACATGCAAAACCAAGACAAATATCATTGTTGAAACTTTCCATCCAACCAACTCTGATTTTGAAGAAAAAGACATTTAGCCTGTCAATAGCTAGTATATGTACATCACCACAACTGTGCTAGATTTCAAACAATATTAAACACTTAAAGTGTGGCATTTTCAATCAGGAAATCCTACATAGGAAATACGATAGAAAAAACTACTATCTTGTTTTTATTAAAATCCTGTTTTGGAATGACATCATTCCCATGATAGCATTTCTGATCGGTATTCTACTTTGTTCTGACTTAAATCCTGAGTAGGAATGATGTCATTTATTCGACCTCAATCCGATGTAGGAATCCTACGTAGGGTGGTCATCAACTTTGCACTTACATAGGAATCACATCATTCCGGTATTGGTAATCCGACCAGAGTACTACTTTTTTTGGCTTAAATCCTTCCTATGAATGATGCCCATAATTAACATCATGCTATGCTGTTAATTAATTATTTTGTTTTTGCAAACAATGTTACGGTAGTTAAATTAAATACACAGTGCAATCCTAATGTCTCGACATCGATGGGAACGGGTAAATTGCGTCGAGTAAAGAGAAAGTCGAAATAACAAATTAGTGGTGGAAGAGAACAAAAAACATTAGCAAGCCATATCAAATATTATCAACTAGATGAGCTACCGGGCATTGCCCAGAATAAACAATCATGTGATCCCCCCCCCCCCTCTCTAGTATAATAAAAGTAATAAACTACAGTCTTGCTTCAGAAACTCATGCGCACCAGAACACTACACACCAAACTGAACGCTTGATACGGTTACTTTTTATGACATGCACGGTACTATAATATTTATTACGAAACAAACATGCAAAAATACAGATGTTACATAGCAATAAATATTGTTATTTTTTAAAAATACATGCTTGAAGTAAACAACTTTTAATTATAGCCATCATCTTCCTTATCTCAATTGCCACCTTCCTGCTAAATTTAAGGCCTGAAGAGTGTATAGTTTGGTCAGTTAGTCATGCCAAAGGTTGCAAGTTACTGAAATATATATCCACATGTAATAGACATGTAGATATCACCATTATGGGCGAAGTGCCCTATAATTAACGCAGTTGTGTCCCTTGTTTCCTCTAAATCAGTAAATATCGGCATACATTCACCAATTCCTCCAATACATGTATCATTGTGTGAATCAGTTGCGTGTCAAACGTTTGCCGATATCGGCGAGGTGATGTAGCCATGAACTACATGTATATTCTAAATACGCAGCCTTTTACTTTTTGTCTTCAACCGCGACCAGTTTCTTCAGAAGAATTAATGGTACCGATAGACACATACGGCAATTAACTAAGAGATCGACAAGGCTAGGGGCCTAGTGTTATATGACTAAGAGCGTCTATGTGTGTAAAACTGAAAGTTTGTATGGATGAGAGTGCGTGTTTTAGTATGAGATTTGGAAAGTGTATGCATGAGTTATTGATGCAATGTACAGCGCATTGAGTAATAATTTTATTAGAAATGCGCTATAGAAATTCTATTTATTATTATTATTATTTTACGTATACGTAGGCCTACCCTGTCTCTAATCCCGTCCTTATCCTCAACCCTAAATGTTATTGAATCCCTAACGTAGGAACGATGTCATTGCCATGTGCGGACTTGACATCAATCTTACGCATCTGGATTTCTTAGGATTGCTGGCTGGGGAAAGTTAGGATTGGATTTTCGTAGTTGGTAACATAGCGTACAGTACCCTCCTTACAATGTTTAACTAAAATAAAAATGAAAAATCTATACTGTATTCGGTTTGTGAGTTCTAGCAACACATCTTTTTGCACGACTGAGAAATTCGGCGTTAGACGTTTGCAACTTCAGTACATGTATAATAATAAGTAGTTTGAATAGACTGAAACCTCGAAACAGCTTGATAAGTGCCACAACGTATTTTAAACAAGTGCCAAAGTGCGCAATTCTTTATTGTATATCTCAACTACGTGCTAAAAGATCTCCAGTTTTTCAGAAAATGGAGATCAGAACAAACATGAACTAAGGTTGCGAGTTTCTGTGTTCAATGCCCGGTCAAAATAGCCGCCTAAGGCTAGAATTACCATCTGATTAGATTGATCATTTCTATAATCCTTGGGTTGCAATACAGAAACCAGCTATTGCTCAGCAGTGGCACATTGTCTGCAGTAGTGACAGCTTGAAAACATAATTTCCAAGGTGAAGCCACGGGTTCGTGAAGCTGAACGGATAGACCATCTGAATGAATTGTACATATGAAGTTTGTTTTTAAGGGATTTGTAGTTTTCAAGGGATTTGTAGTTTTCACATTTTTCGCCAATATTGATTGAATTATCCTTTAGAGAACTATCCACTCACGTTTCGCATACGGTACAATTGATCGAATGATTCGTGGCTGCGAAAGTTGAAACTTGCTGTGTTTATAAATGTGTGTGTATATGTGTTTGCCTGTGTTGGTTGGCGATGAGAGAGAGAAAGCGAGAGAGAGACACACACACACACACGAGGGGGGCGGGGGGGGGGGTACTTATTATGTGCTGATCGCGTGATCACCATAATGTATACTTACTGTATTTTATTAATTTATCATTTTTAAAAATTTTATTATGTTTGTATTCATGTATTTATTTTATCGTATTTTATTTATTTGTATATATTTCTAATTTCTCTAGCAAGAAAAGCCCACCAGGGAGGCTGGGAGTTTGAGGTGCGAACGTGAACTTTTTAATTATAACAATGAATGAAGAAGTGTGTCTTTACTTCCTATTTAATCAGCGAGGAAATTATCGAAATATTTATAAATGGAATAGGTCGACTGGCTTTTTATCTAACGACACAAACAAAACATCAAACCCTTATCATAGAATGAAATTCACAACTCTAAGGGGCCGTGGCCTTTACATGAAGGCTCTCAACTGTGTGTGAAAGAGAGAGAGACAGACGATCACCATTATGTATAAGTTCTTACAATATTTGATTAATTTTTAATTTTTGTCCTATTTTATTATATTTTTTATTTATGTATTTATTTTAATCATACTTTTTATTTATATATTTCTAGTTTACGTGGGTGTGACGCTAGCAAGAAAATGTTACAAGGGAGGCGGGGAGTCTGAGGAACGGACGTAAACTTTTTAATTATGACCATGAATTAAAAAGTGTGTTTGTATTTCCTATTTATTCGGCGAGAAAATTATAGAAATATTTAAAAATCAAATAGGCCGATTGGATTTTTATCTAGCGACACAAATAACATGGCAAAGCTTTATCACAGAATGGAAATCACCATTGTAATCAGTCATGGCCTTTAGATGAAGGCTCTCAACTGTCTCTGAGAATAGCTTTATCAAACTCATTATCATCAAAGTACAGACACGTAAAGTGCCACAAAATATTATTATAAAATAAAAACATGGAAAATCTGTGTGTGGGGTCGTAACAATGCTTGAGGCAAAGTAAAAATGAATAAAATATTTATCCTAACCGAACTTCGGGCAAACAAAGGTACTCCTCCATATGTCACTGAAAATTCATTTCAAATCAATAAAAGCTTCGACTGAATTACTCTAGAATAAACAAACAGAGTTTTGTTTAAACATCATCTGTTTCTTACCTCGGCCCTTTGTTGTTTAACTAATAAACATTAAAGGTTCAATATGTCAATTGTGCTACCGGCGAAGTGAAAATGAAAATGTCGACTCAAAATGTAGCAAAAAAGAAACAGTTGTATGTAGCGATGCCTCTCGTAATAAATAATACTGAAACCATACAATCAAGCGCCAAGGAAGAAGAAAGACAGATTAAGCTTTCGATATATTTAATTTCGAGAGGAAAGAAATGTAACAAGATAGAAAATTAAACGAATTAAAATATCATAGAACGTTAACAAAATAAATGTTTATATAATTTAACGCCAGTGAGTTCCAAACTTGGATTCTCGGAGAGCGGCACATCTATCAAGGAATGGTGACACGAAGCCTATCTTGTTACAAGTTTTTTTTTTCCCCTGACAACGGTAAATATAAATGTATCGAAATCTTGATTTGACTTTCCTCTTCCTTTGCGTTATTATTGTATCGTTTCTGTATTAATTCTCGAGACTGCTATAGACAACGTTTTCTTTTTGCCATATTTTGTATTCGCTTCAAGGCTTAGCTGCGATCTCGCATTTTTTTTTTTTTTTAAATAATGCTTTGTCCTTTTTTCGTCAGTATCCGTCAGAAACTCTCTCGCCATGAGACAAGAAACACACACACACACACACACACACAAAACGATGTCTCGATAGCTGGTATCTTCAATGCGTTCAAAACCGTAAGCCCTTCAACATTCCAAAACTACCAAAAAAGCGAGCCGAAAGCGAAACAACCCGAAGCCACTGTGTGGGTTTTAAAAGTTCACGAAGTGTAGTGATATGTCGCCCAACCATGATCAAACACAACATGTGCTATTCCAGTATGTAACTGAAAAATTAATTACATGTATTATACTAGTTGGACCGGTGATCTGTTGGATACACGGATTAGATGTGATTTTCAAGTGGTCAGTTGCCAAAAGGTGCCCTTCTTTTCAATGGGTTCGGTGAAATGCATTAAAAAGGAAACCATAGATACTTTTTAACATAATCTTATGCTTAATGAGCTCAGAAATGGATACGGTACCTACAGGAGCAGTTTTGAAGCAATTGGACCATAAACTAAAAAATTATGAGAAAAAAATATTCCAAAGTATGTGTATTTCTGGCGGTAAAAAATGGACGTTTTTATAGTGGTTACTGAGAATGGTGTGTATTTTAACACATGGTAGCCATACAGCAAAACTCACTGTCTACTGATCAAGACAAATGGATGAGCTTACTAAATGCCGAATTGGAGGTCTCTGGCAACCTAAACTAAAAAAATAATGGGTGATTTCAAAATGCGTTCCGTACATTAATTTTCTTGTCAAGGGAAAGGGGCCGAAAGGATGAACACTTTGAAGTCGATGAATATAGAATTACTGCAAGCATCAAGCTCTTTTGTGTGTGGTAAGGTCTTCCTTTCAAAATCTCAGAGTTTCTGTACCAAAGGGCATCCCTCGAATGCTCTAGATCATTTTGTTTCAGCCCGCCCACTTTCGCGTCAACTTTTACCAGTACGGAACGGTTCGTCGTATCGAAGGGTAAAGAAGGCTGTGACGTCACACAATGTTAGAAAGGCAAGTTTGCCCCTTCGAGACGCGTGTGTAAAAATTTGAGAACTCCATGTTTGTTTGTTTTTTCACAGTAAATCCAAACGTTTTGGTGTCATCACATTTTCATGTTTCATGTACGGAACGAAATGCCCGTTAACGATCATGTACGGAACGAAAATAGCGCTGAAATAATAGATTTACAAGCTTATTCGCCCGCAACGGTATGGAACCGGCATGGTGACCCGTTTTCGATATCAACTGCATTTCAGTGCGTCGTTTTTACACACGAGGGTGTATTTGTTGGTGTGTTGTAATACAAAATAGATTATCAGGACACCAACGGCGGTTGCGTAATATCATGTACGGAACGCTAGATCTAGATCTAGATCTAGTTTACTGTCGTCGTTACGATGTTTGTGCATTGTTGTTGGTGTTGTGAGTCTGTATTCTGTTGTAGCCGATAAGATTATTCATGTCAACATTGTTTTTGGCAGCAGGGAGCGGAGAACGGGTTATTTTTCACGCAAGAAAGTACTGCGTCATATTCATGTAGGCTACGGAACACTTTATGTGAGCTGTACAGACCGCTTCTCCGTTTTACACACAGAGGGTATAAATAAAAAAAGAAAAAGAAAGCCATAGTTTGGTAAATATTGCATTGCACTTAAAACCAAGGCTCTTATACGGGTATAGGAGAAGAAGAGGAATGTGGAGAGTTGCTCTTTGTTCCGTACATGAAATTACACCAAACATGTTACCAAATGTTATAGAAATCGCAGGAATTTTCATGATTTAATATATGTACACGGCAAATAATGCTAATATTGAGCTTAAATGTCAACTGAAGTGGAATATTTTGCAATAGTTGGCCATTTATAAGCCTTTCATGGTGTCATGTTTCATGTACGGAACGCTGTGGAAGGTGACCTTTTTACCCTTCTATAGCAAAAACTATGCCTCGAACTGCTTTGAAAGTACAAAAAATCATAAAAAACGCTATATTATTCACAAGACAAACACAAAACAGAACATTTGGGGTAACATTTAATTTTTACTCATTTTGTCCCAGATCTGGGGGCACCTTTTGGCAACTGACCAAATGTGTAAACTGAGGAGCAGAACGACATTTTCTGGAATAGTTTTTAATGCGTCTTTTTTTCCCTCCGGCTCAAAATGTCGGAACACTTCGTTGTGGCTCAAAATCAACGAAAGTATATGTATTAAAAATAAGGCGAACTTCAAGACCTTTTAAAATATGCCCACGTACATCGTTGTGTCTTTCTGTGCGGTAATTCATTTTGTAGAATTTAAGGCTCAGCGGTTAAAAAGCCTTTCACGATTAGATTGGAAGCCTTACTTCCTTTATAATGCTTTTAAAATAATTATGCCCACGTTTTCCTATACGTCTTTCTATGCGTACGATAAGATGATATTTTGTAGAATTTAAGGCTCAGCGGTTAAATAGCCTTTCACGATCACAATAGAAGCCTTACTTCCTGTATAATATGGTGATGATGCCATCGACTGAATTACCCTACAGTACATCTTTTTTTTTTTTTTCAAAACGAGCGGGATTAACAATAGCATCATTTTCCTGGACACCTGTCCTGTCTGTTGGATTTATTTGAAATTGTGCAATGGTTCATAATTCACACGAAAACCTTTTGAATTTGTTTTGCTTTTTGTCAGACGGTAACCTGGTACTGAGATTGCTTCTGTGCGTTTTGTAAAACAAAAAACAAAAAAGTCATTGGTAGATCGAATTATTAAAAAGCCATTTCTATGTAACTAGACTGAATTGACTTTGAACGGGAAAAGGATGCGTTATACACATTTCATAGTACTCCACTCATAAAATATTTAAAAAAAAAAAAAAAATTCACTCGACATCAGGTTTTTATTTGTTTAAAGTTCACTTTTTTTTTTTGCACAACTGAGAATTCGACGTTAAACGTTTGAGGCTTTAATATTATGATAAATAGTTGAAATAACAGTTTCATTAGTGCCACGGCGGATTCCAAACAGGTGTCAAAGTGTGCATTTGTTAATCCTCTTCTACATACATGTACTAAAAGATCTCCAGTTTTTGCAGAAAATGGAGATAGAACAAACAAGAACTTCGGTCGCCCACACTAGACAAGAAAACTTGATTTGTCTTTCCTTTTCCTTTGCGCTTTGTTGTGCCTTTTCTGTACATGTATTATTTCTTATGTGTAGCTTTGCTACATACAACTTTTCGTTTTTGCCACATTTCAACTCTACCGCACTAAATCACGACTATGTTTTTTTTTTATACGTGTGGAGCTCTTGCTCCTTTGCAACACCTGAAATGTAAATCGTTAACGGCGACACGATGTAGATTGCCGATTTTGATTGCAGTCTCCAAGTCTACTTTGCCAAATATTTTTGATGCCGTGTGTATGTGATATGTCGCCTATGTTATCCAGCTTAACCCTAGCCCCAAACTTTTTATACTTAGGCCTATTACTTTTAGCGAGGCCTCAAGCTGTTACTTCAAGATATGACGAATTTCCATAATATTGATGTATTTTGAGATAGATTTTTTTGCTGTTGTTGGTACGAATCAACAGGAATATGAAGTGTGTTTTACCGGGGGCGGGGGCATTTTGAAGGAATATTGAATTTATGTTAGTGTGCTTTATCAGTATAATTATTGCTTCAGTAAAGCAAAAGGTAAGCCTGTTTTTGTGTGCACAGATATTTCTAGATTAATGAGATAGTAAAAGTACGATATTATACATACGTCATTTAAATATTTACGGTCCGAGTATTTTCGTATAATATATTTTGCTTATTAATGTTCAACAGTCATGGAAGATAGATTAACAGCGGTTTGTTTCCTTCCATAAAATTTGTATAGTTACGTAATCCTATTATTGGTGTATCTCCAGGTTTATCAATTATGGGGGCTGCCTCGGAAACACCACAATATTGCTCTCAATGATCTCATTTTTAAGGGAGATACAACAATACTGCTTCTCTGTAAATTGAAACTGGTTAAAGATAGCGGAATAACGAAAAAAAAAAAATATGCCAGAAGAGGTCTGTGATTATTACAGTATTGCCACTATGAACCTCAATTCATAAACCTGGAGATACAGCAAAATTGCTCTATACCCGCGATATTATATTATTTTAATGAATAACATTTAAGGAAAATCCGAAATTCTAAACGTACAGAGTAAAAATAAAAGTTCTATGAATTCATATTAACACACATATTGCTTAGTGTGGCAACTGGCCGTTCAAAAGCAAAGTAATCAGCGCTCTGTACGTTTCTTGGACCTCAAAGACTTAATGGCATTTCTTGACAGACTATCGGCTGTTTCTCTAAGTATTACGTACATGCCCGTCGTTACAAGTTCGGTGAGGTTACAGTCTCCAGGTGCTGATGCCTAGACCAGAGATCCTCTTAAAACAAAAATCTAGTAACTCACACAAGTGACAGTCTCCGCCAAAAGTGAGTCACTGGAAACTGAGACTTTCGTTAGTAATTCGTTTTTTGAATGCAGATATTTCTACAGGTTTATCATTCAGAGTGGTTTCTTTCGCTATGTTTATCACCGAAGTTTAACTTTCCCAACAAATGTTTCTCAACAAAGTTCACATCTTCGCCATATTTTCCGCTAGAGTTGAAACGCTTCACAATTTTTATGACCACAGAATTCATGCTTATTGTCACCGTCTGTATTATATGCATGGAATCAAAACTTTATTTCTGAAGTTTCATATCTTTATCACAAAATGTTAAATATCACTGGACTTTACACGTTTGTCAAGACCGTAATTTTAAATTTTAGAACTTGGTCACATTAAATTGGTCACCATCAATACTAATCCTACAAAAATTTCAGGACTCCGACTCATCGATACTTGGCACCACTTATTGACCAAACCCCAAACAGAATACGCTTCAAAATTTTGGAACAGGTTATAGTTGATACCGTTGATGTTTTTACCCTCTGTTTATAATTGAAGTTGAATACTTTTTTCTATTTTTGTATTTTGTACACTTCTTTAATCCATTTTTTGGGAAATATGCCCTTAGTGTCATTGTAGCCCAGTTACAACTGGAGCAGACACGTTGTCGCCACAGTGCAGTGCCGGTCGGCGTTTTTTAGGGATAACTTTTATTAATTTTGCCAGGGTGACTGCTCTTCTCGATTTCCAAATGCTGATGTATCCTTTAATGTGCGCGACGTGCACATTGGCCCTCCGAATTTTTCGTCCTTTTCCGAGAAGACTAGGTGCTCGATCCTGCTTGCCATAGGATCAGGGACAGGAAAATGTGAGAAAAACCCCAAAATTCCAACACACCTGCACCGACCGGGATTTGAACCCGATACCTTCGGCATAAGAGGCGAGCACCTTGCCCCTAGACCACCGTATCCCCCCAAATATTATGAATGGTTCAGTAACGGCAGATAATATTATTAGTTCATGTCACTTCTGAAATATTACCAATTTCAAGGCGCAGTTTGAAGCTGAGATAAAAAGTACGCAAAGAACACAAGTTAAAACAGCAGAAACTGAACGGCAGCTGTTTCGCACTTCAGCTAATCTTCGATACAGACTGAGTCCAAGGCGAATAAAGATCGCGTGATGACAGTGTAAGCTGTTCAACACATAACTCGTACAGCCGTTTTACTGAGAACAACGCAGCCCATGATATTTCCATCAAAGGAAATCTCAAGTATTTTGACGAGGAATACCGATTTTGTCAATTTCAGGAATCTCATCAAGAAAAAAGAAGTGAATTGGTCTGTCCAAGGTCTGGATCCGTAACCTAAATGTTCAGACCAAGGGTTAAAAAGGCCACGCAAGAGGATTACTGATACTGAAGACGTGAGTGAAAGTATACGTGAAAGTTAGGAATTATCCCTGTTTTGTTGTTGTTGTTTTTAAACCTTTCCAACCCCGTTCCCGTTTTCTTTTTAAAACAAGGAAAAAACAAAAAAAAAATTAGAAATCAGTTGAAATAAATTCTATTCAAAATTCAAAAAGTACAAACTTTAATTTAATTTTTTTTTTGGGGGGGGGGGGGGAGGGGGGGGGGGAGGATTAACATCTTCAAGGCCCCCATACACATAATCAAGTCATGACTGATCTTACTATGAAAATGCAACCAAAGCAACTAAATGGTAATACTTTTTGAGGGGTTTAATTACTGTATTCGAAATACAAGTTTAAAAAAATTAGTTGGAAGTTTTTCAGAATTAACATTTTCAGATATAGACCTCGATATAGAGCTCGATCAAGACATGATTGATTTAACAATGAAAATGCAACAACAACAACTAAATTCGCCTGAACAAGACACTTTATCTAGACTTGTACCATATTTCACTAAAGTTCCTGACCATGTCACTTTCTAAGACACTTTAGCTAAACTTGTGCCATATTTCACTAAAGTTCCTGACCATGTCACTTCATAAGACACTTTAGCTAAACTTGTGCCATATTTCACTAAAGTTCCTGACCATGTCACTTCATAAGACACTTAAGCTAAACTTGTGCCATATTTCACTAAAGTTCCTGACCTTGTCACTTCATAAGACACTTTAGCTAAACTTGTGCCATATTTCACTATGAAGTTCCTGACCATGTCACTTCATATACGCCTGTTGCTCTTAAGCTTTTTGAGTTGGGATCAATGTTTATACAATGTAATGATGTGTCAGATATATGTACCATTGTATGCGGGTTTAACCGCTCTGTGAAACTGAAAGTGAATTTGCCTGAAGGGATGATAAAGTGAATTTGATCTGATCTTGATAGTTTTTTTGTAGGTAAACAAATTGAACGTGTTTTGCTGTTGTGATTTAGGCACTTTGTTTATTGTAAATATTTTTGTTTTTCTTTTCGCAGGAAAAACAACAACAACAACAACAACAGAACAATACAACAAATAAATAAATCAAAATAATTACAATGAAGTTAGCCAGAAGAGTGTTTACACTCGGTTTTTTCCTATTGTTCATCTGGGGATTTACAATGGTGTGGATCAAATTCGACGGGAGATGGTTGCTGGACAACTGCCGTGAAGCCGAGTCATCACTGGACGCCGTTAGGGTGAGTCGAACAAACAACTTCTTAACGATTTGTTTTACCAGTGATTGCTATCATTTTTTAAAAGGGAATGTTTATTGGGGCCACATGTAGCCTTCATAACAATTTGGGCTACCCGGAGATCAATATTAATAGTTCGTCCATCAGGTATGATGATGACCTTAACAACACCAGAGGAATAAAGAACAGAAATTGTTGAGAATTTCAACACATGGACAATAAAGAGAACTAAAGCACACAGAGGACATCATGGAAAGACTGTTCTTTCATGACTTATGGCTTCTCATGTGACTGATAAGTCCTATTTTTGCCCTGCAGACCCTTCCGCATAAATGACAAGAGTGCTCCGTTGGTTCAGTACCACTGGGCCTTTTCTTGCGCCGTTCTCTTTTTTTGATAGCCTGCTGGAGATCAATATTACCGTAGCGAGAAACAGGTACAGGTAGCCCAAATAATGTTTCAGGGGTGGGGTTTGGTTATGAAGGCTACATGTAGCCCCAATAAACACTCCCTTATATGGAGTGACCTTATATAGTTTGATCATTAAGGGGAGTGTTTGGTGGGGCTTCATATATGTAGCCTATATAAGGTCCCCCTTTTAAAAAACTGACATAGACTAAGCCACTATGTCACATTTATATGAACCTATATTATTTTACCGAAAAGTATCAGTTCTCATACACGTATTTGTCACAGACTTTGGTACTGATTCATTCTTAGGTTCAAATTCTTTCAATTTAAAGAAAAAAGAATTTATTTATTTACTTAGTTATTATATTTCTCATTTGGTATTTATTCATGATTGTATAATCGAATTTTTACCTCCACGTACACTGCGCCATTTTGTGTACATTACCTCTAGTATTTACTGTATAAAATAACAAACGAAAGACGAAAAATATAGCGAGGAGTTGTGTGAGTGTATGTGTGTTTGATTTTCCCTACTCTCAGTCCTCGTCCTGTCCTCTTCGATTTTCCCTACTATCTTCAGTCCCCTGATTTTCCCTAGCCTCAGTCCTCTTCATGTTCTCTTCAATTTCCCCTTATCTCAGTCCTCTTCATGTTCTCTTCGATTTCCCCTTATCTCAGTCCTCTTCATGTTCTCTTCGATTTCCCCTTATCTCAGTCCTCTTCATGTTCTCTTCAATTTCCCCTTATCTCAGTCCTCTTCCTGTTCTTTTCAAATTTCCCTGCTCTCGGTCCTCTTCCTGTTCTCTCAATTTTCCACAATCTCAGTTCTCTTCAATTTTCCCCACTCTGAGTGCTGAACCAGTCCTGTTCTCTTCAGTTTTTCCTAATCTCAGTCCTCTTCCCGTACTCTCAATTTTCCCTACTCTCAGTCCCCTTTCTGTTCTTTTCAATTTTCCCTACCCTCCAATCCTCTTCCTGTTCTCTTCAATTTTCCCTACCCTCCAATCCTCTCCCTGTTCTCTTCAATTTTCCCTACCCTCCAATCCTCTTCCCGTTCTCTTCAATTTCCCTACTCTCAGTCCTCTTCCTGTTCTCTTCAATTTTCCCTACTCTCAGTCCTTTCCCCGTTCTCTTAAATTTTCCTCAATTTCAGTCTTCTCCCTGTTATCTCTCTGTTCCCTAATTTCAGTCCTCTTCCCGTTCTCTTCGATTTTCCCTAATCTCAGTCCTCTTCCGAATTCTCCGTCCTTCAACCCTCTTCCCGTTCTCTTCGATTTTCCCTAATCTCAGTCCTCTTCCGAATTCTCCGTCCTTCAACCCTCTTCCCGTTCTCTTCGATTTTCCCTAATCTCAGTCCTCTTCCGAATTCTCCGTCCTTCAACCCTCTTCCCGTTCTCTTCGATTTTCCCTAATCTCAGTCCTCTTCCGAATTCTCCGTCCTTCAACCCTCTTCCCGTTCTCTTCGATTTTCCCTAATCTCAGTCCTCTTCCGAATTCTCCGTCCTTCAACCCTCTTCCCGTTCTCTTCGATTTTCCCTAATCTCAGTCCTCTTCCGAATTCTCCGTCCTTCAACCCTCTTCCCGTTCTCTTCGATTTTCCCTAATCTCAGTCCTCTTCCGAATTCTCCGTCCTTCAACCCTCTTCCCGTTCTCTTCGATTTTCCCTAATCTCAGTCCTCTTCCGAATTCTCCGTCCTTCAACCCTCTTCCCGTTCTCTTCGATTTTCCCTAATCTCAGTCCTCTTCCGAATTCTCCGTCCTTCAACCCTCTTCCCGTTCTCTGGGCCCCCCTCTCTCCTTCTTGTTCTCTTTGATTCTTTCCCTACGTTAGCCCTTTTTCCTATTCCTCTCCACCCCTCTCTCTTTGCCAGCCCTCTTGTTACCCACTCCATTCCCTCTTCCAGTTCTCTTCCTTATCTCATCTTCATTCCACAGTGAAATCTATCCAAACATTGAATTACAGTCTTTCAGTATTGTTAATTGTTAGGCATGGGAAGACTCGCTTGGCTCCAACAAAACAGTGGGGGAACAACAGGGACAACAGCAAACTTACCAGGAGCACAGACTAGCAATCAAAGAGTTATGGCCGCCTAAAGCCGGACCTGCCGATTACGGTAAGACCAGTAATTGTTTGAACGAATAGTTTAAGTTTACATTTTATTGGTTCGTTTCACATGACGACATGAAAGTTTACACCTGTTTTAAGTGACGCTCACCCAGCCAGCAACCCTACGCCAGTCCGAGGTATATTTCCAAAAATTGGTAGGATTATCGCAGGGGTGGATTCCCTGCATCAGAATAGATCGACGTCGGCGCAGACCTACGTAGGAACGATGTTTTTCCTATGGGCAAACTTGACGTTAATTCTACGGGTCGGATTTCCACATGGTCGGCGTCAGAATCAGATTTTCGTGCATACATTTCCGGAAAAACTGCCGAGCAACGGCAGAGCGACGTAAATGGTAAGGTATAAAACAGGGTTGCTTAACCTGTATTGACATAGGATCTACTTTTACATTTCCCAGCCTTAGGAGATCTGCCAGTCTGGCGAAGCCCTGAATTAAAAAATAAAAGAAACCGAAGCTATGCTGGTGTGCCTATCGGCATTATTCACTTTAACATACAACTATTAACTAACACAAACCCGCCACATCCAAGAAAAACGACCCACCAAAGTACAAAGACAAATAAAAAATATATATAATAATATACCTCGCGGGTGTGTCCTATATACATCCCGCGATCGACTGCCAAGCACTTGAAGATCGACCGGTAGATTGCGATCGACTGGTTGAGCACCCTTGGTATAAAGAGAACACATCCGTCGCTCTGCGTTTGCACGGCAGAAAAGTCATAGAGTAAACAGGTTAGTTTCAGTAAAATCAGTGCTATCTTACCATTTGCCAGAATACTCCTTTGGGTTTAAAGAATGGTTAGCGGACTAGAATAAGAATGTCTCTACTTTGTTCACATACTTTGCATTAAGTATTACATTGCTGGTAGATACATCTTGTGCAGCATTCCTAATTAATCGCGGGTTGGCAACAGTGGCGTGTAGAAAAGGGGGTCAAAGGGGCTGACAGCTCCCGGCACCATTTCACGGGGCATCCAATCGAAGAGTGAAATTGAAATTAAGTTTCTTGAAAATTTAAACTTCTCTCTGTTAACAAGCTGCCCTACAGCCCCCACAAGCCGGTGTGTGAGCATGGATCAACGTTTTAATAAGCGAGACCAGAATAGAGAACCTGTTACATAGATCTACATACTGTGCGTAATGCTGATTAAGATAATAGAAAGTAGCGGTAAATCTATGAGCGATGTAGAATACGCTTAACCCTCAATTGCTGAGAATTCCATATCTGAAACACTGCACCAGAACCCAATATTCTATAAATGGAACATTTGTAACTTTATGAACAAAATAAATGATTTTTCTTGAAGGAATATTTATACTTCTGTATTCAGTTGACTTTTTAAATTTGGTTTTCTAAGATTCAGAATTCTCTCTCTCTCTCTCTCTCTCTCTCTCTCTCTCTCTCTCTCTCTCTCTCTCTCTCTCTCTCTCTCTCTCTCTCTCTCTCTCTCTCTCTCTCTTTCTCTCTCTCTCTCTCTCTCTCACTCTAGCTCTCTCTGTTATGTTGTCTAAGTGAATAAATGTCTGAGTATTAGGGGGTTAAATTCACACAGTGTTGAGTGTGCTTGCCACACCACAAATGACGGCATTAACGTTGAGTTTATTTCATATGTTTTTATATAGTTAAAATACCTTCCATTGTTACATTTCTCTGTACTAAGCCCTGTACTCGAGTGCCAGGGCTTACAATCAAAGAGTTGGCCCAGGCTGTCACCAAACCTCTGCACGTCACTGATTAGCAACCAGAATGTTTTATGCCCAAAACTAGCCTAAACTGAAAAAAAAAAACCGAGTTTGAAACTTATAGCCCGTTAATGAAAATTCAAACAATTATTTGCAATAATTTCAACACGGTCACATGAATAGTTTTAATGGTTTATGAAATAAAGTCACACACCTTTGTGTCTTGGCTATCTACAAACATTTAAGAGCAATAAATAAGATTGGACATAGTAGATTCTGGTTGATAACCCTCGCATAGCTCTTGAGGGTAGACACCCCCCTCCCACCCCCCGTGAGATATTTACTAGATGACCGTATTGATATTATTGACGTGAAACACCGACAGATCAAAGAATGCCCTGACAAGTATCGAACTGTGCATGAAAATGTAAGGGAAAAAGGTACAGTGTGTCTCTCCAATGTATCTACACATGCAGAGATCAATACCACAGATGTTATTACGCAAATCAAATGGATTTTAAAATCTCTCTCTCTCTCTCTCTCTCTTTCTCTCTCTCTCACTTTCTTTTTTCTCCCTTTCTGTTTGTCTATTTGTTACGGTATGACCTCAGCCATCTGTCCGCCTATGTGTCTGTCTTCCTGTTTGTCTATGTGTCTGTCGCGCGCGCGCGCTCTCTCTCTCTCTCCCTTTCTCTCTTTCTCTTGCCCTCTCTCTGTCTCTTGTCTCTTTTTCTCTCTCTCTCTTTCCCTCTCTCTCCCTCTTTTCTCTCCCACTCTCCCGCTCTTTATCTGCCTGCCTCTCTGTCAAAATACATGAGCTTCTTTAAGTTTTAAGCCAGTATCATAACAATTAAATCCACTGGCTACATGACGCGATATATCAATAACTGACCATTGAGTCTCGTAGATTTATAGAGCAGTGAGTCAAAATAATGATTGTGTTTTATTTTGTTTTGACTCAGGCTCGAACGCCCCTTGAATCAAGTAGCGAGACAGACTTTTTCAATTTCACCAATGTGCGAGGTCCTTTTGAACTCCAACATCCACAAAACAGACTTGACGCAGTGTGCGCTGGGTCTTAATCAGGGCCGGATTAAGACATTTAGAGGCCATAAGCACTTAAAAGACTTTAGTGCCCTGATATACTGTATATGTAATTCAAAATATAAACAAAAACAAATCATTAAAAATTCTAAAAAAAAAAAAAAGCGAGTATTATACTCCAGCAAGTACTTTCATTTTTTCATTTATTGTGGGGGCCCCTTTTTGTGGACCCTGGTTCAGCTGCACCATTTGCAGTTTTGCACCATGTGGTCCATGGTAAATCTGGCGATGAAATATTTCTGTGGTGCCCCCCCCCCCCACACCCCCCCCCTCTTCCCGAGATGCCCCAGGCACGTTCTTATTTTGCTTAATGGTTAATCCAGCCCTGCACGAACTCAGTGATCGCTTGACTGATTCTATTAATTTATTATTAGTGCTGGGCATTGAATTGCTTTTAAGCGATCCAGATCTTTCGATCATCCACTTTAAAATTTAATAACTGAATATCAGGATCGTTATCCAAATCTTAGACAAAATGAATCTCAGCCCTCGATCCGGTTCGAGGAGAGAAGAGGGTTGTAGCGTTCGCGTTAGATGACTTCAAAGAGGGGTCAGTTAATGCTTCTTTCTCTGATATTTTCTTTTGTTTCTTTCTCGGGAGTTTCTTTTGAAGTACATGCAAGTTTGTAAGCGTGGGGGTGGGGGGGGGGGGGTTCAGGAGAAGTTTTTTTTTCATTGTTAAGAAGGAGACGGGGCCGGACAGACAAACCAAAGGTACTCGATCATCTAGTATCTTTGGACAAACTGCGTCATTACAGAACGAGTCTCTGGTCTAGATTTCTAGAAGCAAGTCGAAATCGGGTCGCAAGTAGGTCATCCGCTTGTATCAAGATAACTAGATTGATCCATTAACTGGATAGTTATCCAAAATCTAAATCTGGACTCTCGCTCAGCGCTATTAGGGGTAACGCTAGACCAAGGCTGGCGTAGGCCCCAGATTGGTGGCTCGCCAGCTAATTATTATGGCAATCACACTAAAACACTACTCACCGGCCACACCTCGGTGGTATGGGCAGTTTGTAGTGTTTTAGTGTGATGCATAATAATTTACGTAGCGAGCCACCAATCTGGGGCCCACGCCAGCCTTGGTCTGGCTTACAGCTTATCAATGCACTTTCTTATTCCCTCACGTTACATACTGTCTGGGGGACTCCATAATTTTGCATGTCCAGGCTACGGCGGCACAGGGGTGACCATAAACGTTTCACAACTGAGCAAAACGGACGAGGAGAAGTACAACACCGGTCTGGACACTTTCCAAGCCAATCAATACGTCAGCGAGAGAATACCACTGAGGAGGGAGATTTTTGTCGACATGCCGGAGTGAGTACTGAAGCTTCCTTCTGTGCAGTTGAGGGCCATTAATAAACTACGTACGCTTGTTTGGGGGGGGGGGGTTTGCCCGGGAGCGTACGTACGAATTTCACATAATTTCAGTAAAATAATTATAAAGTTCAGTATTATTTACGTTTTTTAACAACAACAACAAGAACTATGACAACAACATTCATTCTACTATTATTATTATTATTATTATCAGAATATATGCAGTATAACGGTTTAGATGTAGCTATGTGTGTGTGGGTGTGTGTGTATCGCCCCTGGGGTGGGGTGGTTAATAAATAATTTCATCTGGCTTGACGTCTCTCTCCTCCCCCCCCCCCCCTTTTACACACCTTTTTTGTTTAAAAAATTTTTTTTACACATCGGTATTTGTGATGCCAGTATGATATCCTTGTTGCCAATAGATCTAAAGTCCGGGTCTCAGTTTAGGAACCGGTACCAATAGGGATCCAACTGATGTCCTCTGGATCTGGATCTATCTGTATTCATAATATAATTAATATTTTATTACATCAGTGCCCATGCCGCGAAGAGAGTAAGCAAACAACATTATGCATTATGCAATCATTATGTTATGTGAAATTACAAAAGGGAAATCGAAAACAGTCTCAAAAAGTGATTTTCGCCTTTATCCCCTCTTTATAGTAAGGCTGTTGTTACTTGTGCGTACTCACCCCGAGCGTTTTGCGCTAGGGGTACATACGTATAGGTACCTATCCCTAACCCTGCCCTTATCCTCAACCCTAAATCTTATCGAATCCCTAACCCTGGCCCCTACACTTTCAGCCAAAAAAAAAGAAAAAAAAAAAAAAAAAAAAGAAAATATGAAAAAATAATTAAGGCTGTTGCTAGGAGTATTTCGGAATGAGCTCTCTAGCTTTGGTATGACAAAAGTATCCCTAGTGCGAAAACACTTGAGGGAAGTATGTACTTGTAACAGAATTCTTATATTAATTATTATTCATTTGGTTCATCAGCCATACCCTTGCAAAACCAGCCCCACCCCAACTCCAAATGATGAGAACCATTGCTCCAGGTTGAACATTAATTTCTCGTTTTCATCCTATGGCATTAATTTCTATGCTTGGGCTGGCTTGACAAAAATCGAACTCTAAATCGCCTTAGGACTGAGTCTAAAAGCAAAGACAGTGATCTTTTTTGCCCTCATTCATGGACGGACGAGTTTTACAAGTTTATTGATTATCAAATCTTACACAGAAACCATGTGTGTTTTCCTTTTGACAGATGCAGAAAACTGCCGTGCTACAATGCGACGGACTTGCCAACAGCTGGGGTGGTTCTCATTCTCTACAATGAAATGTGGTCGAGTCTGCTCAGAACGGTTTTCAGTATTTTGGACGCCGGTCCCGAGGAATTGATCACTGAAATCGTGCTGGTAGACGATGCGTCAACTAGAGGTGGGCTGATTTACAACTTGTAATTTTGCTTATTGTTTGCAAATCATTTTATGTCCGACAATATGCTTGTAAGAAGAGAGTCTTTTATTTTACAAGTGACGATTAAGCATGTAAATAATAACTTTAGTAATGCCTCCCAAACTTCATGAGACTTTGTATCACAAAGTATTCGTTCTCTCTTTGGCCTTCTGCACTCCTTTTCTCCTTCTCCACAAAAACTGAAGTTTAAATATTCTTAATATTGATTACTTGCACACTTCGTCCAGTTTTCTACACAAGACAGAATTGATAAAAAACAGAGGTTGTCCATCTCTCACTCTCTCTCTCTCTCTCTCTCTTGGTGTAGGACTTGACAAACCAATCGCGACCTTAGTTGTTTTATCTCCATCTTCTGAAAACCTGGAGATCTTTTAGTATGTAGAAGAGGTACATAACAAATGCACACTTCGACACTTGTTTAAAATGCATTGTGGAATTTATCAAGCTTTTTCACAGTTCCGATTTTTTCTAACTCCTTATCATAATAACTGAAGCCGCATGAATTTCTCAGTTGTGCTAAAAGTGGAGTTGAAACTAAAAAGAACTAATATCGCGCAAAATTTCCTCACCAGAATATCTGGGCAAACCTCTGGAAGACTATCTGAGAATATTTGATGGAAAAGTCAAGCTAGTCCGACTTCCGAGTAGGCAAGGTTTGATAGCTGCACGAAACATGGGGTTTGAACACGTGACCGGAGAAGTGGCTGTGTTTTTGGACAGTCATGTTGAAGTGCATAAAGGTGAGCTTTGCCATTTCGTTCTCTTAGAGGAGGGGAGGTTGGGGATTGGTACTGGTGGCGGTGGGGGTTATCATGCCTAGGCCTGGTCAGACAGTCAGAGGCTGCCAGCAAAATGTGCACCCAAGTAACAATGGCAGAAACTGGCCGGGCTTAGATGATTTGATAGGGTCTTCCAGGATTTGCTAAGGAAATATAAGAAATTATGGTGTGCACTTTTTGTCTGCCAGCCCCTGACAGTTTCTGACCTGGCTTAATATGATAAGGTCTTCTCGGATTTACCAAGAAAATATAGGAAATTACGGTATGCACTTTTTGTCTGCCAGCATCTGACAGTGTCTGACCGGGCTTAATATGATACCTCCCTTAGAATGACGAGGATCTACCTCACTTTTTGGTAGAACTGGGTTACACACTATACATTATTTATACAGACCTTGTCCATTGTGTTTCAAAGTATCAAGCGAATTCGATGTGTAATTTCTAAGTATTACTAAAAAAAGAAAGAAAGTCGTATCATCAAAAGCTATGAGCACATGAAACTTCAATCATCAATTTCTCAAGAGTTGATGGAAGGGAGTTAGGGCCTTATCATTCTAAGGGGAAGATTGGTGTTTTAATCGTATCAAAGAGTGCAGGAGGATGTGTGCGTATGTGTCTCTCTTTGTGTGTGTGTGTGTGTGTGTGTGTGTGTGTGTGTGTGTGTGGGAGAGAGAGAGAGAGAGAGGATGGATGGGTGGACAAAGGGAGACTATGACATTTCGTCGCTGCATTGCAAGAAGTGATTGTCTCCTTTTTTGTGAACATGAAGATAATCACCTCTTTCACTAAATCGACGATATGAAATGGTTATACCCTGCCAGTGTTCCCGCGTCAATCCAAGGTAGATTTCATTGAGGGTTTCCGCAAGGTTGGTAAGATAATCGTTAAGGCGAATTCTTTTCATGAAACAGACATCAGCACCATGTTGTAACCAGCGGATCTACGCGGGAACAATGTCACTGTGCACAAATTGGACGTCAGTTCTACACGCCATTACCGTAGGATTTGCTGGATAATTATCTAACACGGTTTCCTGGACTTTCGCGCTGCGCAGGGCGTCGAATGTCGGTATCGACTTCCCAAGCGTTCACTCCGCACGGGCGGGTTTAGTCGGCAAGGTCAAGCTGACCGCTCCATGCGCAGGCCGTATTTTCACGCGTCGGGTCACTGACCTTTTGAGACGTAAAACACCGTCTTATTGTTCACTGTATCTCTTCTAAATCAAAGGCATTGTGACATGGACAGGTTAACCAGTGAACCACTGGTCGGAATCACAAAGACTAAGGTTTCAAAGGCTCTCCCCACACTATCAAAAGATGTAACATCGACATGCGAACTGTTGCTCAACAAATTTGCAATATTATCTCATTTTCTCACAAGCTGACCACCATCAGGAGTTGTCTGTATCTAAGAACCAATCAGAAACAAGCTCTGAAATGATCTTTGCCCCAAATGCCCACACTGGTTTATTTGTATGTGTCAATCAGGATGAAAATATTTGTGTAGGGCTTGGGATCCCGGGAGGGCGTGGCTAGTTATCATGCTTCGTTCTCACGAAAACTACAGCTGTCAGTTTGGAATCATAAGTCAGATAATTGGTTAGAGACTGGCAGACTAAGGTTTTGCTGGTTAATTCATTATCAAGCATGATGAGGCATAGCAGCGAGATGTTTTCATACCGATCAAGTAGAAACCGAACCACGTGGACAGCGGTAGAGTGGTCATCGTCGCGGCAAGGGTCAGTGACCCCAGATAAGATTGTCTGTGAGTAAGGTCACTGACCGGACAGCGGGCTTTACGCCGTCGCGCACAGGGTGAGCGTTAAGTCGCGGAGACCGAGTCTGGAAAACAACACTTTTATCGGTCGAGATTAATTCTGGGCGAAACTTAGCTCTGGTTGATTATAATTCCTCAGTGTCTCTTTCTTCTGTGTACGTATTGTGACGAGAGACCGCTTTATAGAAGCATGAATGTATTTTCTGCAGTCAGAGTTTTGAGTTCGAGTTTGGCTTTTACAGTACGTCGGCATGGCAACGGCCACTTAGCATTAGTATTCAGAGCTTCATCAATTTGAATTTCACAAATAGAATTAAATGGCTCCATATAAAATTGATTATACATGTATTGATAAAATTCTCAAAAATTGTTTTTTACAGATCTGAAAAAAAAAGAAAAAAGAAGTGCAAATGTGTATAAAAATCTGTCAATCATTTTGTAGACCCTAGCCTCTTTCAGAATGGATAAAACGCACTGATTTACAATGAGAGAGAGGGAGATAGATGGGCGAGAAGTGTTAGCCCAGGCAATCCCGGGGGGGGGGGGGGTGGAGGGAGGAGGTAGGGAGGTAAATGCGTCTGTGAATTAAAAAACCAAAAAAAAACAAAACATTATCCATATTTTTGTTCGCAGGATGGTTGGAGCCGTTACTACACAGAATACGGCAGGATGATAATATCATCGCTGTGCCTCATACAGATGTTTTGAAATGGGACACATTTGAGGTAACCTGTTGTTTTAATTGTGTGCAGTCCCCAAGCGTTCTGCGCTAGGAGCGCGTACATACACGTACCTATCCCTAACCCCGTCCTTGTCCTCAGCCCTAAATCTTATCGAATCCTTGTCCTTTGCCTTATCAACAAAGAAAGGAAGAAAGAAACAAACAAAAAAAACAGGAGGAAAACAAAGAGAAAATCTGAAAGAATAATTAATCATAATGAATTGAGGCTGTTGTTAGGGGCACTCTGGGAGAAGCTGTCTAGCTCTGGAGTCACAAAAGGCGTTAAAATACGTAGAACTAGCGCATAAAACTTGGGGACGTCTGTACTTGTAATACTATTCTTTGAAGTATGGTAATAGTGTCGTGTCTGTTTTGGCCTACATTGGTCATGTTCACGAAAATTATCTAGGTCTGTTTTGTTGTTGTTGCATCACTCTTGTGTATCCATGAATATTTTGTTGTATTCTCTCTCTAGTGTGCCCATGAATATTTTGTTGTATTCTCTCTCTAGTGTGCCCATGAAGATTTTGTTGTATTCTCTCTCTAGCGTGCCCATGAATATGTTGTATCCTCTCTCTCGTGTGTCCATGAATGTTTTATTGTATCCTCTCTCTAGTATGTTTTGTTGTATTCTCTCTCTAGTGTGTTCACGAATATTTTGTTGTATTGTCTCTCTTGTATGCCCATCAATATTTTGTTGTATTCTATCTAGTCTGTATATCAATATTTTGTTGTATGCCCTCTCTAGTGGGCCTGTGCCACGACATTTTGTTGTATACTTCTCTAGCAGGTCCATAAATGTTTCGTTGTGTTCTTTACTTAGTATGTCCATGAATATTTTTGTCTCTCTAGTATGTCTATGAATATTTTATTGTGTTTTTCCTCCAGTATGTCGCCAAAGAAAACGAAAGGGTAATGAACTGTGGATTTGAGTTCAGCATGAGATATATTTGGTTGTATCCGGCCAAAATTGATGGTTACTACAGAAAGACTCTTACAGATCCAATCAGGTAGGCAAAGAAGCAGTTCTTAATAGATATCCTGTTGAACAATAATGAAAATACTACTGCAACGATCACTTAAAATAAAACGGAATAATTGAAGAAGGAATTGAAGGGGTTAAATTAGAAGGGATCTAAGTGTCTGGCATGTAAGTACAGATCCCCTGTAATTCTAACCCCCTCAATTTATTCAAGGGGTTTAGTCACTGGCATTTAGATCCCCTGTAATTCTAACCCCTCAATTTATTCAAGGGAATTAGAAATTGGCAGTTAGATCCCCTGTAATTCTAACCCCCTCAATTTATTCAAGGGGTTTAGTCACTGGCATTTAGATCCCCTGTAATTCTAACCCCTCAATTTATTCAAGGGAATTAGAAATTGGCAGTTAGAGCCCCTATAATTCTAACCCCCTCAATCTATTCAAGGGGGATAGTCACTGGCATTTAGATCCCCTGTAATTCTACCCCCCTCAGTTCATTCAAGAGAATTAGACATTGGCAGTTAGAGCCACTGTAATTCTAACCCCCTCAATCTATTCAAGGGGGATAGTCACTAGCATTTAGATACTCTGTAATTCTAATCCCCTGAATTTATTTAAGGGGGTTAGAATTACAAAAGATCTCAGCACCAATTTTACTTACACCTCTTCTATTTCTAATCCCCTCAGTTGTAATTCAGAATATTGACCAATGTTATTGATGAGCATCATAGTTTCTGTGACGCTGTTTTCGGTTTGAGAAGCTCCTTCTCTTGAGAAACGGCAAGGAAAACGCAGGAATCGACTGACTTGCAAACTGGTGTGTCTTTTTTTCCTGCCTCTATAGTCTCTAAGGGCCATCGGTACAGTGCTTCCGTTCGAGTTTGGCTATTTTGCTCCCCCCAACCAAATCCAAACCCTCACCGGCCTCGTACACATATTTAAAATATTGGCCTCATTTCTCACCCCCCACCCCCCTCACCCTCCCACCCAACCCGTCTGCCCCTTACGAGGACACGGGCACCAGAATGCTAGAATGTCGATGATAACGCCTAGATGTGTGAACAATTTGAAGAAGTATTTTACAGTTTCATCCTTACAGAACCCAACAAACTTTTCGGGGGGAAAAAAAAGGATCAATAAAACCGAACGTTTTAATTCATTACCATAGTCAAAAAAGGTGTGTACGTTCTCCAGACCCCCCCCCCCCCCGGCCGCCCCACCCACACACACATAGGCACACTCCCATGCCATGTAACCCAGGTACGCTGGGGACATAACCCCCCGTACCCCGAACCCCCCCAAACCACCCTTAGCCGTACACACTTTCTAAACGACCCCTCATCCCAAAACTGATGAACGTAGTAATTCCGACACTACTTTTTCTAGGTCACCAACCCATATGGGCTGCTGTCTGGCCGTGTCCAAAAGAAACTTCCAGAGGTTGGGAAAATATGACCCGGGACTCAGAATCTGGGGCTGTGAAAATCTGGAATTGTCTTTCAAGGTCGGCAATTTGTGTACTGTGACGCATTCATTAATTAATTCGTTCATTCATTCATTCATTCATTCGTTCATTCATTCATTCATTCATTCATTCATTCGTTCGTTCGTTCGTTCGTTCGTTCGTTCGTTCGTTCGTTCGTTCGTTCGTTCGTTCGTTCATTCATTCGTTCGTTCGTTCATCCATTCATTCCGCCATTCCTCCATTCATTCATTCATTCATTCATTCATTCATTCATTCATGCCAGAGGGGGTCCCCTTCTATACTAAAATATATGAGTTTATCTTCATTGTGTAAATTGTTGAGTCAGCCATTGTTATTTACAGAAACCAAAGAGTACATAGCAACATAGCTGTGTCCTCTGTAATCTGTCTTCCCTACAAATCTAACAGGAATTTTGCTGGCACTTATTTATATGTACATTTACTTCAGACATGTTTAAAATTTCTGTAAATGTAGAACTTGTCAGCTCCAGTTGCATGCAATAAACGGATTTTGATTATGTAAATTTGGTAAATTGCCGTGTATTTTAACTGACTCAGTGCCAAGGGAGTTTCCATATTTGTACCAAGACATTCTCAGAATTATTTATATCATTTTTGGAGTGCAATTGAAAAATGACGAATTCTCCGATGATAATTATAGTGTGTTTCCCTTTACAGAGAAACTATAAAAGTTTGACGAACAGAACCTAAGCAATGAAACAGTGATAATGTATATCTCTTATTGTCTGTTTATCGACGATCGGTACAGCGCTGACAAACGATACAATCGGTCTATATGTAGATGATTGGCACCGAATGAGTTCATTTCTATATAAGAGAGGCCCATCGAACATGAAGTGTCCCGGACTCCCCTCCCCCTTTCCCCAGGTCTAAATCTGGCCCTGCATGAAGATCGACATTATATATATAAAATATAAACCAACAAGCCATCCTATTCCCTATATGAACATCAGCAAGTATATTTTATTCATTCAGTGCACTTTACCATAATTATTATGTTGAAAGTTGAACTAATTAATCAGGAGACTTCAAACAAAACGAAACTCGACCTTAGTTCTTGCTTATTCCAACTCCACTTTTCCCATACCTGAGATATTCGGCGGTAAATGTTAAACAAAAATTATGATAAGAAGATTGAATAAATCGAACCCGTGAAACAGCTTGGTAAGTGCCACAAGGCATTTTAAACAAGTGCCAAAGTGTGCATTTGTTATACATCTTGTAGAGTCAAAAAGATCTCCTGTGTTTCAGAAAATGGAGATAGAACAAACTAGAACTAAGGTCATGAAGAGCAATGTTAAAACTTTCTTTCCCAGGCCTGGATGTGTGGCAGTGGCATAGAGATCATCCCATGTTCGCATATAGGTCACATGTATCGACCATTTTTCCCCTACAAATTTGATGATGGACACGCTGAGACCAAGAACTGCATACGCGTTGCCAGTGTCTGGATGGATGAATACAAGCACCTATTTTTGGATCGATTAGCATATGAAAAGGTGATTCACAATTATTTCAAAGTTATCAAGGGTATTGAGTTTAATGGCACGTCGGCCCGATAATGGCCACATTGCACTTTTCACGGCCTTTTGAGTACTTTATTTAAGTTTGTTACTCAAAATTTCATCAAGTAAAATTTCACACAAAATTTTTCCGCAAATTCTGTATAAACTCCATATATCAGTCAAGTCCACAGAATTTGTGTTGTAAAAATCTAGAAGAAATTCTGTAAATGCGTAAACAATATTTAAATTAACTGGTAGATTTCAGCTTACTACAAAAAGGACAAGATGTGCTGCAAATTTTTTCATAGATCCGCGTTCATAGTGCCTTCTTCGGACATGCGTGAAATCCACAAATTCAGCTAAAATATTGTTTATAATGGTTGACATGGCACACATTCAGAGGGATTTTCCACCTTGAGTAATAAAAAAAAAGTGTATGAGGTGGATATGAACCAGTCGGAGTGTACTCAGGACAAGTTCAACTCTGCCGATTTCGTTGAGAGGTAGTGCAGGACTCACTGACCTGTCCCACATTAGTCATGCCTCAAAGGTATTGTAATCCCAGTAAACCCATGGAGTGGGAAATCCATCTGGATGCAGCTAGCAATAAGTGGCCGAGATGAGGACGAGGGTAGTGAACGACAAAAAGAAAAAGCTGTATGTTGCAAAGACTGGTATAAGAAATAATACAGAAACGATGTTAATCAAAAACGCAAAGAAAAGGGAAGACAAAACTATCTTTTGGTCAAAAGACCTCCTTCGGGCAGAAAATTGAAATAGCATGAAAAGGAAATTAAACAAATAAATTGTAAAATTCACCAAAAACATGATACACCTATCTTATGCGAGTTTGTTTTCTTTCCTTTATCTTAAAAGCAGCTTGACTACGGAGATATCAGTGAGCAAAAAGCTTTAAGGGAAAAACTTCAATGCAAAAGTTTCGACTGGTACGTCAAACAAGTGTATCCAGACCTGTTCCTTCCTATCAACACAACAGCCTCTGGGAAGGTAGGAATAAGTTACCGGTGGTGATTATATACCAGGCCGCATAAGTCTTGCACCAAACTTTAAACGGCTTTAACCTTTGAACGAGTTAGATTAATTAATTCAAGATTAAAAAAAAAAAAATGAAATAAATAAAGATTGTTCACGTGAAACAAAAATCTTTCACTTTTCCAGTGTCTTGATGCTTTATCTTAGACAACCAAACAACAAGGTTTAGAGCTATACGAGGCTTCAGCCTGTCGGGTAAATGGTTTTGACCGTTTCTATCTTGCCTGAAATTCTCATTTATACGTAGTTCATATACGGGACCAATAGAGCTTGAACTAAACATGAGAAGGCTTTTTAAAAATTTTATTCGGTCATCTCAAGTGTGTCAAAATTTCGACAGTTTGAAAGTTTGTTGCAAGACTTATGCTGCCTAGTATAGATGAGGTAAGATAAGATAAGTAAGATAGATGGATATTTTTTTCTCCAAAGATCAGAAATTTGGTTACAGAGCTTTATCATTACTACTTACATACATGGACACCTACACACCAGTCTACATTAACTCTTTAAGATCCGTATATTTTCTTACGTAATTATTTTCCTTACATAAATGTTCAACAGCCACGAAAGATAAATGAAAAGGGGTCTATTTCCTTACATAAAACACTGAATATTTACGTATTCCTACGAAACTGTATTTTGTACACAAAAACTGAATAACGATTAAGGACAATCAGAATCTGCCAACATAGAGTCTAAAAATGAAAACAGTAAATTCATATTAACACACACTTTGCTTTAGTTGGCAATAGGCCATTCAGAAGCAAAGGCATCATCTCTGTACGCGTTTCTTGGACCCCGAAGAGTTAGATACTTGTCCACACATCCCCCAGGAAGACATATTGTATTGAGAGCAGGCAGGGACACACTATAATAATTTACATTGGCAAAATGTTTGGGGTGCATACATACAAGTGACAACAGCCTTTTAAAAATAATTTTAATTTTCATATTTCTCTTTATAAAAATATATACATAGCCTATTTTCTCTCCCTCACTAGCTTTATTTTTGTCCGCTGTCACTATTTCTTTCTGTCTTTTTTCTTTTTCTTTTAACTGGACACAGTAAGGTTTTGGCTTTGAAAGTGTCTCTACTAAAATACTAACGTTCGCAGGCTTGATGTCTTGGACTTCTTCCTCCTCTGTGATGGCCCTCACCATTCCCCTCTCCGCCCCCGGGCTTTTTCGCCCCACCCGCCTGTCACCAAGACAACGTCAATAACAAAAGAAATCAAGTGCTGAACCGTCTTGTTCCCATAGATCTTGTAACATGTGTGAGATACATTTTAGTCGCAGCTGCAGTGCCACAGTCATTGTTCTTTCGAGGTCTCATACTCGCGTAGAAAATCCCTTTGACACAGGGAAGAGAGATGTGTGTGCCAGATGGTATTGCCATGAGTCAAATGTTATTAAATCTCACGCAGAGCCGTGAGTTGTGTTTTTTTTACCAGGGCCATGAGAAATTGGCTGGTGGCCTTGGAACGGTCCTCGCGAATTATTGTTGGTGAGTAAGAAATTGCAAAGTTAAACTGTTAGATTCACGCTTTTGGGTTTTGGGTGTTCGTGATTAGAAATAAGGCAGTGAGGGTGAGAATAGGTGGGGATGTTTGACATTGTTAAGTATGACTAGACAAGTTTTGCACGTTAACTGGCTGGTAGAATAGTGCAGACGTATTCCTACATTCAAAATGGTGGGAGTTTTCGGCCAATGCGATTGCTGAACTAATTTTGCCAGCGGATTAACCCTGCTGGGTATTTGGCCATATAAAAGATCGTGTAACGCTGAAATTCAGGGAATACAGACGAGCAGAAGCATCGTGTCCTGACGTATCTCCGGTTGGCCAGTACCTGAACTGAGTGGCACGAAGACTAGTCCATTGTCATCGGACTGAAGGAGCCTAGAGAGAGAGAGAGAAAGCTCATAGAAAGAAAGATTTTGGTTGGACTGACCTTAAGAGTCCACGCTGCGCCCTTCTGATGTTCGCGCCTACTAGCTAGGCGTGACCAACGGTAACTCATCTTTTCACTAGAAATTGATAGAAGTTCAGAGATAGGGAGGAAACCCACAGCCTCGTAGGAAGTCTGAGAAACCCACAGCTTGGACTCGACGAACTAGTGTATTGTTAGCTTGTGTCTCATTACGGCACGAGCTCACTGATAATTGATATGAATGTTAGAGTCATTAGCTGGATAGAATTATATGTACAAGCTTCTTAATACCTGCAAGCCGAAATCGTGCTTCTGTAGGCTTTGAATTTACTGGGCTTTCCTAGCCTTCAGTGTACCTTGAGAACCCATATTATTTCTGGAGAGTTTGTCTGGCGACTGGCCAGTGGCGACTCAACCACTGTATAGATTGATATCTTATTTTTCTTATAATATACCAGGTGGATATTGAGTGCAGTACAATTGATAGAAATATAGTCACATAACTATGCTACATTAAGTTAATAAGTGGAAGCTTTTGTTTTTTTGAATATCCCTCTATCGTCTTTTGTTATATTAATATTTATTACATATGGCCCGGCCGGCCTGAGATATCTATACTCTTGTTATTTAATAATTTCTTGTGTGTTTGTGTCCGAGTGTGAGTTAGCTGCCTCTCGTGCAGTCACTACATCCCCAAAACATTAACTCTGCTCGTGACAGGTATTGTTTATGAGAAAGTCATATATTCATGCTTGAATACTGTTTGGCATGGCACTTTGGGCTCTGAAGGATTAACGTCTGCAGCTGCCGCCCACTGCAATATCGACATAGGAATTAAACGTGGTCTGCACTCAGCCATTCACAATGCCGTTTTTAATGGTTTATTTTGATGAAAACCATGGTAGACTAGGCACTTTCTCTAGACCATTAGGAAAGAAAACAAAAAAAGATCTCACCCCATTCAGAACTGTACTTAGTTCAGATAGGATTTAAAAAAAAAACAACAACAAACAATTGTGGCTCCACTTTCCTCTGTTTTTGTGCACCCCGGCCACCAAATCAAGGGAGACTACTGCCCAAGAAGCCGCATTCAAATATTTTTAGTAAATTCACGAGTTGTCTCCATGTGGGAAGTGGCTGGCAATTGATAGACATTATTCAAAATTCTCGCACCTGAACATAGGAGGGGTGCGGCGTTGAGAGTACAAGGAGATTTGAACTGTCACCTAGTAGTTTTTGGGCATAATTATTCTCTTTAATAAAACACAAACAAGAACACTAAACAAAGATGAATATGACGGATGGTCACTGGAATGATTTTACAAATCATCTCATCTGCTTTTTAGATGCATCTTTACTAGGCAAAGGAAATCAATATAATTGTTGCAAAAAGAAATAAAATAAATGAATAAAACATGTCTCGATTTTTAATCAGACCTGCCGCAGGTCATACAGCTCGAGGTTGCTTGAGATTTTGAAGTTACCTTCCTTTTGACTTGCCGAGGGTTCTTTTTTAGATTTGGGAACTTGAAATGACGGAAAAGTAAGTTTTTGAGTTTGCTTTGTGTCGCTCATTTCACCCCCACCTGCATTTCATTTTTTCATTCATGAGCATATGAGCCCATGGCGTCATCATTTCCTGCCTAAGCTAGACCATCAGCACTGAGTGTTTGCCTTGGTGCGCACAGGCGTGGTGTTGGCTTTGAACAGTAGGCACGCATTCGTTCATTGGCTACATAACTTACCACACCTCCCTCTATTATAACTAATCACATTTTTTTTTATGGCCAGATTAATCTCCAGTCATGGGACACCACCAAGAAAATACATACTGTTACTAAGACCGTCAATGCAGATCTCTCAATCCGGATGCAATAATGGGACATAACGAAGAAAATACTATAATATTACTCAAGACATCAATAACTAGACTTAACCAAGATATAAATCTATTGCTAATAAGATTCATTTCCGTCTGAAATGATGCCTTTTGTCCTTTACAGATTTCCCCCCCCCCCCCCGTTTTTGTTTATGAGTAGACATTGATAAATTTTGTTGACTTTTAACAGATAATCAGTGCAAAAGATCCCAGCTTATGCATTGAGAAAGCCCTCAGCGGGAAGAACAATCAAGATCATCCCGCAAGGATTACAAAATGCCGTTCCATGGAAACGCACCAGGTAGGCGGGCACATCATTGCACATACTATACTGGAATTAGAGAAAATATAAAAAAGCACAGAAAATATGTAGGGTCGCGGGCAGGCTTGAGGCAAAGCCAAGCTGTGGTAGAAAGAAAAAGTTGTATGCAGCAAAGCTTCGCGCAAGACATAATACAGAAATGACACAATCAAAACAAATGAAAAAGAGCTACGTTAAGACTGAAAATCAGTACATGTAAATAAAAGAACAAAACAACACAAAGAGATATGGGCCCAGTAATAGAAAACAGACTTTCTTTCCCTTTTTGTTTTATCGTATCGTTTCTGTATTATTTCTTACGCTAGACCGTGCAGCATACAACTATTTCTTTTTGCCACATTTTCACTGTACTGGAGTTAGAACACGAACATACAAGCATTTGAAATTTGATGGCCACATGACAAAGAATGTATGAATTTTATGTACTGCCCAAATTGTTGATGATAAATTGATTACAGCAAGAACTCACTTGGTTCAAGTGTAATTGTTAGTCTTAGGGGATTATATTTTATTGTCTATAGCATATAACTTAGCTATTGCGCCCGCCTGAAGTAAACCTGAGATATGTTCAGTTGTGAAGGCAAACTTCTGAGAGATCTCGCAGCGCCCGCTCGGCATAATTATGCCTGGCAGGCACTCTACTGCTATTTCACTTTTCCAGTGTGGCGTGATTGGGTGGGAGACACATCGCGAGGCGATTTGATTCACACAGCTAAAGAAATGTAAAGAAAAAAAAAAAAGATACATGGTATTATTGGAAATCTTAGTATTCTAGAGAAGGCTGGTGGCTCTGTAAAGGTTTTTAAGAATGTAATTAATTGTGAAATTAAGAGCGTTGTTTTGAATCGTATGGGAGCAGTCACACTGGCAAACTGCGCCATTCTGAATCCCATAGTTGACGCCATATTGGAAAAACTGCATCATTTTGAATTATTTTGGGGGGGGGGGGGGGGGAGGCATATTGGAAAACTGACAGGCACCTCGCTAGACTGCCTCGCTCCATGACCTCATGACCTCTTCACAGATAATTTGCCATTTCATGGCAATCTTCGTCTCGAATGCTGACGAGATGTGTAGGGCACTGACGTGCAACGAGAGTGCAATAAGACTCATCTAAGAACAAAGGAAAAAGCAATAGCAACAACAAAATAAACTTGAAGGAAACGGAGAGGTGGAGAACATCCATTATAATTATCAAGAACTGAAGCTAATAGACATGTTTATCCCAAACAACACGCGACCTTAATTCTTGCTTGTTCCACCTCCACTTTTTGCACAACTGAGAAATTCGACATCAAACATTTTTTACGGTTTAGTATTGTGATGGGGCGTTAGAGTAAATCGAAACCGTGAAACAGCTTCATAAGTGGCACAACGTATTTTAAACAAGACAGTGTCAGAGTATGCTTTTGTTATACCTCTTCTACATACTAAAAGGTCTCCAGTTTTTCAGAAAATGGGGATATAAGAAATAAGAACTAAGGTCGCAAACGCCGGGTACACCAGCTGGTGGTAAAAAAAAAAAAGACAGAAAAAAAACTCTTTAAAAACAAACGTCTAGACGCAGAGACGGGCGAACAGACAGAACCAAAATTCTCACAAACGCAGACTGGGTAAAAATACACTTTTTTTGTGGTCAAATTTAGTGTGTTTTAATTCGGCGGCTTGGGAGATTACCCGGACTGGGTGGAAGCAAGATCTCAGAAATATATAAGGGATTGATAATCATGACTGATTGATTGGTGATTTTATTCTTATTATTTTTCAGTATTTTGTTTTGACAACAAAGAAGCAGATACGGAGAGACAGCGGCTGTCTTATCTATGACAGCACGAGGAATCTTCCAGTGGCTCGTAGCAGTTGCCATGACAAATCTCGCTGGGAATACACTCAGGTAAATTCCACAAAATTAACACTGAGTAGGTTTACCATTGACTTACATAATTCGTTCTTGTCACAACGATCAAGCGTTCCGCCTTTCCTCTGAACGATCTTATTTCAAAGTAAAGGGTGAAACAGACCAAAGCTAGTACAGGCGCCAGACTGGTGGCTAGCCGCCCATTCATTTTTGCTCTACTCTAGCACAACAGGCACTGCCCACACCGCGACCTAGGGGGATGCAGCGAGCAGCGGCTATTGTGCTAGTGTGAAGTAAAATTTCTGGGCGTCGAGCCACCAGTCTGGATCCTACATAAGCCTGGATCTGTTTCACCCCTAAATATTCTCTGTAGACGCCTAATTTGGGGTAAGTTTTAAAATACACTCACACACACACAAACTAAATAAAATTCAGAGTTCGAGCGGCAGAGTCACTTAATAGTAACGAGAAGCGCGTCGATTTGCCGTTAAGTGGGTCGCTTGGCCCCTATGCGAGATGATGTGGAAAAAGGTTAAAACCTCCCAAACACGTTTGTCGCTTTCGATGAAGGGAAAATCTGGGTATGCCACGAATTTAGTAAGGGTTTCTGAAAAAAAAATGATAACAAATAAAATTTAAGACCCGTACAAAACATGGAATTGTCCAAGAAAACATGTCAAAGGCAAAGTTATAGAGGTTTTTACTTTTTTAAAATGGTTGAGCGGAGCGGGTGCTGCGTTCAAGATCGCTTAGAGCACATTATTTTGGGTGCTCTTGAGTGCTGTACAAGCTAATTATTACACAATACGTGTTGTCATTTATAGTTACTGTTATCGTCATCTCGAGAGACACCAGTTCTCATTGTTATCAGGGGGAAAAAAATATTGTTTTTACCCAAATGTCCATTGTTATTCTTTCTAAGATTATAACAAATAACACAAAAGGTTAATTTTCATGTGTGTTTTTTTCCCCCCAGAATAACCAGATAAAGCTATATGGATCAGATCAGTGTATAGCATTGTCGAAATCCATGTCAGAGATTGTGATGAAAACTTGCGATGAGGGAGATCTTTATCAACAATGGAATTGGCCAAGGAAAAGTTTGCTCTGAGTTTGTGATAATAGGCTTGTAACGTAAGTGCGTTCTATTTGTTTTGAGGTCTTTGTTTTCGGAAGATCTCTGCCCTAGGCCTTTGGTCCTCTCTTTTTCTTGTTCTTGAGATTGTTGTTGTTGTTGTATTTGTATTTTTGTATTTTGCGATAACTGAACAGTGAACAAAATTGAATATTTTTGCTATCTGGCTTGTAAAATACTGCATTGTTCATTACTTCCGCGCATTTGCTGCTAGGTGGCGGTGCGAAACCTGTGCACGCTAAAAGCGCCAGCTGTCTCGTCTTATTGTTTCTAGTATCTTTGTAAACACGACAGTCAGGCACACAAATTACTGTCGTAACAATGTGTTGACTCTCATCTCTTACTCTTCAATTGTCCTCAGCTGGCAGAACATGGCAAAAATGGTATTAAGGCTACATCTAGGTTGGAGATGCCTGAGACCGGTCGCCAGTGTTCATCATTGCAGTGGGGGATGTGGCCAAGACTGTCTTAACATCATTATGGGGCCCTGGGCAAAGCAATAGGATTTCTTTCCCCGTTTGAAAAACCAATGTAAATTTGCATGCATTGGGCCCCCTAAATCCTTGGCGCCCCTGAGCAACTGCCCAATGTGCCCATGCGTTAAGACGGCTTTGGATGTAGCGGGGTTAAGGATAGTACGTATACGTACTCGCTCTTAGCGCAAAAACATTTGGGGCGCGTACGTAGTTATAAAATAGCCTTTCAGAAATGATTGCATAGTAGTATCCAAAACTAAGACGAACCATTCCTTCTCTGAGTGTTATGTCAGCAGTTTGTGAGCATCTACGTTGCTGCTGAGCCATGGTTAGCAATAATTATTGACATGTTTCGTTTCTGTATTAATTTGTTGATGCTTTTAATGGACCAGTTGTATAAATGAGATTATCTGGAAGGTTTTTGGGAGGGGAGATTGGGCTGGGGATGGGAGAGGGAATGAGGGTTATGGGGGTGGGTGGGAAAGAGGGGGAGGGGGCGGAGCGGGTTAGGCTGTATGTCTGCTTTTTTACCGAAAAATCTGTGGATTTGACTTGGTAGAAGCATATGTGACACTGCAGATTCTGTCCATCATTTTTATTTTTTATTTGCTCTTTATGTGAAATTACTTGGGATTTGCAGCGCATGCCATGTGGTGATTATAATAGGATGTAAAGTCTTGAATGTCTTTGTAGTAAAGACGAGATCATCTTTATGGAAAATGGACGTAACTGACATTTTGTCAAGGAGTGACATGTCGATTAGATGTCACTGGCTGCAGTGCTGTAACCTGAGCTTAAAATGTTTTTCTAAGGATGTTGTTGGAGGGACATCGTATAATTACAAAGCCAAACAGAAAATACTGGCTTATGTTCAATGTTCAGCTATGGCTTTCTATGTAAAATACTATGTCCGTTTAACAACAACAGCATTTTTCTAATGTTGAGAGTAAATTAACAATATTGATTCGGGCACTGCGGTGGCCAAGCTCAGAACTGTTTGTTTTAACTGGGCTCTAAATAAGGCCAATGCTTGAGTCAGTAAAACAGCAGCACTACATTTTATGTATCGCACTTCATTAAAATTTCATATTGTGTTTTCTTTACTATTTTGATTAATTGAATATTAATTTGTGTTTTCTGAAATAGTCATGCATAAGCGTCCCATGTCTCAAATCCTGTCTGTCAAGTTGTTTATGAGTATTCCATGTTTGAAACGCTGATTTGTCAAATTCTTTGTGAGTAGCTCATGTTTGAAATTCTGTTTTGTCAAAATCTTTGTGAGTATTGCATGTTTGAAAATCTGTTTGTCAAATTCTTTGTGAGTATCTCATGTTTGAAATTCTGTTTGTCAAATTCTTTGTGAGTATCCCATGTTTGAAATTCTGTTTGTCAAATTCTCCGTGAGTATCCCATGTTTGAAAGGCTGTTTTGTCAAATTCTTTGTGAGTATCCCAAGTTTGAAAGGCTGTTTTGTCAAATTCTTTGTGAGTATCCCATGTTTGAAAGGCTGTTTTGTCAAATTCTTTGTGAGTATCCCATGTTTGAAATTCTGTTTTGTCAAATTCTTTGTCAGTATCCCATGTTTGAAATTCTGTTTTGTCAAATTCTTTGTCAGTATCTTATGTTTGAAATTCTGTTTTGTCAAATTGCCATTCATTTGACCATCCCATGTTTGAAATTCAGTTTTCTTAAGCCGTCACGTGTAAACATTCCATGTTTGAAATACTGTCGTGTCAAATTGCTATGTATGAACTTACGTGAAAGTCTGTTTAGCCAGCGGTATGTTATGGACATTCCAAACTCTAAATTTGGCTATGATAATATTAATATAATGTTGAAATGTACATAAAATTTAATATGTATTAGTGTATTATTATGGCATTAAAAGATATGACCATTTTAAAAAAAAATAAAAAATATTGCGTCTCTGTTGGGTGTTTCGTCCTCACAGTGATTGTAATGCGCTACCTGTGTTTTAAGTGGCTTGAGTTATTATCAGAATCTACTGCTATAGAGCAATAGAATTGAATAATTTGTTGCGTTGTTTTCGTTTCGTAAATTTGTTGGGGGTTTCCATCTGTTTCCACCACACTGAGGCTATATTTGGGTAAACCCTGCGGCGTTGATCAACTCTTTACATTGGTTCCATATTGTATACAATTTGTCACGGTCAGTATACCTTCAAAAAGTTCTCAATCCAGTGGAAACAATAACTACCAGCCAATGTCCTTCTTTCGTTTTTTTTTTTTTTAGGGGGGGGGGGGCAATATCATTTGTGAATAGAGTAGGGACAGATGTTGGATTCTTATCTCTCTAAAGTATAAAATTATAAACATAACATATTTTATAAATAATATAAAAATCTATTAATTAAGAGTAAATAATACATTTCCGATTTCTTTAACCTCACCCCCCCCCCGTCTCCCTTGTACGCTACCCCCCCCCGCCCCCCACCAAAGAAAAAAACCGGCACCTTGTTCGATCGTACGGCCATTAAAATATGGAATCTCCACCCTGAGGCCTTGATATTCTAGTACTTTAAATAGTAGATTGCAGGGGCTAATTGACTGTTTCCATTAGAAACATAGGCAAAAATTGGCAAAAAAAAAAGAAAAAGCACGTAGCAAAGCCCCCCGTAAGAAATGTGACCCCACAGTTTTTCTGTGGTTTATATAATATATCGTCTTCACGCGGAAGGACTAACATATCTGAATGTGAGTTTCAACGGTCTCCAGAAATTTACAGGCCATATACAGGGAATTGAGAACTTGCAGACAGTGGATTTATCTGGCAATGACATGTCCATTCTTTCGGAGACTTCCTTTGATCATTTTACTCTGGATACATTAGAAAATGTGACAGTGTCCTCTTGTAATATAGACCCCTATTTCATGTTGTATCATTCGGGTTGAGGATAAGGACGTGGTTAGGGATAGGTACGTATACGTAGGCATCCCTAGCGCAAAACACTTATAACATATAACAACAGCCTTTTTCTATTGCCATTTAGTGACAAAGTTAGAAAAAACGGCCAGTTTATGTTATTTAGCTCTCTGTCACTCATGTAATGCATTGAAAAAAAATAAATAATTGAAATTCATAACTGCTTGAACACAGTCAAATGACCGGAACTGTATAAATTATGTTTGATTAATATTGTGTTGATTAATTAGACTGTGCTCCTAATATTTGGCTAGTTGACATCTTTGTCATCATGGAACACTGGGAATAAGAGAAGTGAGCACGTTGCCTCTAGACCACCGTCGCGATCTCCCTTGCCTCCAGACCACCGTGACCTTGGCTTGCTTATTTAAGATTATCACGCAGTCAAGTTTGTGCTGGGTAGCATTTTCAACAGTTAAGCAAAGTATACGCAAAATAGTAACACCGCAGCCTTCCATTGTCTCATTTTCAGCGTCTTGCATGCTTTTTCCCGCATATGGCATGAACGGTTGTGCCACATTTCTCTCATGAGTGGGCGCCACTAGTTTCCTTCAAATATATATGCACAACATGTAACCTTTTCGATCAGCATTTTTTCTTCTTGACTTTCACTCTCCTTGTCATCTGCCATCTCCACACTGTTTTCTTCCTCAATGTCTAATTCTCGTATTATAGTCTGTGTTTCTTTTTACACTGTTTGAACACTGGTGACTACTCTTTCAAGGTCCTCTTCTGTGTTTACATCTTGTACAATGTCTTAGGATTGTGAGGATATTGCGAGACCCACCTCAACGTTGCAGCCAAAAAAAGCTTCGTATGTTGTTCTCTGGATTCCGGAGAGAAAAGTCCTATTTTTCATGAGCTGTGAAAAACGCATTTCCTCACTCCATCGATCGGTGTTTTCATTTTGCATCCATGCACACAACATATTTTCTATGTCTTGATTGGCTCTTTCCACACTGCCCTGGCTTTGCGAATGGCGTTGTTTTCCATGGACGATTTTTAGGTTTGTAACTACGCTGTTGGCAAATTCTCTACCGTTGTCAAACTGCAGAATCGCCGGTGCTCCAAGTAAGGTAAACGTATTACATGTAACGAGCTTGTAAGCGACTTCTTCTGCTGTCTGAACTTCACCTGGCATCGCAAAGGTAGTAACGAAATTGTCTTAAGTAGATCTGAAATACCCAGCCTGTACACCATCTGGAAACAGAGGCGCATGGCTGGCTTGTGCACATAGTACATATGGAGGATGGCAGAATCCCCAAGGACCTCCTCTATGGAGAGCTGTGAGAGGGAAAACGCCCAACAGGTAGACCCCACCTGCGATACAAGGATGTGTGCAGGAGGGACCTGCAGGCCCTGGGCATCGAAGCGACGACATGGGAGGCCGCTGTCGCAGGCAGAACACGCTGGGGGCAGTCAGTGAAGCAAGATCTCTCACTGTATGAAGAGACGCTTATGCGACAGGCCGAGGCAATGCGGAAGAGAAGAAAGACTCGTGCCCAAAAAGACAAACCAGCGTCATCCTTTGGCTGACTATTTGCGGAAGGGACAGCCACTCTCGGATAGGCTTGTCCAGCCACACACGATGCTGCACCATACAGCAACATTGTAGCGTCCCACTAGTTGAACGATCGATATTTTCTCACCCCTGCATGGCGAGTCTCACTCGGCGACCTTCCTCCCCCCCCCTCCTCGCCAGCAAGGCCGGTATTTCTCTTTGATGTCTCGCTGTGTGGCTTGTTTGTTTCACTGTAGAAAATCTAGAAGGTCTAGAAGATACTGCAGTATCCGAGATTACGCTAGGTCGACCTTGAGTGATGTAATTCTGTGACTTGTCTGTGTACGATTGGGTGGTTTGTATGTGTCCCGAACGATCTAGGTCTGTCTTGTGCTTATGGGGCGGTTAAGCCGCTTCCTGAACGTTCCTGGACAGAATATATAATTATAAGGAGGGCCAGGCGAGTAGGAGAGGTGCAAATCGTAGGTGTGTAAATCCAGTTGTAGTAGAAGTGTAAGTGCCTTCCCTGATAGGTGTAAGTAACTTGTGGATATCAGCTCCTGTTTACAGTTATTAAACGTTAGTATCACGTGTTCATCGGATCCTGTTATTTTTTTCTACAACAGTTCGAGACAGTTTCGTTTTTAAGGGGTAGACGATCAGTTCATCTGACTCTCCCCATCACAACGTGCTGAAATTTGCATCAACTGTTGCAAACATACAACCATCCAGAGCACAAGCCCATAGTCTTTCGAGTCTAACGGATGCCAACAACACCAATCACCGCTCATACAGCTCGGCTTTGCTTGAAATTTTGAAGGTGTGGATTGGAAGCTTGAAATGGCACAGAAGTATTTTTTTTATAGTTTGCTTTATGTCGCTGATTTAGCCTCCGATCTAGCGCATTTTTAATGCATGGGCACACTGGGCAACTGCCCCAGGGCCCCAAGGATTTAGGGGGCCCCTGTATGCACATTTACTTTGATTTTTGAAATGGGAAAACGCAGCCTGTTGTTTTACAGGGGCCCACTTTGATGTGAAGATCTCTCCTTTTTTTCACGAATACATTAGTTCATGATGTCACCATTTCCTGTCGGTCATCAAGATGTTTTTAAAAAGTATCTATTTAGCAGAGTCATCTAGGGTATTTTTTCTATATGAATTGTGCACATTGAGGTAAAGGCAGCGAATTCTGGGTGTGGATAGAGTGCTTTAAGATATACAAAATATATAGAACCACTGTGAGAGATATCAGATAACGAGACAGGAACTGTTGGAGATTGACCGAATTATTTTTTCTCGTGGGCACGCGTAAAACAGGAACACCAGTAAACGTGTGCACTGCACAACATTGCACTCGTGGCGTAGCGACATCAAACGATCGTCCAGATGTTTGGAACGGAATGATGGATCCAAACTGTTATATATCCATATATAATCAAGGGAAATTATGCATACATGTAATTTACTTAGTTACTGCCCTTGGTTAGACCTACACTTAATTACGTCGTAAGGGAAATAATTTACCTCTTATGCGTTGTGTGATTAATTAACACCACCACTTTACTTACATTACTTTTCATGTTGCATTACTCTCAGTGAGTTGGTAATACATTAGGTCACCCATTCTAAAGTATGAAAGTGTGTGAATGACTTTATCTTTATTGATATTTGGTGACCCTCATTACTCTATGCATTATTATGTACATCTACTGCGATACTGTATATAACTAATGACCTGTAAATATTACCAGAATAAAGTTGCTTATCTTCCCGGCTACAACTGACTTCTCTTTGTTTGTTATCACCACATAACAAATTGGCGACGAGGATGAGATCTTCATAAGTTCTGATGTCACTAAAGTTCTGAAGCCTACTAGTACTACAAGAACCCAAGCCAGCCAAGCCTTACAAGCGGAAGGAAGCCAATACAAGCCTGCGGAATCAGACCAGCAGCAAGCCAAGCAGCTTCAGTACCCAAGCCAGCTCACGGACCAACCACCCGGATCCAAGTAGCGGACCTGAAGCTGTACATAGAGCCAAGCAACGTCTCGGCTAGCTCTAAAACACCGAGTAGCTCGCTCTTAGCTATCTCGAATTGTAAACCGCCAGTCAGCTGTGCCAAGTAGCCCAGCCGTGCCTCAAGATGCCGAAGACTCCAGCTGCAGAAACGTCACAAGAAGACCTCATCACTTTGTTGCGTAATCAGATGGAACAGCAACGAGAACAGATGGAACTGCAGCGACAGCAGATGGAAGCACTGATGTCTTTGGCTATGAACAAGCCAGTCACCAACACCAAGTTCGAAGCATTTGATTCAACAATAGAACTGTGGTCAGATTACTGGGCAAGGTTTACCACCTTCACAAAGGCAAACTCCATACCAGAAGCAAAAAAGGTTGACATTTTTCTGACCAACCAGAACAGTGAGGTCTACAAGATGCTAAAAAACCAAGCTTCTCAACAGACCCCGCCGATAGACGTCAACGAAATAACCATTGAAACTATCAAGACCTGGATGGGGGAACATTTCGACCCCAAACGTTTCGTTGTGCGGGAAAGATTTAAATTTTGGACCTACACTGACAGAAAGACTGCAGAAAGTGTGCACCAACTGGCTGCTCGCATTCGTCAAGAGGCAGCGACTTGCGACTTCGCATCAATCCAAGACCCACTTGACGAGGCCATGCGTACACGATTTGTCTGCTCCATTAAAAATGAAGCGGTCATAAAGGCACTGTTCAAGATTAAAGATGACGAACTGACCTTCAGCAAGGCAGTAGAGGTGGCGGCAGAGGTCGAGGAGGCGTCAAAGGTGGCCAAAGAAACATCCGGTACCAGTGACGGCGAAGTCTTCAAGCTCAATCAGAGAAGAAAATGCAAGCAAAACCCTCAACAGCAAACTCAAGTCCAGGGCTATCCATCAATGTTTAAAAAGTCAAGCAAACCGACAACGAAGAAGACTGTTTGCAGCAGATGCGAAGGACAGCACAGCCGAAATGAGTGCAGGTTCGCTAACGCCGTGTGCCATTTCTGTAACATAAAAGGGCACATAGAGTCAGCTTGTCGGAAGAAGAAAAGTCAACAACGTCCGATCAAGAGGATACAAACTGTCCGTTGGAATACAGCGGGACCAATCACCGAGACATGCTGCGTCAACAACCAGCCTGTCCAGTTTGAAATCGACACTGGTTCTAGGGACAACTTCATTTCAACCAAGACATGGCGCAGTTTGAAGTCCCCTAAACTCACCACTGTGAAATGCCAGTACAAGTGTGCCTCAGGTCAGAAACTACCAGTGACGGGCGAAATATTTCTACATACATCGCATGCCAAGACAACTTGTATACAGAAATTCGTCGTGACACAGATGGACTTTAACCTGCTTGGAAGAGCAACCACAAAGCGATTGGGAATCTCAGTGGACAATCTCCTACACAAAGTTTTCGACGATTTGAAACCGGATGCAGTCCTGCAGACGTCCTGTCGAAACTTGTGTGCGGAATATCCTGATATCTTCAAGCAAGAACTGGGAACACTGAAAGATTTTGAATTGGAGATCAACTTCAAGTCCGATGCCAAGCCAGTGTTTCACAGACCCAGACCAGTCCCTATTGCCATCCAAGAGGACCTGGACGCAGCGATCCAAGCCGGCATCAACCAAGGGATCTGGGAACCAGTTCAATTTAACCCCTATGGCACTCCAGTTGTCCCCATCAAGAAGAAGACCAACCCAGGCAGCAAGCAGAAGATACGAGTGTGTGGAGATTATTCTGTCACGGTCAACCCACAACTGGAGCCACACCGCCATCCAATGCCATTACCTGAGGACCTGATGCGCAAGTTGGGAAAAGGACATGGTTTCACCAAGATCGACCTTGCCGATGCCTATAATCAAATATGCCTTGGTCCAGAATCCCAGAAGAAATTGGCCCTCAGCACACATAGAGGTGTTCTTCTCCAGAAGCGTCTCCCATTTGGAATCACGTCAGCCCCAGGCTACTTCCAAGAAATAATGGACCAGCTGACGCAAGATCTACCTGGAGTGGCAGCCTACATGGATGACATCCTGGTGACGGACCACAAGCCGCTAATTGCTTTGTTTGGGCCAACAAAAGCAACTCCAGCACTGGCAGCAAACAGACTGGCAAGATGGGCTCTTACCCTGAGCCAGTATCATTACAGGATCGAGTTCCGGAAGACAGCTCAACATGGCAATGCCGACGCTCTCAGTCGACTTCCAGCCGGCCCGGACAAGATGTTTGACCAGCAGGAATCAGGTGCAGATGCAAACACTATCTGCACCATCAAGATGATCAGCAAGCAAGTCGCCCCAACGGACTCAAAAGCTGTTATCAAGGCAACGTCTGAAGATGCGCTACTGTCAACAGTGAAGACCTTCTTACAAGACGGATGGCCGTACGATATTCCAAATACGGTAAAGCCTTTATACTCCATACGAGACTCCTTGTCACAGTCAACTGGTTGTCTCTTTTATGGATCCAGACTCATCATCCCACAAAGCCTGCAGCCTCAGATCCTAGAGATTCTTCACCTTGGACATTTTGGGATGCAGCGAATGAAACAGTTGGCAAGAACAGCAGTTTACTGGCCCGGCATTGATGCAGACATCACAGACGTCTCCCGCAGCTGCCTAGCCTGTAACGAACACCAGAAGCTTCCTGCCAAGCAGACGCACCCTTGGACAATTCCTGAAGAACCTTGGAGCAGAGTCCATGTCGACCATGCTGTCAACTTCAAAGGACACAATTGGTTAGTCATGGTGGATGCCCTGTCCAAGTACCCATGTGTGCACCTGATGACTTCCATCACCACCAAGGCGACGACCCGCAAACTGGACGAGGACTTCGCACATTTTGGTTATCCGCACACCATTGTGACTGACAACGCCCAGTGTTTCTCATCAGAGGAGTTCAAGGCTTGGTGCAAGGAAAGAGGCATCCAACATCTACAAGGAGCTCCGTACCACCCAGCCACAAATGGTGCAGCTGAGAGACTCGTCCAGAGTTTCAAGCAGTCTCTAAAGAAGTCAAGTCTTCCTCCAATTGACGCCATCCAGGAATTCCTGATGCTGTACAGACGTACACCTCTACCATGTGGATCCAGTCCCAGTCAACTACTGAATGGCCGTCAAATCAGGACCAAGCTTGATGTCATCCTTCCCGCGAGAGAACGACATGCCAGTCCGCCCGATGCCGTCGACCAGACTCCAGATGTTCCACCAGCCCGTCGAAGACAACGCAGACGACAGAAAGCTATAGTCAAATCTGCCGACCGTCAACCGAAGTTCAACGTTGGTGATCCCTGCTTCGCTTTGTCTTTCAAAGGGGGGCGTAAGGACAAATGGAAATCTGCACAGGTGACGGCAACCATTGGCCACAGCTTGTTTGAAGTCAAGATTCTACCAGATGGACCAATTTGCCGCCGGCATACAGATCAGCTACGTCCTCGACGACAGAGACATAGAGACTGATTTGTTTGTAAAGGTTCAGAAACCTACCGCACCATTCTGACATGGGGTGGCAAGGACTGAACCTATGACAGAGTACGGAAACCTACCACACCATCCTGGCATGGGGTGGCAAGGACCGCACTCCAGGACTGACGTGTCCGTAAACCTACCACACTATCCTGGCATAGGGTGGATAGGAGCGGACGAGACCGAGACCTACCACACCATTCTGACATGGGGTGGCAAGGACCGATCTCGACAAGAGTCGACTTTATCATGTTTATGTAGCATGAATTTTAGTTTTAGCCTTCACCATATGTACTTCAGGCTAGAAGGGAGGTGTTATATATCCATATATAATCAAGGGAAATTATGCATACATGTAATTTACTTAGTTACTGCCCTTGGTTAGACCTACACTTAATTACGTAGTAAGGGAAATAATTTACCTCTTATGCGTTGTGTGATTAATTAACACCACCACTTTACTTACATTACTTTTCATGTTGCATTACTCTCAGTGAGTTGGTAATACATTAGGTCACCTATTCTAAAGTATGAAAGTGTGTGAATGACTTTATCTTTATTGATATTTGGTGACCCTCATTACTCTATGCATTATTATGTACATCTACTGCGATACTGTATATAACTAATGACCTGTAAATATTACCAGAATAAAGTTGCTTATCTTCCCGGCTACAACTAACTTCTCTTTGTTTGTTATCACCACATAACACAAACCATCCTATTTCAGAAACCATATTGTCTGAATAATCTGAAAGTAAACGCAGACTTTTAGTTTAAAAAAAAACGGGATGACAGCAGAGTTTCGGACGAGGTTAAAATGGAGAAGGCAAAAAAAAAAAGTAGGCCACAAAGCCCAGCGTTAAACAACAAAAATGACAACTACAAGACAATACTATGAATTCCAAAAGAATTATGGCGTTTTTATTTCTTATTGAATTTATTGCACAGTTTTTTATTGTATGTTTTTTAAGTTCGGCTTTGTGACCAGCATGTATTTTCTTTTTGGCCACATTTTGGTTTTAGTTTATTGTAAATGTATAAATCATAATTATCCATAATGATATTGTATGTAAATGAATGGAACACACTGAAACATTGTTAGCATGATAGTATTTTAAGTGAGGGTGACATGCACAGGGCTGGAGGACGATTGTGTAGGCCTCTGGGCTACAGATACTGTGAGGCCCAAAGTAATAAATAAAAGCATCGATTTCGGATTCTTGAACTCAGTTTATTAACATCTACAACATAATGCCAACATTCTTTTAAGAAGAACGGCCTGCAATGAAAATCAAAATAAAGTTTTGATATTTATAATTTCACTTAATCTCTGGAGGCCCTCAGGTGGCGTGGTCCCCTGGGCTGCAGCCCATAAAGCCCATGCTTTCATCAGGTACTAGACATGCAGGAGCCTCGAATATCTAGCAGTCACAGGGAAGATCGAAGGCAGGAAAAGCAGGGGCAGACAGAGAAAAACTTTCACAGAAAGTCTGAATTCATGGACAACAAATAAACGTCACAACAACAACTCTTTCTTGAGGTTGGCTGATGACAGATCCGAGTGGAGGGCCACGATCGCCAATGTCTGTTCCAGACAGGGCAACTGATGAAGACATGCACAGTCTAGCCGTAAGTGAATGGAACACATCGACACTTTGTTAGGTAATAGTATTTTAAACAAGGATGACATGCACATTCTGGCAGAAGGTGTATGGAAGACACGACACATTGTTAACGTTATATTATTTTAAGTAAGGGTGACTTTGAGTTTGAGTCTGAGTTTGGGTTTTACGGCACGTCTCCACGATAACGACCCGGCCACTTTGCTCCCTTCACGGTCTATTTTGGGTACATTTTCTTTATTTGTGTTTCGTATTCAGAGCTGTCAACTTTAACATAGAATTAAATACATTCATGTAATTTTAACACTTTGGTGAAATTCTGCAAAAATTGTTTTGTATAGATCTGGAAAAAAGTTTTGTAAACGAGAATATAAGTTGTTAAATCAAGTTGTAGATCGTAGCCTCTCTGAGAAAGGACAGGATACGTTGCGGGTCCACGTCAAAAAATAATGCTTTCAAGAATCCCCAGGCATAGTGCTTCCTCCGGATATGCATGAAGACTAGACATTCAATTTAAATATATTTTATTGATAGTTAGCAATTGCATGCCACAGATTCGGGAGGATCTTCACCCGGAAGTGAAAAGCGCTGTGTTAGATGGGTATGACCCAGACGGAGTCTACTAAGGACAATTTCATCTCTTCAATTTTGTCAAATAAGGATGACACATGGGCAGTGTAGCAGGAAGTGTATAGAAGACACTGACACATTGTTAACGTGATAGTATTTTAAGTATTTTTAAGATATGCACACCCTAGCAGTAAGTGTGTGGAAGACATCGACAGTAGTAATGCACGAGAACGTGCTGACCACACTGACTATGGTAAAGTATGTAAGAATCGGCAGTGTTTGATGATAATTTTACCGAATCTTTAATCCACAGAAAGGCAATACAACGGCGACAGAATAATGAGTACAGTAATAAGTGTTTTCTGTTCTTCTTCTTTTTCCCTTTTCCTATCTATCTATTCATTTATCTCTCTCTATCTATCTATCTATCTATCTATCTATCTATCTATCTATCTATCTATCTATCTATCTATCTATCTATCTATCTATCTATCTATCTATCTATCTATCTATCTATCTATCTATCTATCTATCTATCTATCTATCTATCTATCTGCCTGTCTGTCTGTCTGTCGTCTATCTATCTATCTGCCTGTCTGTCTGTCATCTATCTATCTATCTATCTATCTATCTATCTAGCTATCCATCTATATCTATTTATCCATTTGCTATTCGTCTATCTGTCCATCTGTTCGCCTGTCTGCTGTCCCTCTGTCTGCCTGCCTGCTATCTCAGTCACCGTCTGCTTGTCTGCCCGTATATCCATTTATCAACCTCAGAATGAAGGAACTGTATTAATATGAACACCAATTTGTAATGCATATTACCTTCTTCCCCATTACTTCTCTACACACAATAATGAGATAGAAGACAGTGTTGCCTCTGTAGGCGGATACAAAGGATAGCCATTGTATATTTCTACACATAACACTCAGATAAAACAGTATACTTCATTTTTAAACATGGACACTCTTTTCTAGTACTGAAGAGGTTTCACAAATACTTGACAAAAACAAAACAGAAAACTCTTTCATGCTTTTCATCCTAATCACCCATCATCTCTCTCTGTGTCACTCTCTCTCTCTCTCGTTTTCTATCTCTCTCTCCCCCTGTCTCTCTCGCTCGCTCTCTCCCTCCCTGTATGCGTTATGTCTCTCCCTTTCTCTCTCTCACCCCTGTGTCTGTGTGTGCGTGTCCTCTTCCTCTCTCGCTCTCTCTCCCTCTGTGTGTGTCTATCTGTATGTCTGTCTGTCTGTCTGTCTCTCTCTAGATCACACACACACACACACACACACACACTCTTGTCTTCCACTCTTCCCCCGTCTTCCCTTGTGATTTTGTCTGTTCCCACAAATTTCAGCGTTTTTTCCCCCTCCCACAGATAAGGAGGAGGGTAGGGAGGGCAGCTTGACCTCGCTACTCCACTACATAGGCCCATCATCGTGCACATATAACAAGGAAGTATATTCGTGTTCGTGACAAACACAAGTTCAAAACGTTTACTGAGATGAAGTGTGCACTTGGTAGATTCCGGAACTCACAATCAGCATCAAAAAAGGCGAAATGTGAGTTACAACGTACGTTTTCAGTTATTATGCATATCACTTCCTCGTTGCACTGTCACATAACATAACATATAGGATAGGATAACAATGCAGCTTCAAGAGAAAAAAAAACAACAGCTGCTGTTCTGGCAACACGAGGCTCCACATATGACAAGCCTCAAGCCGGGCAACACGAAAAAGGAAGATGCACAAGACACCAGGGGATGTTCACTATTGGAAACAATTAAAATCAATCCGAAGTTTAAGATTTAAGTTGGAGAACCGAAATCGCCAGATGTTTAGATGGCATTTATTTGCCCTTTAAGCGATGCCAGTCATTAAGATGGGATTAAGTTTCCTATAATATCATGGCGCAGATTCTGACACCAAAAACGGCCCCCAGTGTATTTCATGCAGCCACAGACAAGCTTAAGCGTCACACATAAGTGTGTTGACTTTCAGACGGAGTTTACCAGTGTTTCACTTTATAATGTGTTTGATGGTAAGTACATACAACATAGCGCTCATCCTGCACGGCTGTCAAGGGTTTTGCAGTTGCAGAGGAGTAACCTTAGTATTGTGTGTTGTGGGTGCTACAATACAAACATTATCTTATGCTGGGGCCCGTTTATTAAAATATATTAATTTAAGGATTTGTTATCTATCTATCTATCTATCTATCTATCTATCTATCTATCTATCTATCTATCTATCTATCTATCTATCTATCTATCTATCTATCTATCTATCTGTCTATCTACTCTCTTTCTCTCTCTCCCCTCTCTTTCTCTCTTTCTACCCATCTACCTGCTTGTCGGACTGCCTGCCTGCCTCTGTCTGTCTGTGTGTCTGTCTGTCTGCCATTCTTTACTTGTCATTACCACCGCTATGATTAGCATTATTTTAGGGGCATGTCCGCAACAAGGCGCCGCTTCTGTTGATCTGAATATTCAGGATACAAATGATTAAATGTGATCCCATTTCTAGCATGTATTCATTGTGGTATTAAAAAATCGTGCATTCGCTCCACATTAGTGTATCTGCGCAAGAGACTTGTACATCAAACCAATATCAGGTAGGCAAAATGTTGTGTTCACTGTTAGATACAAAACCCTTATTAAGTAGATGTCAGAGAACCCGTTCTTTAAATTCAGAAGGAGTTTCACAGTGTTACCAGAAGAAAAGTGTGCTACACATCTAATGTAAACATCAACAACAACTCAACTAAGAAGCAAGGTCAGCAGTTTAAGAACCACAAAGCACTGGTGCTTGAAAACGTAATTAGGATATGTTCAAGTCTTTTTTATGTCACAAATATATATTTTTACATAAGAAAAGGGGACAGCTACAACATTAGACATAATTGCATGCTCACAGTCATTGACAAACGGGTCTACTGAAGACAGTCGCTAGCAGGGGATGATAACGCTCGAATAAAAGGCTTTAGAAACAAAGCCGCTCTCTCTCTCTCTTCCTCCCTCTCTCTGTCTCTTCTCCCTTCTCTCTCTCTCTCTCTCTTTTCTCCTTTCTCTTTCTCTCCTTTCTCCCTCTCTCTTTTCTCCCTTTTCTCCCCTCTCTCTCTCTCCTTCCTTCTCTCTCTCTCCCCTTTCTCCCTTCTCTCTCTCTCCTCCCTTCGCTCTCTCTCCCCTTTCTCCCTTCTCTCTTTCCCTTTTCTCCCTTCTCTCCCTTTCTTCTCTCTCTCTTCTCCATTCTCTCTCTCTCTCTGTACATTCTCTTTCCTCCCCACCACCCTCCGCAGGACCCTCAGCACATCTTGTCGTTTCGGAAAGAGACCTGAATCTACAAACTGATATTTATCACAGTTATTAAATTCATATTATATACAGATAGACATATTTCACAGAAAGGGCCTTTTCCCGTGAGAATTTCGATTTCACATATGTTTTATTTATTTCTAAAAAGCCTGAATGACTAAGAATCGACGCAAAGTAAGATAATGAAGAAATAGCAGCAAAGTCGCCGTTATCGTCAAGTTAAACCCAAACCGACCCCCCCCCCCTCCCTCCCCCATCTCCCCAGCCAAAAATGGCAGAAAATACATAATAAGTAGTAGGTAAATGCTTGTGTGCTACATGTAAAATTAAGTAATGACGAGACACACTGACAATGATCCCAGGTTTTGGACGTATCATTTTTACCCAACTGAATTATCATAATATTGTTCTGTGTATCACTGAAAACGAATGACCAGAAGCTATGTTTAGATATTCAGCTGGGTTTTCTTATGTATGGAAACGATAACGCAACAGAAACGTCAAAAATACATTAAGTACTGACAGAAAAGAATTTCTATGTGTATGTAAACATGGAAACATTCCTTCTGTTTCACTATTTGAAGTATTTTTGAAGTTTTTGTTGCCGTCCCCGTTTCGGTATACATGAAAACCCAACTTTACCCAGAGAGTTGGGATAGTGTCTGGTTTAACTTTCCTACTACTGGGAAAAATAATGTTAGAGGAATCATCGGTTCCTTTTTGTATTTTGCGTGCAATTGTTCTGAGTCGCCATTCCATACAGTGCAAGGTTCTTACAGGATGTGTGGGACTGACGAAATAATTATGTTATTATAATGTTTCAGAGGTTATGAAGAGGACCTGATTGGACTTGCCTGATGATGGAAAAGTCACACTTTAATGGAATGTTCACATTTGTTCTATCTGGAGTCATAATACAGCTTTGTTGTTTGGGTGGTTTGTATCACTGATATATAAATTAATGTTTATCTATCTATCTATCTATCTATCTATCTATCTATCTATCTATCTATCTATCTATCTATCTATCTATCTATCTATCTATCTATCTATCTATCTATCTATCTATCTATCTATCTATCTATCTTTCTATCTATCTACCTATCTATCTATCTATCTATCTATCTATCTATCTATCTATCTATCTATCTATCTATCTATCTATCTATCTATCTATCTATCTATCTATCTATCTATCTATCTATCTATCAATCTATCTATCTATCTATCAATCTATCTATCTATCTATCTCTATCTATCTATTTATCTATCTATCTATCTATTTATCTATCTATCTATCTATCTATCTATCTATCTATCTATCTATCTATCTATCTATCTATCTATCTATCTATCTATCTATCTATCTATCTATCTATCTATCTATCTATCTATCTATCTTTCTATCTATCTATCTATCTATCTATCTATCTATCTATCTATCTATCTATCTATCTATCTATCTATCTATCTATCTATCTATCTATCTATCTATCTATCTATCTATATCTATCTATCTATTTATCTATCTATCTATCAATCTATCTATCTATCTATCAATCTATCTATCTATCTATCTCTATCTATCTATTTATCTATCTATCTATCTATTTATCTATCTATCTATCTATCTATCTATCTATCTATCTATCTATCTATCTATCTATCTATCTATTTATCTATCTATCTATCAATCTATCTATCTATCTATCAATCTATCTATCTATCTATCTCTATCTATCTATTTATCTATCTATCTATCTATTTATCTATCTATCTATCTATCTATCTATCTATCTATCTATCTATCTATCTATCTATCTATCTATCTATCTATCTATCTATCTATCTATCTATCTATCTATCTATCTATCTATCTGTCTGTCTATCTATCTATCTATCTATCTATCTATCTATCTATCTATCTATCTATCTATCTATCTATCTATCTATCTATCTATCTATCTATCTATCTATCTATCTATCTATCTATTTATCTATCTATCTATCTATCCATCTATCTATCTATCTATCTATCTATCTTACATAATGATATGATGTTTCTTTTCACCAGTCAATCTCTCCCATCGGCATTACTATGCCCTTTTATTGTAAGAGCCATGAAGTATAATACTAATTTTTGTTTTCAATTATTTAACATCCCTCACTTGTCCCCTCAGCCTCCCTGCCTCCTCTCTCACTACTCTCTGTCTCTCTCTCTCGCCCCTCTCTCCCTCCCTCTTTCCATCTGTTTTCAATATGTATTCTTCTTCAAACTTTCCTTAGCGTTTTTTAAAAGTTTATTCATAATATACTTTTGGTATCATTTTAGCATAGCCATTGCGATGTTCCTCTCTCTCTCTCTCTCTCTCTCTCTCTCTCTCCCTCTCTCTCTCTCTCTCTCTCTCTCTCTCTCTCTCTCTCTCTCTCTCTCTCTCTCTCTCTCTCTCTCTCTCTGCGTGTGTTTACCAAGCTCTTTGAATGGGTGACATGGTTAAGAATTATATTTGTACCTCAACCTGTGGCTTTCTTTTGTTCTAATGTATGTTTTAGGTGACACGTGAATTAAAAAAAATCTTTTTTAAAAATTTAATCTAGTCAGTCAGGCTCGGGTGTGCAGAGGTGATCAAAATACCCAGATCAATGAGGCTGAATCAGAAAAAAACATTGGTAAGACAAAGTGTGTTAGGTTAGATGTAGGCATTGGCCGCCTCAAGGATGTTGCTGATTTGAATTACGAAGGCTATAGTAGGGTAACAAATGGAACTGCCCTGAGTACTGCTCCTCGTCTGGCGATTACTTGGTTCCTTCAGACACAAGGACAACATTGTGTCCATATTCACATCACAAACTTTACAACAAGGGAAACTGACGAGATAATGACACTAAGACTGTATTCCAAGGAAAAGCAAACACGTTCTAGGTGTGACTATCAGGACATCAAACTACAGATAAAACAACAAGGTTTGTCCCAAATTTATGGCTCATTCGAAAAATGTATTATATTTAGTTACACTTTTGAAGTTAAGTTAAATTTTGACCATTCAAACCACATATAAAGTCAAAACATGATTTATATTATGCGCATAAAATATTGCTCCTTTGTATTTAAGAGTGCGTAAATTGTTATTGGTTATCGTAATGTAATTATGATTCGTATCTGTATCCTCAGGACGGGTTTATTACGCATGACTTGATACAAATGCTGTTACATCATGTAGACATGAAGCGTTTGAATATTGCTATAACCAGCTGAACCTATCAAAAGCACCTTGCAGTGCCGTTGACCCCCCGACTTCCCAATCAGTCAGTCTGCATACCTGATACCATTCAGTCCTATGTAAATCTCACTTCAATTCATCCATTCTACCGCAGCGATTTAAAAGGGGAAAACTGACCTGAAAGCGCCATTTTGTGTTATATATAAAGTAATGCAATCAATGTATAAATATGTACGCAAGTAAACCTGAGAATGTGTTTGAGCTCCATTTTTGATAAAGCCATCCTTTCTGGAGATTGTTGATGTTGATTAGAAATGAGAAATCCCTTAAAATAAATTATTGTATGTTCAGGCGTTCATATTCTGCAACTTATTTGTATTATAAATTAAGTCACAAAGCTTCCCATTTGTGTTAACTGGCATCACCAGCTCCACCCCTCCCCACACATATGCACATACGGCATCATTCCCTTAGCTGCTTTTAAATCATAATAATATCTGCATTAAATGTAAGATTGAAATTACTTAATTGTACAGTATGAATGAAATATGCTATTGGGCCATTTCCATGATACATTTTACTGATACTGACCACTAGTTTTGGTTTACAAATGTCTTGAAGGTTCAGCTCCCTCCTATCTTTCGGAACTTTTGAAAAAACATGAGTCTGATAGATTTTTAAGATCTACTACAGAAAACAAACTGGTTGTTCCCAGGTGTAAAACATCAAATTATGGAGATAGAGCTTTTACTTGTTTTGGTCCCTGTGTGTGGAATTCTTTACCACAAGAGGTTCGAAATTCTGCCTCTCTAAACATATTTAAAAACAGGTTAAAAACATTTCTTTTTAAAAACTGAATTTTATAGCTTGCAATGGATGTATAAAACTAGTTTGTCTGTGTGTGTGTAAGTTTATTTGAATGTGCTTTTATGATTTTTTACTGTGTACAGCGCCTAGAGCTTTTAATGTTTTAGTCCTGGCGCTATATAAATGTATATATTATTATTATTATTATTATCTCTTTCTGGACAATCCAAAAGGACCGGGCTCTACATCTAGGACGCCAGCGACATTCCCGGATTCAACACGAGGTTTGTCCTAATTTATGACCAATTCGTAAAATCTATCATAATGTACAGTAGTTACCGATTTTGAAGTTAAGTTTTCCCCATTTAAACGATAAATAAAGCGATAACATGATTTATACTGTGCACATAAAATTGCTTCCTTTGTTATTACGAGTGCATAATTTGTTATTGTTTATGGAAAATTGTGATACGTGTCTGTATCTTCAGAACTTGATATAAATGTTTATTTGTTCATTTACTACATCATGTGGACATATAGTGTTTGAATGTAGTGATTAGGAATAATCCATTCAAGAGTATCTTGCAGTGCCTTTCACCCCCCCCCCCCCACCTCTTTTCAATTAATCTTCCTACTTCATCTCACTTCAGTTCATACATTCCACCGCAGCAGTTCAAAAGCGGGGAAAACGAAAGTCAGGTTTTTGTTGATACTGATCACTGTCTCACTTTCTGAACAATCCAAATGATCAGGCCCTGCATCTAAGACACCAGAGATATCCACCGGTTCCTCAAAGCCTGCGGAGTCTGACCGAGACAGTGGAAATGTCAACCTTCTAGCAACAGTCGTCCCAGTGGTCGTCGTCACAGTTGTTGTGGTTATTATCATTGCAGTCATCATCTACAGACGAACAGGTATGGCCAGGAATAAATAATACTATTTGTACATTGTGTGTACCACTTAAACTTTTTCAACCACCTTCTTCATGCTTTGCTGTCTTTCTTACGCTCTTTTTGTTTTAACCAACAAGACCAACAAGTGTGATCAAATAGTGATATGATTTTGCATTGCTTTTAGGCTGGATAGATAATCAAAGTATATATTTACCTTTAACCAACTTTGATAATGAGAAGTTTTACTAGTTAAGCCATTGTCTACCCCCACCCCTTCCCCTCCTTTTGCTACCTCTCTGTTGCTCTTTCTACATGAATTCCAGTCATTTCTCTCATCACTTTTATGTAGACTTAGCTAATTTTCTACCATTGCAGCCACTCGTATCCAAAATCGGAAAGAGTACGTCCAGACCAACAGTCAAGATACCTGAAACTATCCCTTAACATGTCTGATCCCTAACTCTAAACCTTTTGTTTTCTGGTTGCAAGGGTAAGGGTAGAATTAGGGATAAGATTAGGTTTAAGGTTAGGGGTAAGGACAGGTAAAAGTTTAGGGTACCTTGACGTACGGAATTTTTACATAGATATCAAATTGTAATTGTATGTCTCTTTTTCCTTCCCTATAGGTGCTCGGTCCAAGGCTTTGAAGTAAGTGGAGAATGGATGTGGCTGAGGCTTGTGGTATTGTTTTGTTTCCGTTGCTAGGTCTTTGTAGACAGTGGAGACAAAACAAAACTGTTAAAATATGTCGGATTTTCCAACAGATATACACATACAAAATATGCAAATGTCATGTTAAATAATCTACTAATTGTTAACTGGCGTAATTGGATCTCAATGCATTGTTTCCATGGAAGTGCATAAATCCAGTTTGCACCAGGGTTCGTATATGTATAGGCCCATTTAAAGTATGACATACCTTCTGTTATATTGTAAATTTGATTATTTATTTTAGTTTCAATTGTGTTATAAAATCAAGTTGCAGTATAGTTTGGAGTTATGATATTATTCGTTTCAGAGTTTGGAAACTAAACTATACCCATGTCAGTCCCTGTATAGACAGTATCTCATAAGTGTTTGCTTTGAGATGGCCTTTTATTTTGTCGTTTATTTTCTAACATTGCATTTTACTTAATTTTCCTAATTAATGTTTTTTAAAAAACCCTCTCTGATTAATATAAATGCAATATATTATTATTATTATTATTATTATAGTAATATTTTTGTTTTATTCATGATAAAGACGTCAAGTTCCTGATGATAAGGTGGATGACGTTCCTCAGGGTGAGTCATGAAACGTTTTTCTGACGGTGATAATGCATGATGAAAAGTGTTGATGGAACATAATTAGCCTTATTCAGGCGTTACCACCATGGTCTGTATCGAATTTCGGAGGATACACTTTCAATTCATTCGGTGGTTTGTTTTTGGCAAAGGGAAATATTACTAACACTTGAAATTAGCCATTAACTAAAAAAGAAGTGAACCTATGAATGAATGAATGAATGAATGAATGAATGAATGAATGAATGAATGAATGAATGAATGAATGAATGAATGAATAAGCGAAGGAATACATGGGTTAAAGGAAATTGAATTAGTAATGGGATCTTATCGGTAAAAGAAATTACAATATACCGAAATAGCATTCGTAGATCACGATTTCGCCTTTCCAAAAAAGAACAGTTCAGTCTTGATGTCAGACTGAATCAAACGAAATGTTTCCTTTTTATGATAACTTCACTAATTAGATCGACTCACACACGGGCTTCCACAAATTTATTAGCTGAGTTGTTGCTTGGTTGGTCAATTTTGTAGGTGATGTGTACGCTGAGATAAAGGAAGTGGAAGGCTCGAAGAAGTCGCAAGGACTGGACAATCCACCGCAAACTGAACAGGGAAAACAAATGGATAAGGAGGTAACTTTCATTTCTGGGGATAAAGTGAGAGAACCGTGGTAAAAAGGGGAAAACTACATTCAAATATATATAAACATTTACAAAAAGAATCAGAGAGGATAACAATTACATTATAAATGTACAAAGTAGTGATTAACAAAAAGAACACAAACAATAACAAATTCATTGGATTTGATACCAATAATTTTCATTATGATAATAAAACAGTGATAGTTGCCCAAACTGCAAAGAGATCGGTGTCAATTATCACATCTCATTAAAAAAAAAATCGCCTCTTTACCTCTATCTAACAATAAATTTTGTATTTATAATAGTCTGTTAAAGTGTCCTAGCAATTATCCATCTATCTAATATTCCAGGAACCCGTAAATCCATCTATCCATCCACACTGCTATCATAATCATACATTCTTTTTCTATGCATTTATGCATCTATCCACCCATCCTCCATCCATCCAAATACTCATCTATCCTTCCATCTTTTCGATTAGGCTTTCGTACATCAATCTGTCTGCCAAACATTCACCCAAAAAACCACCCCACCCTCCCCCCCCCCCTTTTTCCACCTTCCCCTTTTCAACTCTTCATCGGGACCACAACACCCTGATCCACAATCCACAGGACCCAAGCCGATACATTTCTGAAGAGGGCCTGGTGTATGTGACAGTTGCCCACGCTAAACCTGGCAAGAAGACAACAGAGAAGCCACCTAAACAAACCGAACCTCAGCAGGAGGAAAGAGTTGAATACATGAGCGTCGACTGTGATAAAACCAAGACTTGAACATCAAAGACGGACAAATGAAAGATACGGATGTTCACATGGAAACAAAACGGAAACGTGGAGAAAAGCGAATATGAAAATGCCAGAAAAGGAGAAATGAACATTTACAAGGCTAAATTTTGTTTTGTAGGTATTTTTAAAATTTTTGTTAGTCTTTCAGTAAAATTAGAAATATCAGACTGTGTTTAGACTGGTTTCAAACCAAGTTCCAAACCGCTTTTCATTATTCATATTTTTTACTTCGTGAAGAGCAGCGAATATTTAGTCAGTGATAAAGAACAACAATATGATAATGAAGAAGACTAAATTTAAACGTGAAATGTCCATCTTTTATTACCGTAACTTACTCCTTGTACGCAGTTTTGATCTTGCTGAATCCCACTTAACATTATCCATATATCAAAGACGATCAACCAGAATGTATTGAGTCCCATTTCATTCATTACTCTTATTTGTGTCTTGCGTATATACAGACATTTAAGAGCAATGAATAAAGTGAATAAAAGTGTGACTTTATTTCATCACCCAATAAACCTCCTTATATGACCATATTCAAGTTATTGCAATCACTGAATTTTCAACAATATTACAAGTTTCAAACTCATTTACTTCAATTTAATCATTTTGGACATAAAACATTCTAATTGCCAACCCTCGATGTTATTTCACAATGCTTACTATGCAGATGCTTGTTGTTCCAGTGATGTAGTCGAAGTAGAAAGGATGACTGGGGGTTGGGGGGGGGGGGGGAGAGGGGGGTTGGGAGGGGAGGAGACTCTCTTGCAAGCCTGAGACCCGTGTGACATGAAATAGAAATAATTATGTTTCAGGTTTATAACTTCTAGGAACCGTTGAATCAAGAAACTTAAATATTGCCTGTTTCCAAAAGAACTTGAGCTACAAAAAGAGAGAGAGAAAGAGAGAGAGAGAGAGAGAGAGAGAGAGAGAGAGAGAGAGAGAGAGAGAGAGAGAGAGAGAGAGAGAGAGAGACAGACAGAGACAGACAGAATATCTTCAGAGTTCTCTCCCCTAGTCAAACAAGAGTTTCGGCCCTTGGTGCCCTGACTTTCCATGGGAGTGTGAATGTGACTGTGCCATACTTAGGTCACGTGTCTAGGTGTGTTCCTGCAGTCTTTGGGTCCATTTGCCTAACTGTCAGTATCGCTTTGTCTTGTTCTGTCTCATATTATGATCATAATTATTTATAGTAGTTTCTTTTATGTTGCAGCAATTGAGAATGGTGGATATTTTTTGTTTGTTTGCTCATTTGTTGCTTTTATTCTCTTTAATTTGAAAATATTTGAAAATGCTGTTTCCCTTACTGTTGTCACAAAAATCTTGGGATCTCGCAAGTGTTTTTTTTTTCTTTGTTATATTAATGACTCAGTCTTTTTTTTGGTATATTTTTTATAATATTAGATTTGTTCAGCCATTCTTATTATTATGAAAGCATTTTTAACTATTTTACTTATAACTTTTATTAAATGCTCATTCTCTTTTCACCTTTTGAGTTTGAAAAGCAAGAATATTTTGTGGGTAACTTTCGCTTAATCATCCAAAATAAAATGTAAACTTTTAAAGAAATAAAAAATTGGGTTCTCACATTTATTATTCAATATTTCAATATTAATTTTATTGACGCAACTATATTGTTTATAACTGCTTGTGTTAATTTTGTTATCGCCTTTTCAAATATTATGGTCATGGTTTCCATTGAATGTCCTCCTTTTGTTGGCATCTGTGCGTGTGTGCGCGCGCATGTGGGTGTGTGGGCGTTGTATATGTGTATTAATTGTGGTTGTGTGTGTGAGCTTTTATAAGGGTGTTTCTGTATGCCCCTTCTATTTTACTTAAGAGTTCCATGTTTGATTTTTTGTAATTGTTTACCCATGTATGTTGACATGTCGCTTCTGTAAAGCGCATAAAGCATTTTTAATGGATATGCGCTATATAAATGCCATCCATTATTATTATTATTTTTGTTTTGCTTTGTTTCACTTTTACTTTCAGTACGTTTGTAGTTAATGTACATATGCTATTTTGCAGTGCTCTTAGTGGTCGGAAAAAGACGTTTGTTGGTTTTTTCTTAAAAGATATTTAATGTTTTCTCTCATTATTTAATCCACCAGGCATCTAAGGTGAAATATTCTTTGGGCAGAAAACAGTACTCGGATTAGGTAATAAATCTATGTTTTTTGTACATTTTGAAGAAGAAAAATAATGTTCTTCTAACAATTTTTTTTTCAACAGCTCTCTCCCCCCCACCCCCCCCCCCCCAAAAAAAAACACCTTTGGAATTAGATATATTTTATTTTATATTGATGGGTATTTGCCATATTGCTGTAGGAGACATTTGTCGATTTTGAGATTTTGTCATGAAAGTGGTTCTCTCACTCCTAATTTTAACATGTTTCTGAGTCATTACAATTTTATTGTTGTTTTAGATTTTGACGGTTCGTTGAACAAAATCCTGATTTTTTATAACTCTTGAAACTTTCAGTCCTCATTTTCTCGAAATGGCAAAAATGCACAAATAACAATATATGGAAAATATCTGACAATAGATCATTGTCCATATTATGTGCAATGTGTGTAAGAGATTTGTATAGTATGTTGTAAACTGTTTTTTTACTTTACACATTATAATAATTTTATACCTACCAACATCAATTTGGAGGGTTCTTTTTCATATAAGTCCTTTTTTTTTTTGTTTCTTCTTGCTGTAATTATCTTGTAACATGTTCAAAAACATTTTTCCAAAGCTCCACTACTATTTGATAACACCTTTTATGATGCTTAAATATTAAATCGTATTGACATTGGTTGGTCAATATTAGACTTCACAATCTGTGGATTTCACATTTGTTTCATTAATAAGAGCATAATAGAAATATGACAATTGGATGCGGTCAGAAACCATTGTGGATTAACAAGAACTTATTGTATTGAAGGTCTTAGTTTTGTATCCTGCCTAGGTCACCAAAAGCTAACACTGAGATGTTAAGGAAAAGTAGTTTTTCTTGCACGTTTGACTCTAGAACTGGAATTAGGCATAAGCTACATAAGCTAAAGCTTAGGATCCGACATTCCGCAGCAGCCTAACAGATGTTTGTTTTCTACTTTTCCTTCCCATTTTCAAAGTTATTCTTTCTTTGCGTACAATCAATTTCAGTAATATTTTAAGCTTTAAGGATTATTTTCAGGGTATATTATAATTTATGAGTTAGGATATGGTAAATTTGTAATAAAAAAACGCATCATTTGAAAATATATTTTAAAAAATTTAAATATATTGCTATTGGATAATTAATTAATGGTCATAAATTTGTTATTTTTTAATGTTTTTTTTTTGGGTTAGTTTTGCTTTTTGTTGGTTGTTTTGTTTTGTTTGTATTTTCCTTTGTGGCGACCCAAGATCCTGTTTTTATAGGGATTTTTGTGTCACCTTCTAGTGCAGCTTCTTTTTGAATTCGTTCAAAGCCGTGTTGAAACCCCATATATATTTTTTTGTTGTTGTTGCTTTTTGGGGGGGGGGGGGGGGGATGAAATTATCTCTGTCCTTTTCCGTAGGGGAGACAACTGCAAAATTCCTGGGCAAGAAAATTAAGTTTAGATTATCTGTTTTAAATTTTAGCGGGCTCGATTGTGAGCCAGTAATGCCAATGTATTTATCATCCTAGGTTAGTTGTTTAACATATACAATGGCACATGATTAAACTTTCTGCAACAACAAGAAAAACATCTGAAAGAAAATAGTCCATGACTCCATTCCTCAAAAGTTCTGATCAAATCGACGTCCATCCCATGTACTTTCGTATCAATAATTTTCTTACTTCTTAGTTTCAATGTTTTGGTCACTTTTATTATTCTTCAGAATGTTTCTGCTTATAACTTCAATACTATTAAAGATACGTCACATTGTGAGAATATAGATGTCACCACGAGCAAAGATGAGGAAATCATAATTCAAAACCACCATGATTGATTGATTAATTGATGAGAGGAATCAGAATCCTAGCACAACGGTCATCCATAAACGCTCCGCTCCCCCCTCCAAGATACACTTGAGGATTATTCTAATGAGTGTCCTAGTGGCCAGCTGGTTCCATATATGTCGGGTTCGTCCGGCCTGTCGCACATTCTTCCCTCGCCCCTATGTGCTTAAGTAAGGGAATTCAATTTCTTTATATGCCGCCAAGGTATAACAATATGGCCTGTACACAATTACCAGATTAGCAAACTTACAACGCTTTTAAATGTATTTAGTTATAAAATATATGTCTATGGTATGTGCTTGTGTGTTTTACTTTTGCAATTTTGTTGTCCCGGGCTTGATTTGTTTCGTACAGCAAAACACATTTAATAAACTTCCTGATTGAAAAAGCTCTGTTCTTACACATTTATTTCCTGATCTGATCATATATTTTCTGATTTACATATTTCAGGGAGGGGAATGATAGAGAGAAAGAGAGAGAGAGAGAGAAAGAGAGAGAGAAAGAGAGAGAGAGAAAGAGAGAGAGAGAGATCATTTTCTTTAGAAAGAAAAGGGGGGAGGGGGGGGGATACTGTTCTGTACATCTATTTTGGCCTCTCGAAGCTAAGTAAACTGGTTCACTTCGTTCCTGTTGAAGTCTTTTATTGTTCGTTTTTTTCACTTGACAAAGGCGAAAGCCGAAAATTTGTGTATTTTCTGTCTTCTCTTTAGTTTGCTTTGTATTGTTTGGGTTTTATTTCTCACGCGGGGCTTTGCAACATACAACCTTTTCTTTTTGCCCAATTTTGACTTTGCTTATAGCCCTGCTGCGACCCCACAGTTTTTCTGTGGTTTTTATGATATTTCGTGAATGTATGTATGTATGTATGTATGTATGTATGTATGTATGTATGTATGTATGTATGTATGTATGTATGTATGTATGTATGTATGTATGTATGTATGCATGTGTGTATGTATGTATGTGTGTATGTGTGTGTATATGTATTTGGTGTCAGGTCAGAAAAATCTGCTACTGGTAACATGTAATCCAGTACAACCTGTTTCATGAACTGGTACGCTAGCATGGTATCAGTGGGCGTGCACCTGTCGGTGCAAACGGCCAGGGCGGAGGAGGTTTCATCTAACCCAACGGCCACATGCTAGGGCACAATGTGACCCTCAGTACTTGAGTCATTCATATTGGCCCCCGGTAGCGGTGTGGTCATAGGCTTGTTTGCCTAAATCACAGACGAAGAATTGAGCAAACTTCCCGGACGCAGCTTCGAAGCTGGCGGCAGCAGGCCAGTGGTTGATTGATAGGGCAGATGGCAATATACCGTCACTCTGGCCTGGATATCGTGACACAGAGCATCCACCAGTATTGGTGTTCTTTGGTTTGGGTCTTTCACCCTAGTCAGTTGGGCCTGCGAGGCTGTGGAGTAGCCTACAGGCAGCCGGTCAGGCAATATGACTGTCCCTCTGGCATCCTCCTGCACCTGGATACATTTCCAGTCGTCTTGACCCTGTCTTGCCACTTGGATAAGTTGTGTCCAGGCGAGAGAGTGAGTCTGATGTTTGCGCAGCTCTTTATCACTAAAAACAAATACTTTGCGCCAGTCTTAACACTCACCTCGTCTTCTTTCATCTTTGTCTCGTCTTCTTTCCTCTCAAAATTCCAATGGCGATGGGCGAGTGCGGTGGCAGCAGGTTTGGATAGACTGGAAGCTGTTAGCACAGACCTACACGTTGGTGGCTGTGGGCTATGGTCGCTTCATCGTCGATTGAAGTGGAGGCGTGGGGAGGCAGCACCCACAGTAGCTGAGCAGCCTTATTTAAGGATAGCACTGCTCACCTCAACTGAGGAAGGGGCTAGAAAAGGTGCCCAAAAGAAAGCCCACTTCACATCACCCTGACTGGTATACCGCGACCAGTGGGGATCCCTTTTTGCGGTCGAAACAAAAAGAAATTCAGCTTACTCAGGCTAGGAGCCTGGAATATACGCACACTACAGGACAACTCAAACAACCCGGAAAGACGCACTGCACTTATTGCCATTGAGCTCAGCAGGTACAACCTGGACATAGTGGCACTCAGTGAGACCAGACTCCCTGATAGTGGCCAACTCAAAGAGCTCAGTGGTGGATACACCTTCTTCTGGAAAGGCAAGGGTGCAGTCGAACCGAGACAGCATGGTGTTGGGTTTGCAATTAAAAATGACCTTGTCAGAAACTTGCAGTCCATGCCAATTGAAATAAATGACAGGCTAATGACACTCAGGATCCCAGTTGGGAAAAGCCAGTCAGCCACCCTCATTAGCGCATATGCGCCCACCATGACAAACCCAGATGAAGCCAAAGACAAGTTCTATTCTGATCTAGAATCTGTCATATGCTCTGTCCCGGCAGCTGATAAGCTGATTCTCTTGGGGGACTTCAATGCTAGGGTTGGCTCCGAAATCTCAGCGTGGCCAAATGTTTTGGGCCTTCATGGAGTTGGTTCATGCAATAACAATAGGTTGCGCTTACTTACTTTGTGCGCTGAATTTGGCCTGTTCATTACCAACACAAATTTTAGTCTCCCCGTGGGAAACAGAAAGTCATTGATGCATCCCCGCTCAAAGCATTGGCATCTCATAGACTATGTCATTGTGAGGAAGACTGACAGAAATGATGTCCTTGTAACAAAGGCGATGTGTGGTGCCGAGTGTGGAACTGACCACAGACTCATTGTTTGCAAGCTCAGACTAACATTGAGGCGCAATAGACGCCCTCAAGGGAAAGCGCCACCTAAACGCCTAAATGTTTCAAAACTCTGCTCAGCTGAGAAACAGAGCAAGCTCTCATCAGAACTCTCCTCAAAATTGGATTTCGTGACTTTTGACCCTGAGAACATTGAACAGAGCTGGACTGACCTAAATACGACTGTACACTCTTGCGCCAGCAGCACAGTTGGTTTTCCTGTCCGCAAGCACCAGGACTGGTTCAATGATAATGATAATGAAATCAAAGTGCTCATCAAAGAAAAAAATAGTCTCATCCAAGCTCACTGCAGTGACCCCTCTTCCACAGCAAAAGCTGATGCACTGCGTGCATGTAAGGGTGTACTCCAGAAGAAGCTGAGGAAAATGAAAAATGACTGGCTTGAAGAGCGAGTAAGAGAAACTCAGAAATATGCCGACACAAACAACACTAGAAAGTTCTTTGAGAGCCTCCGAGCTGTGTTTGGGCCATCCCGCTCTGGCACTACGCCACTTCTTGCGTCAGATGGTACAACACGCATTGTTGAATTGAATGCCATAATTCAGCGTTGGGCAGAACATTTCGGAGGTGTGCTAAATCGGCCATCAAATATAAATACTGAGTCCATTGACCGCCTCCCTCAGACTCCTATTAATGCAGCTCTTGCCAAGCCATTCACAGCAAATGAGACCCGAACTGCCACAAATCAGATGTCCTTTAACAAATCACCAGGCGTGGATTCAATTCCTGCTGAGGTGTATGCCTTCGGTGGAGAAAAGCTTATTGAAAGGTTGACCGAGTTGTTCAACCATATGTTGAAAGCAGGGAAGCTGCCACAAGACTTCAAAGATGCTTCAATCATCCATTCGTACAAAAACAAAGGGGACAGCCAAGTCTGTGACAACCATCGGGGGATCTCTCTACTTTCAATTGCTGGCAAAATATTGGCAAGAATGCTTCTGAATCGCCTTCTTGATCACCTCTCGTCAAATGACTTGCTTCCCGAGAGCCAATGTGGCTTTCGTAAAGAGAGGGGAACGGCGGATATGATTTTTGCTGCCAGACAGATTCAGGAAAAATGCATGGAACAAAATAAAGCGCTGTATATCACATTTGTTGACCTCACAAAAGCATTTGACACAGTGTGTCGTGAAGGCCTCTGGAAAATCTTGGCGAAGTTTGGGTGTCCACCCGAATTCATCACAATAGTGCGCCAGTTTCATGATGGCATGCAAGCTGCAGTCAAAAGCAACGGCGGTGTTTCAGAGCCCTTTGCTGTCACAAATGGGGTAAAACAGGGTTGTGTCTTAGCCCCAACTCTGTTCAGCATCATGTTCTCTGCAATGCTACAAGAAGCCTTTAGCTCTCCTCCTCAAGGGGTAAGTGTCACGAGTGGAGTGAGCGATAGTTAATAATTACGGGGGGAAAGGAGGAGAGTAAAATTAACGCACGTAGACAAGTAAGTTAAAGCGTGCTGTTATGAGTGGTGGGGGGTCTGAATGAGGCGAAAGCGCTGTATTACTATCAATGCAAGTTAGAAGGTCCTACTGAACGGACGCAAGAGAAAGCCCAGCGGGCGAACATAAGGGGAGCAGTCGGAAGACGGATGAGAGTGTTTTTTCCAGTGATGACTGGTAGGTAGAACGTTGATTGATAATTATGATTGATGTATTATATTCGTCTATTACCATGATGTAAATAAGTATATGTGAGGAATGTGGAAGTCCTTGATATTGGATATAGCAATGTGCGCCATGAGCGATAGATGAAAGTTGAGTTCATGGATTTGTAGCGCGAGTGAGTAGTGTGTACTCCGATGGAGGTGTGTTACCGTAAGATGTTTGGTGAGTGAAATGTGAACTATTGTGTGTACGCTTCATGGGTTGTAAGGAGAGGTGGAGTGAATAGAAATGGTAGGGTATTATACCAATGTAATGTTATTCTTGTAGGTGTCGGGGACGGGCCAAAGAGCCACCTCGGTGAGCACGGGGGATAGGCCAGCATAGGGCCGGAGGCCACACATAGGCCAAGAGTGAGGCTGTCGGTGCAGGACAGTAGAGGCACATAAAGTCGTGGCAGTCTGGCCACGGACAGGGACGTAGATATGAGCGTGAATGTGATAATGTACTATTGCCATGTTGATGGGCTATTGAAATGATAATGTACTATTGCCATGTTGATGGGCTATTGAAATGATAATGTGCTATTGCCCTGCTGAGGTGCTAGTGGAATGCTAAGGTGTATGACAATAGGAAGGTGATATTGAGAGACTGCGGTGCCAGTGAATTATTAATGTGCTATTAAGACCCTGAGGGGAGAGGATGAGGCCGAAGTGCCTTTAGGAAGTAACTACCGGGTTGTGGATCCGAGGAAGAGTGCATGTGAGAATAAGGCCGTTGTACGGCAGTTAATTTCAATAATAAAATGTATGTAATTGCGCTATTATCTGTATAATTATGTTTAATAAATGTGTGAGTCTGATGGGTTGTTCTGTTAAGTGTTAAACTTGTTCGTTCGTGATTGTTGTCCTGTCATAACTTATTACATCTCCCAGTCTGGGATTTGTGACAGTAAGCATCAAGTACCGAACTGATGGCAGTCTATTCAACCTCAGGAGACTTCAGGCAAAAACCAAAACCAAAAGTACTCAAGTCTGTGACCTACTATTTGCTGATGATTGTGCACTTCTGGCACACGATGAGGATAGCATGCAAAACTGTGTTGATAAGTTCTCTAGTGCCTGTGACAACTTTGGCCTCACAATAAACACAAAGAAGACGGAAGGGCTCCATCAGCCTAATCCAGACGACAAGTATCCTGTGACCCCAAATATCAAAGTCCATGACAGTCTTTTGAAGGTGTCGGAGAACTTCACCTATCTTGGCAGTACAATGTCTTCCGCGGCTCGTGTTGATACTGAAATTCTCTCAAGAATCAGCAAAGCCAGCTCTGCATTTGGCAGGCTTCGAAAGAGAGTATGGGATGTTGCCGGCATTCGCACGGACACTAAGCTGAAAGTGTACAATGCTGTGGTCCTTCCCACCCTACTCTATGGGGCTGAAACCTGGACAGTGTACCAATCGCATGCCAGAAAGCTAAATCACTTTCATCTGGCCTGCCTTAGAAAGATCCTAAGGATCAAATGGCAGGATAAAATTCCAGACACTGAGGTCATCAATCGTGCCAAGGAATTCAGCATCTTCTGCCACCTGAAAAAAATTCAGCTACGTTGGGCAGGACATGTTGTCAGAATGCCCTACTCCAGACTCCCTAAACAAATCTTCTTCTCTGAGCTCTCCAATGGAACGAGGAATGTTGGGGCCCCAAAGAGACGTTACAAAGACACTCTCAAGCAATCACTAAAGGCCTTTGCCATTGATGTGAGTGAGTGGGAAAAAGCTCTCGCTTGATCGTGCAAATTGGAGGGCGGCCCTTACCAGAGGCAGCAAAGCATGGGAAGCTGACAGAGTCCAGCAGGCTATCAAAAAAAGAGAACGGCGCAAGAAAAGGCCCAGTTGTACTGAACCAACGGGGCACTCTTGTCATTTATGCGGAAGGGTCTGCAGGGCAAAAATAGGACTTACCAGTCACATGAGAAGCCATAAGTCATGAAAGAACAGTCTTTCCATTCTGTCCTCTGTGTCCTTTAGTTCTCTTTATTGTCCATGTGTTGAAATTCCCAACAATTTCTGTTCTTTATTCCTCTGGTGTTGTTAAGGTCATCATCATACCTGATGGACGAACTATTATTATTATTATTATTTGTATCTCTGTCTGGAAAGGAGACTTTAATGTACTTCCAAATAAGGTAATGCCGACTACCCATGCCAAGTTGTTTCATACACTTATGGGAGTTTACAATTATTTTAATCCTATGTTCTTCCTCACAGGGACAGGCTTTACACACATTAGCGTCTTCCCTACAACTGCATACATTACTACTGTTGTGAAAGTGCGTTTTATTTTAAGATAATTATATTTCAGTAACTTGCAATCTTTGGTATGATTTACTGACCAAACTAAACACTCTTCAGGCCTTAAATTTGGCAAGAAGGTGGCAATTGAGATAAGGAAGATGATGGCTATAATTAAAAGTTGTTTACTTCAAGCATGTATTTTTAAAAAATAACAACGTTTATTGCTATGTAACATCTGTATTTTTGCATGTTTGTTTCGTTTTACATAATTATATATTTCACAAAATCACCACCTTTGAACGCAAAAGCTTTTTTATTAGACCACCTATACTACCCTAATTTTACATGTTCATTTCAAATATCGCGGAGGGTGCACGGAAGTTTTTATTATTTTGATTAGTTTGGTTCTTGAATTTATAGAAAATGCATTGTTTCATCATGCTGTCATTTTCATCCTCCATTATCGCTCCATTCTGTTATAGTACCGTGCATGTCATAAAAAGTAATCATATCAAGCTTGGTGCGCAGTGTACTGGCGCGCATGAGATCTGAAGCAGGAATGCAGATTACTACTTTTATTGTGAGAGAGAGAGAGAGAGAGAGAGAGAGAGAGAGAGAGAGAGAGAGAGAGAGAGAGAGAGAGAGAGAGAGAGAGAGAGAGAGAGAGAGAGAGAGAGAGAGAGCACATGATTGTTTATTCCGGGCAATGCCCGGTACGTCATCTAGTTTAAGATAAGCAAATACATCCTGCGAAGTCGAAGGTCCTAAAAATTGTTGCACCCCCAAGCGCACAAGTCAGAGTAGGAGATCAACCACTGGAAGATGTAGAGTCCTTCTGCTATCTTGGTAGTATCATTGACAATAAGGGAGGAACAGAGGCAGAAGTCAAAGCACGAATTGGAAAGGCACGGGCAGCTTTCACGTCCTTAAGCAAGATTTGGAGAACCAAGGATATATCTCTAAAAACAAAGCTGAGGATATTCAACTCGAACGTGAAGTCAATCCTGTTGTATGGATGTGAGACTTGGAATGCGTCCCAGGCGTGCATTAAGAGAATCCAAGTTTTCATCAACAGATGTTTGAGGAAGCTACTTAAGATCAGATGGACAGACAAGGTCAGCAATGAAATTGTATGGAAAAGAACAAGACAGAGCCCAGACAGAGAGGAAATTGGTAGGAGGCGATGGAGATGGATCGGCCACACTCTCAGGAGGCCAGGAAACAGCATCACGAAGAAGGTATTGGATTGGAATCCCCAGGGCAAGAGATCAAGAGGAAGGCCGCGCGGAACGTGGAGAAGAGCCAGAGAAAATGATGTGCAACGAAGCGGAAAGACTTGGAATAATGTATAGAGGCTGGCCCATGATAGAGAGGGATGGAAAGTGTTTGTTGGTGGCCTATACCCTGATCCAGGGTGAGAAAGGCAATGATGATGATGATGATGAAACACCACTAAAGTTGACGGCACTAATCAGTGTATAATAGTGACGGAATCAAAGACTGAAGCTGGGATGAACAATTGAGGAAATCGATCTTTTTCAACTGTGGAACTGGCCGAAGAAAAGTTTACTTTAATCTCATTAAAAAAATTATTTTAATAACTTATCTAGTTAAATATGTACGCATTTAACTTTTCTGTTTATGCAGATTTTTCTTTTCTTATACCTCTCTCTCTCTCTTTCTCTCTCTGTGTGTGTCTCTCTCGCTCTCTCCCTCTCTGCATGTGTAACAGTTCTGTCTCTCTCTTTCTCTCTGGGCCTCTGTGTGTGTGTCCTCTTCCTCTATAGCTCTCTCTCCCTCTATGTGTCTGCGTGTCTCTCTGCCTGTCTGTCTTTCTGTCTCTGTCTCTCAAGATCTCACTGGTCACACACACACACACACTCTCTCTCTTCACTTCCACTCTCCCCCCTCTCTTTCCTTGTGATTTAGTATATCCCAAGAAATTTCAGTGATTTTTTTCCCTCCTACAGATAAAGAGGAGGCTGTGGCGAGGAGTGCGACCTCGCTACTCCATTACAAAGGCTCATCATCGTGCATATAATAACAAGGAAGTGTATTCGTGTTCGTGACAAACACTAGTTCAAAACGTTTACAGTGATGAAGTGGGTACTTGATCGATTCTGGAACTTACCAGCATTAAAAAAAGCGAAATGTGAGTTACAACATACGTTTTCAGTTATTGTGCATATCACTTCCTTGTTGCACTGTCAAATAACATAACATACAGGATAACAATGTAACTTAAAGAGAAAAAAACAATGGCTATTCTGGCAACAAGAGGCGCCACATGATAAGTGGAAACCGGTGCTGTTCATGCAGAGTCGAAAGGCTCATTCTGACCTAAAGCCGGGGATCACGAAAGAGGAAGATACACAAAGCACCATCGGATGTTCACTTTTGAAGACAATTAAACGTATGTTGACTTTCAAACCGAGTTTACCACTGTTTCATTTTATAATGTGTTTGATGATAAGCACATACAGAGCGCTCAGTCTTACATGGCTGTCAAGGGTTTGCAGTTACAGAGGAGTAACCTTGGTATTGTGTGTTATGGGTGCTACAATACAAAACTTATGTCATGCTGGGTGCTGGATGTTAAAATATATTAATTTATGTATTTCTTATCTATCTATCTATCTATCTATCTATCTATCTATCTATCTATCTATCTATCTATCTATCTATCTATCTATCTATCTATCTATCTATCTATCTATCTATCTGTCTATCTAACTATCTATCTATCTATCTATCTATCTATCTATCTATCTATCTATCTATCTATCTATCTATCTATCTATCTATCTATCTATCTATCTATCTATCTATCTATCTATCTATCTATCTATCTATCTATCTTCCGTCTACTCTCTCTCTCCATCTACACTCTTTCTCTCTTCCTACACATCTACCTGCTTGTCGGACCGCCTGCCTGCCTCTGTCTGTCTATGTGTGTCTGTCTGCCATTCTTCACTTGTCATTATCACCCCTATGATTAGCATTGTTTTAGGGGCATTTCCCTAACAGCGTGATTCCATTTGTAGAATGTATTCATTGCGGTATTAAACAATCGTGCATTCGCTCCAGATGTGTGTACGTGCAGAAGAGACTTGTACATCAGACCATTATCAGGTAAGCAAACTAATGGTGTTACCTGTTAGATACAAAACCTTTACTTAGTAGATGTCAGTGAACGCGTTCTTTAATTCAGAGGGAGTTTTATGAAGCCACCAAAAGAAAAGTTCTACAAATCTAATTTAAACAACAACAGCAACAAATCAACTAAGAACCAAGATCAGCAGTTTAAAATCACAAAGCACTGGTGCTTGAAAACGTAAATAGGATATGTTCAAGTCTTTTTTATGTCACAAATATATATTTTTTACATAAGAAAAGGGGACAGCTACAACAGTAGACATAATTTCATGTTCACAGCCATTGACAAACGGGTCCTTTGAAGACAGTCGCTAGCAGGAGATGATAACGCTCGAATAAAAGACTTTAGAAACAAAGCCTCTCTCTCTCTTCTCCCTTCTCTCTCTCTCTCTGTACTTTCCCCAAAATCACCCTCCGCAGGACCCTCAGCACATCTTGTCGTTTCGGAAGGAGACCTGAATCTACAAACTGATATTTATCACAGTTATTAAATTCATATTATATACAGATAGACATATTTCACAGTAAGAGCCTTTTCCCGGGAGAATTTCGATTTCACATTTACTTTATTTATTTCTAAAAAGTCTGAATGACTAAGAATAGAGGCAAACTAAGATAATGAAGAAACCCGACAGGCGCCAAGTGGCCGTTATCGTGCAGTTACACCCAAACTCTATCTATCTATCTATCTATCTATCTATCTATCTATCTATCTATCTATCTATCTATCTATCTATCTATCTATCTATCTATCTATCTATCTATCTATCTATCTATCTATCTATCTATCTGTCTGTCTGTCTGTCTGTCTGTCTATCTGTCTGTCTGTCTGTCTGTATCTATTTATCTATCTATCTATCTAATCTATCTATTTATCTATCTATCTATCTATCTATCTATCTATCTATCTATCTATCTATCTATCTATCTATCTATCTATCTATCTATCTATCTATCTATCTATCTATCTAGCTATCTATCTATCTATCTATCTCTGTTTACTCTCTGTCTCAATCTACTGTCTTACTTTATTCCTACCCATCTATCTCCTTGTCTGACCGCCTGCCTGCCTCTGTCAGTCTGTGTGACTGTCTGCCATTCTTCACTTGTCATTTCCACCCTCATTGTAGCATTATTTCAGGGGCATGTCCCTAAAAGGGCGCCACCTCTGTTAACCTGAACAATCAGGAAGCAAATTTTTAATAATTGGATGTGATCCCATTTTTCTAGAATGTATTCATTGTGGTATTAAACAATCCTGCATTCGTTCCACATGTGTGTGCAGAAGAGACTTGTACATCCGACCATTAATTATAGGTAAGCAAAATGATTATATTTACTGTTAGAAAAGAAAACCATTTCTAAATTGGCAGCAGGAAAACGTTCTTTTATATAGATGGCGTTTAATGGTGCTATTAGAAGAAATGTGTGCCTCAAATCTAATTAAATAATAACAATAACAACAACAACAACCAAACAACTAACAAACAAAATTAACAGCTTAAGAACTGCAAAGCACTGACGCTTGAGATCCTATTTAAAAGAAGTTCTTGCCTTATTTATGTCACAGGTATGTTTTTACATAAAATGTAAGAAATGATGTCTGCTGAAATGCCAAACATACTTGAAAACGTACAGCCCCGGGCAAACAGGTCCTTCGAAGACAGTCGCTTGCACGGGCTATTAATGCTCGTATAAAAAGACTTTAGAAACAAACGATCTCTCTCTCTCTCTCTCTCTCTCTCTCTGTTTCTCTTTTTCTCTCTCTCTTTCCCTTTCTCTTTCTCTCTCTCTCTCTCTTTCTCAACCACTTTCTCTTTGTTTCCCCCTCCCTCTTATTGTACCTCCTTTCCACATAATCCCTCGCAGGGCCTTCACGCATCTGTCTTTTCTGAAGGAGAACTAAATCCACAAGTCTACAGGTTGATTTTTATTCTATTTATGAAATTCCAATAACATTAGATAGACATAATTTACAATTTTCCCGTTAGACTTTTAATTTCACATTCGATTTATTTTATTTCTAACAAGTTTCAATGTGTAAAACTCCACCCAAAGTAAGATAACATAAAAACTGCGAATGGCGAAAAGTGGCAATTATCGTGCCGACACGCCGTCAAACGCCAAATCAAACTCAAAACTCACCCTTCCTCCCCCCTCCCCACCAACCCAAAGCCGGCAAAAAAAGGCAGATAATACATAGTTCAGTGCAATGTTTTTTCCCCCTACATAGTAAAAGTGAATTAATGACTTGGCATACTGACAATGATCTCAAGTTTTGGACGTATCATTTTACACAACTAGATTATTATTATTGTACTTATCACTGAAAACGACTGGCCAGACGCTTTGTTTAGTTGTTACTCAGACAGTCGAGACGATTGCTAGTTTAAGCTTTTAGAAGAAACACGGGTTGTTTATTTATTTTCTTGCAGTTGTTCTGAGTCGTTCTTCCATCCATGGCAAATTTCTCAGAGAGTGTGTGGGGCTGATTGAATAACTGTGTTATTATATTGTTTCAGAGTTTTTGAAAAGCGCCTGACCGGACTTGCCTGATGATGGAGAAGTCACATTTTAGATGGGTGTTCATGCTTGTTACATCTGCAGTCATACTCCAAAGTTGTTGTTTGGACAGTATGTAACACTGATATCTATCTATCTATCTATCTATCTATCTATCTATCTATCTATCTATCTATCTATCTATCTATCTATCTATCTATCTATCTATCTATCTATCTATCTATCTATCTGTCTGTCTGTCTGTCTGTCTGTCTGTCTGTCTATCTACCTGTCTGTCTGTCTGTATGTCTGTCTGTCTGTCTGTGTCTATCTATCTATCTATCTATCTATCTATCTATCTATCTATCTATCTATCTATCTATCTATCTATCTATCTGTCTATCTGTCTATCTATCTATCTATCTATCTATCTATCTATCTATCTATCTATCTATCTATCTATCTATCTATCTATCTACCTTTCTGTCTGTCTGTCTATCTATTCACCCACCGATCCATTCATAGACTGTCTGTCAGTCTAACTATCTATCTATCTTACATGTTTGGTATGATATTATTTTCCACTGGTCAGTTTTTGCCATTGGATTTACTTTGGTATTTTCTTGTAGGAGCCTGGCAGTGTAATTACTACGTTTTTTTTATGTAACACTTGTCCCGTTTCCCCCTTCCAAGAAATATGCAATCTCTCTCTTTCTCTCTGTCTCTGTCGCTGTCTCTGTCTGTCTGTCTGTCTGTCTGTCTGTCTGTCTGTCTGTCTGTCCGTCCGACCGTCTGTCTGTCTGTCTGTCTCTCTCTCTCTCTCTCTCTCTCTCTCTCTCTCTCTCTCTCTCTCTCTCTCTCTCTCTTTCCCCCCCCCCCACTCTCTCTCTCTCTCTGCGTCTCTGTATATATATATATCTTGTATGTTTGAAAGTAAATGTAACTGACTGGGTAACGCAACACGAACCGCGCGCGAGAAAACATCAAATTATTAAAACCTGAGGACGATACCTTTATCTTAAAGATGGTCATAGACGAAAACGCATCTTTGACTTTTCATACTGAACAAGAGTTCTACAGCCTAAAAGACCAACAAACTAAAATTGTTCTGCTAGGAATTCACAGCCAAATCTTCACAAGGTCGAGTAACTAGAAACGCTAAAAAATGCAGACTTTGAATCGTCCTATGAGATATTTACAAACCATAACATTTATGTTGAAATAAGATCATTATTTTGTATGTCGGAGCAGACTCCAGCTTCTCGAATGTGAATCCCTAATATTCATTTACTACCCGCATACTTATTGGAAGAGATATTTGCAATCATCCATCACAGACAGTCTCACACAATAAAAAGCATGCTGAGTGGGTGCCCAAAACAACATAATATCTCCCAGAAGAGACAGAACGGAATTGCAGACATTATCTTTGGAAAGGCGAACAAAGACAATTCGGTAGTGAAAGATATCATTTTCACTACTCTTTTTTGACATATCCCCGATTTATCGGCTCCAGTGAAAAACGCATTTGGACGTATCGCTGATGTATATTGTATTCTGCATTCAGTTTTCATTATCTGATGTGTAATATTTTACTTTACTATCAATACTTTTTTTTTGTCTGTATGCGTTTTTCTGAACGATGCTGTTTTTCTCAAAGTGGGAAAAAATCAATTACTTCCAGATTTGACCGAAGCCCCTAACACTGATGACATGAAATTGTTAAAACCCAGCCATTTTAATGAAGAACTCCATTTAGCAATAAACACATACATGCACACACTCGACCAGATATAGATCATAAACGACAAAGAGCGAAAATTGTTGAAATTTCAGTACCTATTGACGCCCACATCAACCATTGTTTTCAGGGGAAGTTTAATGTATATTTTCCCTTTTCAATGCAGATTAACGAACTAAGCTACCACTGTGAAGGTATTATACTCATTGTCGATACGTTAGGTATTGTACACAATAAATTCACTACAGGGTTAATGTAAATTTAAATCTCCAAGAAAATTCCTTGCAAAAATCTGCAGTATAAGCGCAGTTCTAGATTCTTATCAAGTATGGAAAGAAAGATGCAGAAATCACCTCAGAGAGGAAGTTATTTGAATGACACCACCATTGTTATCATCTCCTTCAACACTGTCATCATTGTCATCACCACCGTCTTTATTTTGTCATCACCGCCATCTTGATCACCATTATGGAGTTACATCAATCATTAAATTAAATGTCTTCTACGTTTTCAGTTGTCCATCCTATCACTTAAAATTGCCACTGTAACACGAGTTCACAAAGATATAATGTATTTGCTTATTGTATCGGTACATGTCGGCATATATTCTGCGAATATAAAGATTCTGATGTGTATGGGCATCCTTCTCTCAACTCCCATTCATCTTCTTCTTTGATTTCTGAAACATATGCGATTGGTATGATTTCAGGAAAGCTAATATTTCTTGTGTTTTGTCTTATTTTGTTGTTGTTGTTTTTGGATATGTTTTTCATGGCGGGACCACCTTGCCGACTGACATAACTTAATCTTTATCTCCGTCCATGTCTTCTGTACAGCTTTGTATCTTTTGATTAATGTGACATGTACAGTTAAATTGAACTGTTGTTTTGTCTAGAACGGGAATGTAAGCTTACGAGTACAACTCAGGACATCAAGGCCGGTAGAGGAAAAAACGACACGAAGGCAGTATGTGTCATGTTACATAAAAATATGGATAATCTCCAGGATTATGCTGGTTTATGGATAAGTCATAAAAACCGGCATAAACCTTATAATATAACAAATGGAAGTGGCACAAGTGCTCTACATGGTCTTGTGATTAAGTGGTTCCTTCAAGCAAATGATCCTGCAGACCCTTGTGTTGACATCAATATCACAAAATTTACAAGTATGGACCTTGACAGAACAATGACACTAAGACTGTATGACAAGAACAAGTCTGAGAATCATGGATGTTACTACCAGGACGTTAAACTACAGATAAAACAACAAGAAGTTTTGTCCTTATTTATGATTCATTCGTAAAATCTATTTTAATGTAGTTACAGGTTTTGAAGTTCAGTTTTGTCAAGTTTTAGATGAAGTCAAAACATAATTTATATTGTGCACATAAAATTGCTTCGTTTGTCGTTAGAAGTGGGTAGATCTAATTTGTTATTGGTTTTCAAAACCTAATTATGATGCGTGTTTGTATGTTCTGAACAAGGTTGCTAGGACTTGAAACAAATGTTAATTTATTCATCTGTTACATCATGTAGACATAGAGCGTTTAACTATAGTTGTTAGCAGTCATGCCATTAAAAAGTATCTGGCACTGTTATTGAATACCCAATCAACCAGTCTACCTACTTCATCCCATTCAGCACTACCTATATTCCATTTCAGTTCATGCATTCTTTCTCAGCGATTTAGAAGTTACAAAAATGAACTGTAAGTGATGATTGCACTGTAACACAGTATACGCACAGAGCTAATAGATTAACGAAAGCAGACATGGTGTCTCTATAGACACTGCATTTTGTGCCAGTCCCAAATGGAAGACAATGATGGCGTGATTATGAAAAGTTTACTATTTCTACTGTTGGGTCGAATTTTGTGCTGCGAACCCACTGATTTTTACAAATATCGAATAGAAGTATTTAGAATTTGGAGAACAGTTTTCTTCAAGTAAAGGCATGCTGCATGGTCATAATAAATGTATTTGATTATGTTGAATCACGACTTTATTTTATTACAAGAAATGTATCTTACAAAGCCATTTCATGGAAGGATATTATATTCGAAAACTCTCTTATGTGTTATAAAGGAATACAATTAATGGACTGTCTGTGTAGTACAATAGGTTTGCAGGCAAGCATGGGAATGTGTTTGTTATCTATTTTTGGTAAAGCCGTCCATTCTGGAAAGTTTTAGTATTAGTTAGAATGAGAAAATCCTTAAATTAAATTATTTTATGTTCAGACGTTCATATTGTGTAAACTTATCTCTATTGCAAATTAAGTCACAAAGCTTCCCATTTGTGTTAACTGGCATCACCAGCTCCACCCCTTCCCCCACACATATGCACATACGGCATCATTCCCTCAGTGGCTTTTAAATCATAATAATACCTGCATTAAATTAATGTAAGATTGAAATTACTTAAATCTACAGTATGAATGAAATATGCTATCGGGCAATTGCCATGATCGATTTTATTGATACTGATCTCTTTCTGAACATTCCAAAAGGACTGATCGCTACATCTACGACGTCAGTGACACCAACCCGTTCAACACAAGGTTTGTCCTAATTTATGACTCATTCGTAAAATCTATTAGAACATAGTCACAGATTTTGAAGTTAAGTTTTCTGCGTTTAAACCATATGTAAATCCAAAACATTATTTATATTGTGCACATAAAATTGCTTCCTCTGTTGTTACGAGCGCATAATTTCTTATTGTTCATGGAAATGTAATTGTGATACGTGCGTGCATCTTCAGAACTTGATATCACTGTTTATTTATTCATTTGCTACCTCACGTGGACATGCATGAGAGTTTACAGTAATTACGGAAAGGCCTGTCAAGAGTATCTTGCAGTGCCTTACAACTCCCCCCCCCCCCCTCAATTAATGTTCCTACCTCACCCCATTTCAGTTCATACATTCCATCGCAGCAGTTCAAAGGCGGGGAAAATAAAAGTCAGGTTTTTATTGATACTGATCACATTCTCACTTTCTGAATAATCCAAAAGGAACAGGCTCTACATCTATGGCATCAACGATATCTGGCGGTACGACAAAACCTGCGGAGTCTGACCAAGACAGAGGAAATGTCAACCTTCTAGCAACAGTCGTCCCAATGGCCGTCCTCACAGCTGTTGTGGTTATTCTCATTGGAGTTATCATCTACAGACGTACAGGTATTTGCCAGCAATAAATAATACTGTGTTTGTGCATTGCGTGCATCCCTTAAGCTTTTTCAACCACCGTCTTCATGCTCTGCTGTCTTTCTTACACTCTTTTTCTCTTAACCAGCAATATTAGAGTGGTCAAATCGTGACAGAATTTTGCTTTGCTTTTAGGCTGGTTAGATAATCAAACTGTGCACTTATCTTTAACCAACTTTAATAATGAGAAGTTTTGCTTCTTAAGCCATTTAATCCCCCCCCCCCCCCGCCCTACCCCTTCCCCCCTCTTTTTATTACCTCTATGTTGCTCTTTTCTACATGTATTCCATTCATTTCTCTTTTCACTGTTAGACTCTGCTACTTTCCTACCAGGGCCGCCACTCGAATCCAGAATCGGAATGAGTTCCATATGACCCGACCAACAGTCAAGATTCCCGAACCTATCCCTTAACATGGCCTGATCCCTAACTCTAACCTTTTATTTCCTGGTTGAAATAGTAAGGGTAGAATTGGGGATACGATTAGGTTTAAGGTTAAAGACTAGGACGGGAAAAAGTTTAGGGTTCCTGGACCAGGTGATTGAGACGCACGGAATTTTGACTCAGAATCAAACCACATTCTCTTTTTTCTTCCCTTTAGGTGCTCGGCCCAAAGCTACGAAGTAAGTGTAAAATGGGTGTGATTGAGACGTGCTCTATTATTTGGCTTCCTTTGTTAGTTCCTTGCAGCTACTGCTTAAGAAAACCATAAATGGTCTGAAACTTGTCGGATTATCCAACAGACATACACATACAAAATGTGTAAATGTTATGTTAATCTTAGTGCAATACTAGGCCCCTTCAGAGTATGAAATAATGGATTGCTGTGAAAAATAATAAACTTCTGCTGTTTTGTTAACTTGAGTAATTGGATCTCATTGCATTGTTTTCATGGGAGTGCGTAAATCCAGTTTGCGCCAGGGTATGTATATGATTGTATAGGCTCATTTAAAGTAGGGCACAGGAAACTGTTTCTGAAGAAACAGCCACGCCTTCTGTTATATTGTGAATTTGATTATTTGTTTTACTTTAAAATGTGTTGTAAAATCAGGTTTCATTATAGTTTAGGAGTTATGATTTTTTTAGCATAAGAATATAAAATTATGTTAAATAAGAATCTCTGAAAGTTTGGAAACTAAGCTATACCCATGTTAGTCCCAGTAAAATCAGTATCTCTGTTCGGCTAACTGTTTACTTTCAGATGGGTCTTTTATTTTGTCGTTTATTTTTGAACATTGCATTTTACTTGGCTTTCCTAATTAATGTTTTTAAAAAAATCGTTCTGATTATCATTATATTATCATTTTTGTTTTATTCATGATAAAGACGTCAAGTTCCAGATGACAACCAGGTGAATGACGTTCCTCAGGGTGAGTCATGAAACTATTGTCTGAAGGTAACAGTTATGAAAAGGGTCGATGAAACATAATTATATTATAATATTTAGCTTATTCAGGCGTTACCACCATGGTCTGCATCGAATTTTGGAGGATACACTTTCAATTCATTCAATGTTTTGTGTTTGCCAGAGGGAAATATTAGTAACACATGGAATTAGCTATTAACCAAGAAAGAAGTGAACCAATGAATGAATAAATGAATGAATGAGTGAATGAATAAATGAATGAATGAATGAATGAATGAATAAATGAATGAATGAACGAATGAATAAAAAAAATAAATAAATAAATAAATGAAAGAATACATGGGTGAAAGGAAATTGAAATATTAATGGAAGCCAGTTTGTGGATATAAACAACACATTTTCCAAATTACTCACAACAAACACAGGAGCGCCACAAGGCTGCGTGCTGTCACCTGCCTTGTATACATTGTATACAAATGATTTCACTGTGACACACAACAACGTTTACCTTCTTAAATTTGCCGACGACTCTGCTATTTTAGGCCTTTTACCTAACTCTGGCCACGAATATTCTAACATTGTACAGTCCTTTCATTGTTGGTGTAATAACAACTATCTTCTACTGAATGTTAAGAAAACAAAAGAGCTTGTTTTTGACTTTAGGAAAAATAACAACGTTCCTGTATGCCCTCTTACTATCAACAATGAAGAGGTTGAAATTGTCACAGAGGCCAAATATCTTGGCATTACTATTGATTCATTGCTTAACTGGCATGCGCATGTAACATATGTATACAAGAAAGCCAACCAGCGCATGTATTTCCTCAGAAAGCTCCGCTTTTTAAAAGTTAGCAAAAGCATTCTGAAAATATTTTACAACATGGCTATTCAGAGCGTTTTGATGTATGGAGTTGTCTGTTGGGGAGGAAACATCTTACAAAAAGATAAAAATAAGATCAATAATTTAATTAAAAAAGCATCCAAAATTTGTATCTGTGATCTGCCATATTTTGATGAGCTGTACACTGGTGCTTGTATTAAAAAAGCTAATATTATTATAAATGACCCCCAACATCCCCTGAACAAGGAATATATAAGATCTGTAAGAAGTTTAAGGCTGTTGTCAAAGAAAACTAAAACTGAGCGCTACTTTAAATCGTTTATTCCATCATCAACTAGGATGTTACAATAATGTCGTCATCTTGATCGTAATCTGTGCACAGTTGAATTATGTCCTGCGTGTCAGGTCAATGTGTTTTAGTTAGGGAAGCATATTGTGTGCACTGTTAATTTTGTTAATTTAGTTAATTTATCAGTGTGTGTGTATATATGTGTGTGTGCGCGCTATGTATCATACTTTCTGCTTCTGTAACTGTATTGTTATGTATTCAATGATCAAAACAAATTTCCTTGTACAAGGACGAATAAAATTTATCTTATCTTATCTTATCTTATCTTATCTTATCTTATCTTATGTTATCGGTAAAAGAATTATAATATACTGAAATTGCATTCGTAGATCATGAATTCGACAGGAAAAGGGATAGTTCAGACTTGATATCAGACTGAATCAAGCGAAACGTTTCTTTTTTTTTTTTAATGATACGTTCAATAATTAGATCGACTCACATACTGACTTCCATGAATTTATTTGCTGAATTGTTGCTTGGCTGGTCAATTTTGTAGGCGATGTGTACGCTGAGATCAAGAAAGTGGAAGGCTCGAAGAAGTCGCAAGGACTGGACAACCCACCGCAAACTGAACAGGGAAAACAAATGGACAAGGAGGTAACTTTGATTTCTGGGGAGAATGTGAGAGAACACATTCAAATATATAAAATTATAAAGATTTACAAAGAATCAGAGAAAATAAGAATTACGATATTAATGTGTAAACTAGTGAGTAACAAAAACAAACAATAACATATTTATTGCACTTAATACCAATAGCACTTTCAATAAATTCCATTATGATAATAAAACAGTCATAGTTGAATAAACCGCAAAGATATTGATGTTAATTATCACATCGTATTAAAAAACAAACAAACAAACAAACTCGCTTCCTTACCTCTACTTAATAATGAAGTCTGTATTTATTATAGAGTCTGTTAAAGTGTCCTAGCAATTATCCACACATCCATTAGTCCAGGAACCCATAAATTCATCTAGCCATCCGCACTGCTATCAAAATGATCATAAATCTTTTATCCATGCATTTATGCATCCATCTATCTTTTCGATCGTGCTTTCGTACATCAATCTCTATCTGCCAAACATTCACGCAAATACCCCCCTCCTCCCAATTTTTTTTCCACCTTCTCATTTCCAACTCTTCATTTGGACCACAAATCCTTGATTTCCGATCTATAGGACACAAGCAGATACATTTCTGAAGAGGGACTGGTGTATTTGACAGTTGCCCACGCTAAACCTGGCAAGAAGACAGCAGAGAAGCCACCTAAACAAGTCGAACCTCAGCAGGAGGAAAAAGTTGAATACATGACTGTCGACTTTGATAAAACCAAGACCTGAACATCAAAGACGTACAAGTGGTAGATATGGATGTTCACAATACAAGGAAACAAAACAGAAACGTGGAGAAAAACGAACCTGAGAATGCCAGAAAAGGAGAATTGAACATTTATAAGGCTAAAGCTGACATTCTTATCAAGTTTGTATTGTTTAAAATTTTGTTAGTCTTTCAGTGAACTCAGAAAGATCAGATAGTATTTAGACTCATTTCAAACCAAGTTCCAAACCACTTTGTATTATTCATATTTTGTACTTCGTGAAGAGCAGCGAATACTTTGTCAGTGATATAGAACAACAACATGAGAATGAAGAACACCATGAATATAATCGTCAAATGTCCATCTTTTATTACCGTAACCCACTGTTTGGACGTAAGTTTGAGCTTGCTGAATCTAACTTAAAATTATTCATAATTATATCTAGGGCTATCAACCAGAATGTGTTAGGTCCAATTTCATTCATTGCGATTATTTGTGTCTTTTTTATATACAGACACTTAAAAACAATGAATAAAACTGAATAAAAGAGTGACTTTTTCATAACCCGATGTAACTATTCATGTGACTTTGTTAAAGTTATTGCGATGATTTGAATTTTCATTAATACCAGAAACTATGTATATATAGAGAGGTGTCACTATTGGCCGATTTGCACTGCGAGACACGGGAGGCTCCACGAAACCATTGTTAGCATGGAGCGGAAAGTACGTCGCTGGAGTAAACAATACCCGTTTGTGCATTTCCACGGGGCGTAAGAACTTACAAACGGCTCTAAATATGAACAAACCACAGTAAACAGACATGCACACTATCTTTGGTAAAGGCGGTCTCTTTCAATTCTTCAATTTCTTGTTTACCGCAGCGACCTAGTTTTGCGATTTTCCGGAATTGACATCTCTCAATACGTCTATACTCTCTGTTTAAATGATACATTTCAAACTTCTTTTTTTTTCTCAATTTGACTATTTTGAACATAAAACATTTTGGTTGCCAACCCAACCCTCGATATCATTTCACAGTGCTTACTGTGCAAAAAACTTGTCGTTCCCGTGATGTGTAGAGAGGATGACTGGGGGTTGGGGGTTGTGAGGTGAGGGGATCATCTTACAAGCCTGAGAAATAATGTGTACCCTTGTTGCATGAAATAAGAGCAATTATATTACACGTTTGTTACTTTCCAAGAACTTAAATCTTACCTTTTCCCAAGAGAACTGAAACTACAAAAAAAAAAAAAGACGATTTTCAGAGTTCCCTCCCCTAGTGAAACAAAAGTTTCTACCCTTGGCGCCCTGACTTTCTATGGGACAGTGATTGTGACTGTGCCACACCTAGGTCACTTGTCTGGGTGTTTTTCCTGTAGTCTCTGGGTCCAGTGCCTAACTGTCAGTATCTCTTTGTTTATTCCTGTTCCTGTCTCATATTATAATGATGAGCAACGGTCATTTCTTGAATGTTCCAGCAGTTGAACATTGTGGACAGTTTCTTATTTGCTCATTTGTTGCTTTTATTCTATTTAATTTGAAGATATTTGAAAGGCTGCATCCCTTACCCTGTAAACTATTTTTCCCCAAATGCTGGGGTTCTCGCACTTTTATTTTTAATGATAAGGTTTTACTGTATATGTATATTTATTATTATTAATGTTTTTATCATTCTTATTATTGTGAATGCATTTTAACTATCTTGCTTCGTACTTTCGTTAAATGTCCATTCTTTTCACTTTTTGATTTTAAGAAGGTAGAGGACGTGTATTTCTAGTAATTTAGAACAAACAACGAGGTCAAATATAAGATTCAAATAAAATGGGGTTCTCACATTTATTTTTCATGGTCACTTTCATGGTCGGCCTTACAAGGAAATTAATGTTATTGATTTCATTTACCCAGCTTCTTTATTGTGTACATTTGCTTGTATTTGGTATCACATTTTCAAATATTATAGTCTTGGTGACCATTAAATGTACCCCTTTTGTTTTGTTTTGTTTTACTTTTATTTGTAATGCACTTGAATGCACTATTTAATGTACATGTTTGCTATTTTTGCAGTGGTCTTAGGGCTCGGAGTAGGTGGTTTATTTTTCAGTTAATTAGTATATTTCATTGATCAATCGATCGGACACTTAGTGTAAAATATTCTTTGGAGAGAAAACTATACTTCGAATACGTAATCATTTTTTGTTCTTTGCTTAATTTGAAAAAGAAAAATTGTGTTCTTCTAATGTTTGTTTGAACAGCTTTCCCCTCTAACATTTTGGAATTAGATAATTATATCTTATTATATCATTATATCGAGGGATATCTGCCATATTTGTTGTACGGGACATTTTATCGATTGTCAGGTTTTGACATGAAAGTGGTTCTCTCACTGCTAATTTTAATATGGTTATAATAATGTCATTCCAATACGTTAAGTTTCGATTTTTAGGCGAAATGAACAAAACCCTGATTTTACTTAACTCTTGAAACTTTCGATCCTTGTTTTCTCTAAATGGCAAAAATGCACATACAGCAATATAGAAAACCTGACAATATATTTGCATGACAGTTGGGCTTATTATTGTCCATACTATGTGCAATGTGCGTGAGAGGTTTAAAGGATAGATTGTCACCTTTTTTTTTCTGTTTTTTTTTTTTTTTGTGCATCATGTTTTCCTACCAAAATCAATTTATTGATGTTGTTTTTATGTACTTTTTTGTTGTTTTTTTTTTGTCATGAATGCTTTCTGTTTTTCTACTTTCCGTAATTGTCTTGTGAGGTGTTTAAAAAGATTTTTCAAAAACTGTACTACCACTTATAATGATGCTAAAATGTTGAATCATGCTGACATTGGTTGGTAAATATTAGGCCTATGGATTTAACATAGTTTGCTTCAATAATACAAAATATCAGGTTTAGGATGGCAGACATTAAAGAGTTGTGACAATTTGGTGTGGTTAGAAACAAATGTGGACAAACAACAATGTATCATAATTATTGTATCAAAGGGCTTAGGTTTATGTGCTCCCTACGTCACAAGAAGCTAACTCTGAGATATTAGGCAAAAAAGGATTTTTTCTCCACGCTTTTACTCAAGAGCTAAATTTAGGCACAAGCTATATAAGCTAAAGCTCGGGATACCAATATCCGCAGCAGCCTCACAAATGTTTGTTTTCAACTTTTCCTGCCGATTTTAAAATTTCATTCTTTCTTTACATGCAATCAATTTCCGTAATATTTTGAGCTTTAAGGATTATTTTTAGGATATATCATAATCTATGAATTAGCCAATGGTAAAGTGTAATGAGCAAATGCATCATTTAAAAATATATTTTTTGTTTAAATATATTGCTATTGAATACTTTACGATCATAAATTCAATTTTTTGTTTAGTTTTGCTTTTTTTTTCCTTTGTGGCGACCCAATAATCCTATTTCGCTACGCATTTTTGTGCAGCCTTTTAATGCAGCTTCTTTTTGAATTTGTTCCAAGCGCCGTTGCAAATCCATTAATACATTTTTTCCTGTTGTCGTTGCTGTATTTTTTTTATTTTTTTTTGTAATAGAATTATTTTTGTCTTATTTTGTAGGGTAGACAACTGCAGAATCTCTGTGCAAGAAAATTAAATTTAGGTTACATCTCTTGAATCCAAACATCTTTTTCGAAAAACAAAAAAAAAGAAGAATTATTATGGTATCGGGAAGAACTGAAGCTGGAAAAACACAAACGCTAATGCAGATGGAAAACCCTTAAGGGTGTAGAAAGAGCCATGGCCTTTTTACTGGCATCACTCACATATCATTAAATATGCGAATTGTGATGTCTCTCAGTGTCCCTAAATGACATGGCTTTTATAATGTCGTGGCATTTTAATGCATCAAATCCGGCACTTGAATTTTTTCAGTCAGTTACCACAAAATAAGTCCAAGAAGGAAAACCTTTTAGCGGATTCACTTGTGAGACAGTATGGCAAAGGTTTTATCATCTTTACTTTGTTGGTTAGTGTACATACCGGTACAAGCATACATAAACTTTCTGCTACAATAAGAAGAAATATCAGTGAAAAAAACAAATAATATTCCTGGGAAATGAGAGAAGATTGTGACTGACTCCATTCCTCGAATGTTCTGATCAAATCGTCGTCCATCTCACATACTGGCGTATCAGCAGTTTTCTTATTTTACGAGAAAGTTTTTCACAGTTTTGGCCACCTTTGTTATTCTTCACAATGTGTCTGCTTCTAACTTTAAAACTATTAAAATATCGATAAGTGATTATTTCTGATGGTACCGTATAGAATTGTAGATCTCACCATGAGCAAAAACGAGGAAATCGTAACTGAAAACCGTCAAAATCATCGATACACCAGATGGTGTGATAGTCGACGAAAATGTTGATCCCCAGATACAAAGATAGTGGACGAGGAACTGACTTTGCAAATTGCAGGGAAATCCACAATTTTATTGTTCGGAGATAACTTTGACAAGTGCCCTTTATATTATTCTTATATAATTATGTGTTTGCATGGTTGGGTATGTGTACGTGTGTGTTTGTGTGTGTGTGTGAGAGGGAAATGGGGAGAGAGAGAGGGAGAGACGTAGAGAGAAGGAGTGAGGGAGAGTGTGAGAAAGAGAGGAGCGATAGATAGATATAATATATTTATATACATAGAGAGAGGAGAAAACGTTCGAGAGAGAGAGACATACACAGAGAAACAAAGACGGAGAGAGACACAGAGACAGATAGAGAGAGAGAGAGAGAGAGAGAGAGAGAGAGAGAGAGAGAGAGAGAGAGAGAGAGAGAGAAAGAGAGCGAGCGTGCCTGTTTGCGTTTGTAAGGTATTTCAATTTCTTTATATGCCGCCATGGGACAGTCATGTATAACAATATAGCAATATGAATCTTACAAGGCTTTTAAAATCTAGTTATGAAATAAATGTCTATGGTATATGCTTGTGTCTTTTACAATTTTGCTGCCCCTGGCTTTATTTGTTTCCTACATCAAAACACATTTAATAAACTTTTGTCACTGAAAGAAGATCTGTCGTTATAAATTTCTTTCTTAATCAACACTTTATTAATTTTTTTTGACTTTGCCCGATCATTCAGCCGGGGCACACACATCTCTCTCTCTCTCTCTTTCTTTAAACTGAAGTGGGGCGTGTGATAAAAAAGGTTGAGAAATAGTGGTCTATAAAATCAGTGGATGCTTCGCGCCGGAACTTATCCCATGTTTAATTTTGTCGCACCTTTGTGGTACAAACGCTGAAGCTCATTTGCACATAATTTTGATTCTAGTTTATTAATGTTTCCGCCAGTTTCTCGATCGATAGAGTTTCCAACTACATGTACCGCTAATGATTTTCAAAGAACTTCCAACTCAAACACGATGAAAAGTACATTGAATTAAATCTCATTTATTTGACTTTCACTGTGATTTATTTTCAAACACGTGCACTACGTCGGCGCACGGCTCTGCTATCATTCGTCATGACGGAGGTCAATTCGGTAGGCGTGGTTCCGAGCGAAAACGGTAAAACAATGCCTCGCTCAAGCAATGAAAAGACGCAACTGCACATATTTAGATAACGCAGAAGTTAATTTACGAGGCTACGAGAGAGGAAGAAATGAACTTTATTTTGATATCGGAGATACGCCTTTTTTTTTTTTTTTACATGAACCCATTTCCGTGGTGGCATCGTAATGTTGGCCTAAACATATGCCAAAAGGGGATTTCGACTCGCTCCTTTTAGCGGGCAGGGGGTTGGGGAGGGGAGGGGGAGGGGTGGGCTGTGAGCGGGACATTTTTTTATTTTTTACTTTTTATCCTCATGTGATTGCCCGCAAAGAAAAACAGCCAAAAATTAAGTTTAGCAAAAATATTGTACAGTGACATCAGAGACACAGGATACAGAGACGGTTCAATTCACCAAATTCCATCCGTCGACTTGCAAGCGTATCATCCATGCTAACAATGCAACAATTCGCACCAATCCCTTCATAATTGAACGAAACAGTCTAGTACCACAGAGCTCTGTGAGTATAGTGCACACCGCATATATAATTTATATAGATATTGTTTATTTACTGGACACTAGCATGGTTTTGAGTATATTTCTTTGCGCTTTTTAAAAAGTACCCCCCCCCCCCCCCAAAATAGAATAAGATCGTAAGCCGACCAAGTTAGCCTATTAAAATTAAAAAAAAAAAAAAAACATTTCTAAGGTAGCCTATCTGTGCCAGACACTAAAATGTGTTCAACATAATTGTGTACTTCTGTGCATGGAATATTGTTCCATCAGTATACATTATTATATCCTTTCTCCATTCAAGGCGATCTAGAAATGTACTTCAAGAATTATAAGACAGAGATTCTAGTCAACTTTTCCATATACTCACGGACACTGCTCTAAATTGTATTCAACTAACCAACATCTGCAAAAATATCTTGTAATATCTGAACCATCTGATTGGTCAACCCAGAAACCTCATCTCCTTTCACACAGTTTTTTCCTAAAGTACAGGAGGGGAAGAAAGGGGGAGGTGGAGGAGGAGGGGAGATACAGTGCACTCTCCCGATAACGACATGGCTCGGGACCAGAGGTGCATGTCGTTATCGGGAACATGTCGTTATTCGGAGATTTTCAAGATGGCGGAAAAAGGGGTGTGGTTAGACCCTTAGAATGTAACGTACCAACCATAGTGGGTGATCAGTGATCGGACTTTCCAAACATGTAAAATACACGAAGTGTGTGTGTGTGTTGTGTGTGTTGTTTTGTTTTTTTTGTTTGGTTTTTTTTTTGTTGTTGTTTTTTGTGTGTCATTTTCCCTCTGTCGACATCTTGGGGTGCGTTATTGTTCTCGGGTGAATACAATCGATTCAGCGGTCAGCGATGTGATGACTGACTCATTTAATGCGCGTCACCCTTTTTGTTCCGACGACAATAGACACAGGTGTGTTTTCATTGGCCGATAACAAAGCGATCTCATTGGCTATGAGATGCCTCTGGTAGGACATTTCATTGGTCGGAAAAGAAGTGTTTTTATTGGCTCAGAGAATGAAATGAAACTGACCGGAAACAATATTTTAGCTATTTTTATTTTTGTATCTAGCAAAGTCACAGCCGATTATTGCTAACTCAATGTCGTTATCCGGAGAGTGGTCTAAAAAGTATGTCGCTATTTAGAGAGTTTTATTACTAATAACATATAGTAAAAAAATCGGGACCGTGGGTCAATGTCGTTATCGGGAGAATGTCGTTATTCGGAGATGTCGTAATCGGGAGAGTGCACTGTATTCCAGTCGGTACAGCTGCAGCAGTGCGCACATGGGACATTTGTCCAGATTGCTAGCCAGTGGTAGTATAGACTTCATTTCGTTTGGATTAGGGAACTTTCAAAAGATGAAGGTCAAGAGAAAGAAAGAAAGAAATCTCTCTCTTGCTTTTGACTGTGAACGAATTCAAATTAATAGAAGATCCTACAGCATGCGGTGCACACTGTTCAACGTCAAACTAGGCTAAAATACATGATAATCAGGGAATACGAAGCGAATGACATCCATTAATTTCCTGAAACATATTTTTATTGAAAAATGTGAATGGTTTCTACAAGTATAAATTTTATAAATGATTTTTTTTTTTCTGCAGATATGCTTAGCTTTATTTTGTTTACATGTAGTACGAAATACATTTATACACTTTTAATAGTAAAACAGCAATTCAAAAGAAATGTCAAGACTTTTCAGCACGACTTAAGTACCACTTACCACAGCAGCAATTGATTTACAGCAAAATAACAAGTCCTTTGGCTTCTCTGGGGCCTCAGACTAAATCTGTTGCCCCCCCCCCCACACACACACTTTTTTCTGTCCTTACTCTGTTTTTTATTTCTCCTCTCTCGTTGTCGTCTGCTGCGTCTTCTGTGGTGGTAGGCGCCAAAAGAGGTGCAGAGGGAGAAAAGAGTGGCTGGGAGCATCAGGGTAGAAGGGAGAAAAGCACGTGTACCATTGTCATTTTCAGGGTTTCATCCCTTTATTATAATATGCCGAGCCTGTGAACAAGTTTCCTCTGGTTTCCTCTGGAGCCAGTTAAAAAGTAAAGGGTGAAACATATTGCCATTTTGTTGTTGATATAATTTCAAGTCCCACAATATTTTTGTAACATGTAAGATCATTTTGCCTAATGTAATACTTATCTATTTAGTTAATGGTCGTATTTTTTTTAATGTATCAGCACAAAACAACAAAAAAAAAAAAGCAACGGAGAGAGCTATGTTTTCTTGAACATTACTTTGTAATGTATAATCCTCTTCCCCAACACTTCCCCTTGCACGATCATGTAACGACAGACAGTGTTGGATGTCTAACCTGACACATCAGGCAGCGCCTGTAAACTTCCACACATCGAGAGAATTGTGGCAAAGTAATGTTCTTAACTTAGTTTTTACATGCATTTCAGGTGAAGCAAAAAATTGATTTACTTATTTTATCAGACTTAATAGTTTCGCTATATTGTAAAAAACGTTATTAACTTCTAGTTTTCAGTATTTTAACTCACAAAATATAACAGAATCTATGAGATGTCAAAGGCTACAATAATGATAAATGTCTCAGTATTTGAAGATAAGTCGACAGTTTCCTGTGCTGCCCCCGACACAGAACTTACACAAATCACTAAGATTTACTTGTAGAGATTTCACATACTCATACAAAGGGCTGGATGAACCAATTTAAGAAAAATAAACATGCACTTAGGGCATCAAAAGTAGGGGACACCACAGAAATAATCTCTACTAAGTAAAAAAGAGCAGGCCGAATTATTTTTTTTCTTGATAAAAGCAGTGAAAGCATGTTGGAAATTGGGATTTTTCTCATGTTTTCAAGTCCCTGATCCTATTGGGGGGGTAGGATCGATTACCTAGTCTTCTCGAATAAGGACGAAAAATTCTGAGGCCCGTGTGCACGTTGCGCACGTTAAAGATACCTTGGCAGTTGGAAAGCGTAAAGAGGAGGCCGAACAGGCCACTGCCCGGGCAAAATTGAAATTAATAGATCAAAATTTATCCACATCATCCTCCCACCAGCAACAACAAAATGTATTATTCATTATTAAAGATATAATAAAAAATATATTATTAATAAATAGTCAAATATCATTTGAGTTCTGAGTTGTGGACTGTTGTGAGTTGTGAACTGCTCCTAACAGCCTGCGTTACAATTTGCTCTGAGATAGAGAGAGGTAGAGAGAGAGAGAGAGAGAGAGTGAGCGAGACAGGGAAATAGAAAGTGTGGTGTGTTGAGCGCTTCACAGTCGCTCCATTCTGCTCTGTGGTTGACATGTTGCTTCTGTAAAGCGCATAGAGCATTTTAATGGATATGCACTATATAAATGCCATCCATTATTATCATTATTATTATTACAGAAGCAGTTGTGTCACTTAAGATTAGTTTTTGAGGTTCTGATGAAAGACATTGCAATTAAACAAAATTAGGAGAAAACGTTTCCAAAAAGAATAAAGTGAAAAGTTATAAAAGTACTCATGATTTTTCCACCTTACTGTAAGTTTTGTTTCATTTCGAAAAGTACTATTTTGTGTTATGGTTTATTTTGTTTATATTTTGAATTACATAATATACAGTTTAAGTGAGCAGCAAAATCTTCTAAGTGTTTAGGGCCAGTTATCAACGTCTTAACTTGGCCCTGCTCATATATATCTTTTTTTTTTATGTCTCAATCTTACATTGACCACACTAAACCAACCCCCTCCTAAGCTTCGCTTCTCCATTTTCCCGCTTTTGGAAAGTAGATTGTGCTACAACTATTTATAATAACGTGACCTCCTTCCTTATCACAAGTGGAAACGGGGCGTGGTCGTGTAGAGTGTCCTTGTGACATTAAGCCACGAAAGAGGAAGATGCACAAGCATCAGTGACTATTGAAAACAGTTGAAAGCAATCTTAAGTTTTAAGATTCCAGTTGGAGAATTCAAGTCAATAATTTTGATCCGTGTTTCTCAAAGTGTGGGTCGGCAGTGGGTTACGGATACGCCTTCTTTTTTATCTCGTTGTAAAATGTAATTCTTTTCATAAGTTGCGTTTTAAGATTTATTGTGCGATTTGTAAAGTTGTTGACCGTATATTTTAATGGAGGTCCTAATTACTTGTGATAACACATGGCTGTTAAAAAGGCAAAAGTTAAAATGTTAAAAAGGCAAAAGTTAAAATGTTAAAAAGCAAAAGTCAAACAGCAAAGTTAAAATTCAGCAAACAATAAACTGGCAGTTCCACAACAATCACAGTGAAAGATTCTGTTTCATTCAAAGCCTTTAGATTTATCGACATTGATTTTTTTCCTTCTTTTTTATTTTTTTTTTTACTAATACGCAGAATATTTCTCTACCTGCCTGTCTGTCTGTCAGTCCCTCTGTTTTTCTCTTTATCCCTTTATAAGCCCCCCACCCCCCTTTGTCTCCTTCTCCCCCTTTCTGTCTTGTCTCTTTCAGATCTAAACTATTCAAAACTTTTTAGCAGTAATCATTTAAAATTCCATATAAACCGCTTTGATATTGTTTGTGCTGTTCAGATTTAAAAAAAAAAATGCTCATTGATTACAAAGGCCCATTTTTTTCGTGTATTTTAATGTGTGGTCCATTTGTTTACGTTCTCTCTAAGTGTAACGATCCTATCGCCCCTTTAATCTCTCCCCCAGCTCTTACCAGCCCCTTCCTCCCCTGCCCGTCTCCCAACTCCCCTACAAATTGCTGCGCCTTTTTTAAGCAAGATTTTGTCTATCCCGTATGTTTATTTGATGTTATTTTATCGTATTTTCATTCATCTATCGTCTCCTAACGTTTCTCTCACCCCGAATTTGTGTGTCGTAATCTGCCCCGGCCCGTGAATCGCCTTTTTGGAGCAGGTCCCCAACAAGGCGCCGCCCCTGTTGGCTTGGACAATCAGGAAGCAATGGAAAAACTGCGATCCCACTTCTAGCATGTATTCATTATGGTAGCGATCAGTGGTGCGCTTGCTGGGCATCTGTGTATGAAGAAACTTAATACTTTACCACTTTAGTCAGGCAGCTCTATCAGGTAACCAAAATTTATGTCATTATTAACCCTTTGAAGAGCATTTACGGACAGGTCCCCAACAAGGTGCCGAATCTAACATTCAGGAATCAAAGAATTAAATGTGATCCCATTTCTAACATGTATACATAGTGGTATTAAACAATCGTGCTCCGTATGTGTGTATGAGCGGAACAGACATATTCGCCCGGGAATTATCAGGTAAGCCAACTATGTGTCCAGTTAGGAACAAAACCACTCCAAATTTGACGTCAGTGAAACAGTTCTGTTATTCAGAAATGACGTTTTATGGAGTTATCAGTAGAAATTTGTGCCAGAAACCGAATAATAATAATCATGAAAAAAAAACAACAACAACAACAAGAAACAAAATCAGCAATTAGAGAACAGTAAAGTGTTGATGCTTGAAAATGTAATTAGGAGATGTTCTAGTCTTGTTTTATGTAACAGATGTGTTATTATAAAAGAAAAGGATTGCTGCATTGCTAGACAAACTTGAATACTTTGCAGTCACGAACAAACAAGTCCCTCGAAGACAGGCGATTGCAGGAGATATTAATGCCAGTATAAAATACTTCAGAAACAAGGCCGATCTCTGTCTCTCTGTCTCTCTCTCGCTCTCTCTTTCTTGCTCTCTCTCTCTCTTTCTCACTCTCCCTCTTCCTCTGTTCTCCCCCTCTCTTTGTTCTCCCCCCCCCCCCCCATCTCTCTGTCTGTCCTCTCTGTTGCCGAGTGTTTGAGTTCTCACCTATCTCTCTGTACTTCTCTGCTCTCCCCTATTTATTTGTACCCGGGGTTCCACCCCCGAAAAACGAAAAAAAAAAAAAAACACTACACAGTTTAATGTAAACAATATATATTTTTACATGTAAAATAAGTAATGACCAGGCATAATGCCATTGGTCCCAAGTTTTGGATGTATCATTTTACCCCACTGAATGATTATATTCATGTGGACCTTGCAAATGATTGGTCAGGAGCTATGTTTAGATATTACTAGGACAGTCGGGATGATTGCTAGTTTGAGTTTTCCTACCTTATAGCGGAATTAGTGTTAGGAGATTCACGGATTCTTTTTATGTTTTCTTGTAGTTGCTCTGAGTCGTTCTTGCATCCAGTGCAACTTTGTCACATGTGTAGTGTGTGGACTGATTGGACGTACATAATGATGGAGAAGCCACATTGTAGTGGAGTGTTCATACTTGTTCTATCTGTAGTCATACTCCAGCATTGTTGTTTGGGCGGTTTGTATCGCTAATACATAAATGTTTCTTCTATCTATCTGCCTGTCTATCTGTCTGTCTGTATATCAATATATCTATCTGTCTATCTATCTATCTATCTATCTATCTATCTATCTATCTATCTATCTATCTATCTATCTATCTATCTATCTATCTATCTATCTATCTATCTATCTATCTATCTATCTATCTATCTATCTACCTATCTATCTATCTATCTATGTATCTATCTATCTATCTATCTATCTACCTATCTATCTTTTTATCAGTCTGTCTATCTATCTTTCGATCCATCCACCTGTAACAGGGGCTAGACGGGTAAACCGAGCGGGTCTCTCTCTATCTATAGCTATCTAATCTGACACCAAATAATGTAACACAGGACGAGACGAGCGGGGCTCTCTACACAGTCAAACATACAAAGAAAACTATCAGGTTTTGAGAGGACAACAATTTTATTAAAAGGAAAAGAAAATAACAAATCAAATAATAAACACAATAGAATAAACACATGACAATACAATAAACCACAATAAACCACAACGATACAATAAACCCAACCGATAGGCGCGCTGAAGAAGAACCAAAAAAACAGGAATTAACAGCACGCCTCATCAGTTAATCATTATATCATGCTAAAACAAGAGAATGCATCAAAAGAAAACATAAAAGTTAATAATAATCATATTCACATTGTAAACTAAATAATATGGGGAAGGTCTAGTATGTCTATCAAACAGTAACGTATAACTTACCTTGTGAGCACTCCAGGGGAGATAACTCGAGTATAAGATTCAAGCCTACCAAGTAACATGTTTACTTCCATTGGCTTAACTACAGGCTGACATAGGGCTATCCCACACGTTATAATTCTTATTATAACAACGGCCATTATTCTAGATCAGGAAGAAAACTTAATTTGACTCCAGACAAGATAACACTAAGCCTTGCATGTGTATACGCGCACCCTGTACGCATCAAATCTATCCTAGTTGTGGAATGAGCTGGAGTTAAACTAACTACAATAAAATACAGTCTGCTGAGTCTACACACTCATACCACAGAACTGTCCGTGCTAGGTGGCTCAATAAAAGACAATCCCATCTACTTACTTAGCCCACCCACGCACAACGTAGTATCCCTTAATTAACAATTACTATCATAATTAGCAGAGGATAGCAATAGCCAACTGGATCTACTCATTAAGTCAAAATTAATTGACTTAGGCCCCATTAGCCAACCCAGCTCAATTCCGCACATGCTAGATTATTAATATTACACAAAAACCCTAGTCCATACTGCCACAGGCCTATCTCAACTCAGAGCCAAACTTATCCCTTTCCTATCCTCTGGATATAATACCAAACTCCTTACTCATAAAGTCATAGGAGTATCTCTAGGTGGACCAACCCACATACATGTAATAAGTCAACACCTAAGTCTCAACCAACAATAGCAAGTTATAGTCTCCCACTACAAGTGATATGATAATCATGGCATAAAGCCAAACCCAACTACATGGTACAACTACAAGACTGAACAGTCAAGTCAACCCACTTGTATTACCTCCAACAATACTGATATACCTAAAACATTCCCACACATTCAGTGAACTAATTATATAATGCAACAAAATAATATCATAATAATGATGACATATATATCATAGGTCTACTGGGCAAGCAACACCCATAACCCCTATGATTGGGTTTAAAGTCAATGCATCTGATCTCTTCATTACAACAGAGTCCAATTACATCTGTCAGTGTGTCAAAAGAACAGACAATGAGCACCTACAAAGGATGCCATAAAAATATGACACCTGATGCATAGACAATGCATCTATACACCTAGCATAGGCCTTTCCCTTCATGATTCATCTTATCAACAACCAAAGTTCAAGGTTCGACCCTCAAAAGTTTCTAAGTCCGACCTAACCAGTACAAATTGAAGAAAATCAACTTAACACCTATGTAGCGAACATACTAATTCAATAATAAACATATAATAAATTAAGAAATTAAAGTAAATAATCATCATCTTTTAGTATAATGCCGATATCTGAGATCCCAAATGCTGTTTAAGTGTGGTAGCCACTGTAAACAGTCAGCCAGGATTGTTATTGTTGTTTGGGTCAAGCTTCCGTTTCCGGAAGCTATTAGCTAACCAATCCCGGTCTTGATTTGACTCGCTTGACCAAAAGTCACGTGATCATGCCTGCTAGCGTCTGCTGTGACCTACTCACGGCTCACGCGCGTGCTCTGCAAATCCAACACCTCTCTCTTCATCTTAACTGGTCTACTCATTATCATAAAGTCCATAATGAATACGGCATCAATAAAGGTAACGAAAAGGCACACAAGACAAATCTACACATATATCATAGTCACACTGCTGATTTAAAGGAACCTAGAAATAATCATCCAACAATAACCTTACAACCCACGGAAGGACAAGTTAAAGTAAAGAAATAACTTGGTTATAATTCTTGCCCGTTACTCTCTCTCTCTCTCTCTCTGTGACGTCTGTCCCTAAGAAGGACACGTTGAGCCTGAATGGCACCAACTGCAGATTAAGAATAACGATCTAGATCTGTCTATCTCTGATCCAAGTAGCGGGACTTAGACCACACCCTCCAGTAGTACTATTTGTTAGCACTTCACATAAAATCAGTCCGTCACAAATTACAGTTAAATGTTTCCATTTAATTACATGAACTAATCATGCGCGCTAGCGTTGATAGCATTCTAGAACAACCTTACACTCTCTCTCTGCAGGATACTGATAGATCTATACTAAGATAGAAACTTAGTAAGATAAACTTTACCATAGATTGTTAGCTGCTAGCCTGATTGCCTAACCAAGCTGAACAAAGTTCATCAAACCTCCAAGTATAATCCAATCATTATTATTTCACATCATCTAAATATTATTAAATACCAGAACTAAAATAATGGGTACAACTTACGTGAACTAACCAAATGAATTCACACTTGAACTACATCATCAGAGCTGGCACTCCACAAATCTTGAAATATAAATTATACAACTTCTTTTACTTTTATGTTAGTCTGGACACAATGACACGTCTTGCTGTCTTGAAGACTTGGGTGGAACTGACTGACCCACGCTATCATCTAAGCGTCACCCAAACACGCGCAACCCATTCACTCCTTACAGTTCACTAAGTGCAAATTCTAATAAAACATTAAAACAAATAAAAACATTTTTAAAGACCACCATCTTGCTCGTGTATGTTCCAAATACACTATCTTAAGGAAATATTACTTAACAAGATAAAAACTAACCAAAACTTACAATGTAGTGATACATAACAAGGTTCTACTTCTGGCACCAGGGATGGTCACTTAAATTGACCAATCCTGGACAATACAGACCACGCTAAGACTATGATTTAAAATTGGCGCAGTGAGTACATCAGTTGGCAATGTTACTCAACACCTGCATGACTCATCTCAGTGCGTGATAAACAATAAGGGGAGATTATCTATGGTTTCTGTGTGGTTACTTCCCCTTGACCACGTCTAGTGGTCCAGCTGATCAAAATAACGGGTTTATCTCCCTTTCACTACAATGAGCTATGTTCTCAGCCCTGTAATGGTTCACCCCATTACACACCCATTAAACCGTTGTCTGTCTGTCCGTCTGTCTCGCTATCTATCCTTTCTTTCTTTTGGTATGATGTTATTTTCCACCTGTCTGTCTTTTTCCACCGGTTTTACAATGCCATTTTCTTGTAGGAGCCTGATAGTATAATTATCACTTTTGTTCTTAATTATGTAACAGCTGTCACATTTCCCCTCAAGCATTCCCCCTGCCAAAAATCCCTTCTCTCTGTCTCTGTCTTTTTCCCCCTCTCTCTCTTTCTCTCTCTCTCTCTCTCGCTGTCTCTCTAGCTATCTCTCACTCACTCACTCTCGGAATGGGGTGTGGATTTGAATTCCATATAGGCATTTTTTCTCTCAACGCTCCTTCATCTTCCTCTTTCATTTCTGAAGAAAATATACATTTGGTATGATTTAAGCATTAGGTAATGGCATTTTTTCTTTTGTTTGTTTGTTCTTCATGCTGAGACCATCTTGCTAACTGGCATAATTTGATCTGTTTCTCCGTCTTACTTTATGTATGGTTTGGTTAATCATGCGCATTAAAAATATATTATCTTCTCTAGGCGGGGAATGTCGGAGTGATCCAACTCTACAGATCGAGGCCGATAAAGGAAATAACGTCGCGAAGGCAACATGTGTTAAGTTACATGCAAATATTGATGGTCTCTGGGAGTTTGCTCATTTCAAACCCTTTAGAGGCAAACACTTTACTAAGATATCCAACGGAAATGCCTCAGATGATTTTCATGGCATGGTGATTACTTGGTTCCTTACAGAAGAAGATTATTCAAGCCATTGCGTCGATATCAATATCACAAACTTTACAGGTAACGACCTGAGTGGGCCAATGACGCTAAGACTGTATGACCAGGGAGGAGACAGGAATTTTGGATGTCACTACCAGGACATTAAACTACAGATAACACAACAACCAGGTTTGTCTTCTGTCTCATGACTAAAATGTTGCATTTGTTGAATGTTTTGAAGTTAATAATTTGTGTCCGTTTATACGATATATAAATTCAAAACCAGGCTTACATTATGTACATAAAACTGTATCATTTGTGATTAGGAGCACGTCAATTTTTTGTTTTCAATTATCGAAATCTAATTACCGTCACTGCTCTACGCTAATGGCAGAGGTCATTTTTGAGACTTTTGAGACATTAAGAAAAAATTGTTTCTTTTCCTGTCATTTGGTGTCATATGCCATAATGATTCTATTGGATTCTTACACTTTCCTGTTAAGGTATTTCTTTTTCTGTAACATTATCTGACAGCCCCCATGCTCAGGAATGCAGTGAACCGTCAGTTGAATTTTGGGCACAAGTCTGACATATGCCATTATCGTAAAGCAGTGACGTTATGATACATGTCTGTATCTTCATAACTGAGTATCTGATGAATTAGTATGAAACGATTATTTATGTTTTAACCACCTTATAGCTCAGCCTATCTAGTTAGTCCCATTTTGCAATAATTTTACACTTTTCCCATTTAACCCATCTCTCCTACTGACGGCAGCGGTTTGAAAGGAAACAGAAAACAGACAATATATTTTGTTGTTTTTGTTTTTTGTATACTTTTTTAATCCCATTTGGAAAAGTTGCCTTAGTGCCATTGCAGCCCAGTTACAACTGGAGCAGATACGTCGTTGCCATGGTGCGGCTCCCGGTTGACGTTTGTTGTTTTCTTTTGTGCGGGGTAGGGGGGGTGAGGGGAGGAGAGAGTGGTAGGAATATTTTATTTTTTTTTAATTTTGCCCGGCCAGTGGCCAGTTCGGCCTAATCTTCTCGATTTCCAACTACCAAGGTATTTTTAACGTGCGGAACGTGCTCACTGGCCCTCCGAGCTTTTCCACCTTATACGAGAGACCAGGAGAAGATTTCTGGGGAGAGGGCTGTGATAATTTTATAGTTTAATTACTGTACACATGTATTCTCTGGAAGTTGCAGTGTGTGCCAGTCATAAATGGAAGAGCACTGTAACATTAAAATGAAAATCCTGAGCTGAACAGTTTTAACGCATGGGCGCATTGGGCAGTTGTCCACGGGCTCCAAGGGTTAAGGGGCTCCATGCAGGCAAATTTACGGTGTTTTTTGAAACGGGGAAGAAAATCCTATTGCTTCTCCCAAGGGCTCATTATGATGTTCAGACGGCCCTGCTCCTGAGATTTCTAATATCTGGCCAGATGTTATGCCATGGTGAACTGATTTTACGATTATCAGTCAGAAGTGTATAAAATAGGCAAAATTGAGCTACAGTGTCGTAATGTTTCTGATCTATCGATATAGAGAAAGAGACTACATACAATACGATGAGACACTCCCATGGCGCATAGCATGAAAAGAAGGCTTGATATTAATCAATGATAAATTAATGACGCGGAGTTCTTACAATGCCACTGCTGCCGAAAAGACAACAACAGAGAGATTGAACTTATAATTATGAAACAATTGACTTTTATCAAGGCCTACGGCGATTGCTGGACAGAGAATAAAATTTGATATTTTCCTTTACTTTGGAAAATACGGCATTATTCATGACTTCCGCGCATTGGCCTCCAGGTGGCGGTAGGAGATATGTGCACACTAAACGGGCTAGCTGTCTCATCTTATTGCATCTAGCATCTTGATACATATAATCAATATTGTGTTGGGCCATTTATGGAATGATATTATATAGAAAGGAGCACGTATTTGTCATGAAGGTAAGTAATTAACCTGCTCTGTGTGTGTGTGTGTGTGTGTGTGTTGCGTACGTGTGTGTGTGTGTGCGTGTGCGCGCGCGTGTGTGTGCGTGTGTGTGTGTGTGTGTGTGTGTGTGTGTGTGTAACACAATAGATCAATAATGCAGGTAAACTTGAGACAAAATGGGCTATCCATTTTGTGACAAGGCCATACGTTTTAGACAAATTTGATATCAGTTAAAAGCTGGAATCTTATGTTCAGATATTCATATTTTGGGTCTCTATCTCCAGTACTGTATTATATTAATTTACAAAGCATACCTTTCCTTTTGAAAGACATCTCTTACACCACACGATCCTTTGCGCATTCCCTCTTGAATTAAACAAAATTTTTGGCTTATGAAAGATTGAAAGCTCTCAGTCCTAGGCCCTAATTGGAGTGTGTGATATTAGTATTCCCATAATACGCTGTATCGTAACTCATCAATTTGTGCTGAACTATCTAAATAACCAGGCTCTACATCTGAGTCATCACTGAAATCCACCCGGAAGACAGCACCTGAGACAAGAGCAAAATCCACCCGGACGTCAGAACGTGAGACAGCAGTGAAGTCCACCCGGACGACAGAACGTGGGACAGCAGTGAAATCCACCACGACCACAAAACCTGAGACGAAAGGTAATTTTTTTTCTTTTTTGGCTATGTTTTTCATGTCGAGGTCACCTTTGCTGACTGACATAACTGAACCTGCATCTCATTCTTTGTCTTTCTGTAGAACTGTGTGTATCTTGGCTAATATGAAATGTACATTAAAAATATATTATCTCATCTAGGTGGGAAATGTAAGAGTGATCAAACTCCGCAGATCACACAGGCCAAGAAAAGAGAAAACGTTGCGAAGCAGAGTGTGTTATGTTAAATACAAATATTGATAGTCTCGAGGGTTCTGCTCATTTCCAAATTTCCGGGCACAGAGAATTTCTTTATGTAAGAAATGGAAGTACCATAGGTGACCTGGTGATTATGTGGTTCCTTCAAGCAAAAAATCCTACACTCCATTGTGTTGATATCCATTTCACAAACTTTGCACGAACGAACCAAGACGGGACACTGACACTAAGACTGTATGACTAAGACGTAATACAAATTCTGGGTGTTACTACTAGGACATTAAACTACAGATAAAACAACAAGAAGGTTTGTCCTTATTTATGATTCATTCGTAAAATCTATTACAATGTAGTTACATGTTTTGAAGTTCTGTTTTGTCAAGTTTTAGATAAAGTCAAAACATGATTTATAGTGTGCACATAAAATTGCTTCGTTTGTCGCGAGATGTGCATTATTTGTTATTGGTTATCAGACTGTAATTATGATGCGTGTCTGTATGTTCAGAAGGGGAATGTTAGGTCTTGATACAAATGTTAATTTATTCATCTGTTACATAATCATGTAGACATAGAGCGCCTTGAATCCTTAATCCATCAGTCTACCTACCTCATCCCATTTAGCATTACATTCCATTTCAGTTCATACATTCTATCGCAGCGATTTAAAAGTTGCAAAATGAACTAATAGTGATAATTGCACTGATACAGTATGCGCACAGAACTAATAGATTAATGAAAGCACACACGGTTTCTCTAGACACTGCCTTTTGTGTTAGTCGTATATGGAAGATAATAATGGCATTATTGTGAAAAGTTCACTATCTCTACTGTTTGGTCGAATTTGGTGGTGGAAACCCATTGCTTTTTACAATTATCACCATATATATATTTAAATTTGGAGAACAGTTTTCTTCAAGTAAAGGCATGCTACATGATCATAGTGCATTTGTTTTATTAAGTTGAATAACGACTTTATTTTACTCCATGAAATGTATCTTGGAAAGCCCGTTCATGGATGGATATTATATTTGAAAAACCTCTTGTGTTATAAAGGAATGCAATTAATGGAAAGTCTGTGTAGCACAATAGGTTTGCAGGTAAGCATGAGAATGTGTTTGTTATCCATTTTTGGTAAAGCCATCGCTTCTGGAATGTTTTGATATAAGTTAGAAATGAAAAAGTTCTTAAAATAAATTATTGTATGTTCAGGCGTTCATATTCTGCAACGTTATCTGTACATGTATTACAAATTAAGTACAAAGCTTCCCATATATGTTAACTGGTTAATTGGCATCATCAGCTCTCCCCCCCCCCCCCTCCCTCACACACATAAGGCATAATTCCCTTATTTGCCTTAATGTTACAACAATATCTGCATTATAACGTAAGACTCAAATTGCTTAATTCGACAGTGTGTGAGATATGTTACCGGACAATAGCCAAGATAAATTTTATTGATACTGATCTCTTTCTGATCACTCCTAAAGGACCAGGCTCTACATCTGAGACGTCAGTGACATCCCCCGATTCAACACGAGGTTGGCCCTAATTTATGACTCATTTATTATTACATAGTTTTGAAGTAAAATTTTGTCCGATTAACCCACAAATAAAGCCAAAACATAATTTATATTGTGCACATCAAATTGTTTCCTTTGTTGTTACGAGTGCATAATCTGTTATTCTTTATAGGAATGTAAGTGTGATACGTGTCTGTATATTCAGAACTTGATATAAAATATTTGTTTATTCATTTGCTACATCTCGTTTACCTAATGTAAGTACCAATAAGCCATTCAAGAGTATCTTCAAGTGTCTTTGAATCCCCCCTACCCCCTTCCGACATCCAATTAGTCTTCCTATCTCATCCCATCCAGCGCTATGCATATCCCACTTCAGTTCATGCATTCAACCTCAGCAGTTTAAACCGCCTGGGGTGGGGTGGGGGGGGAGGAAGAATAAATTTAGGTTTTTATTGATACCGAAGACTTTCTCACCTTCTGAACAATCCAAAAGGATCAGGCTCTACATCTAAGAGATCAGTGATATCCCCCGATTCGATCAAGCCTGCAGAGTCTGACCAAGACAGTGGAAATGTCAACCTTCTAGCAAAAGTCGTCTGAGTGGCCGTCCTCACAATTGTTGTGTTTATTCTAGATCTAGTTCTATTGGAGTTATGATACTGTAACCATGAGAACATAATTATGTTATATAAGGATATTTCAGAGTTTGGAAACTAAGCCATACCCATGTCAATCCCAGTATAATCATTATCTCTGTTCGCCTGTTTGCTTTGAGGTGGGTCTTTTATTGTTTTCGTTTAATTTGACATTGCATTTTACTTGATTTTCCTAATTGATACTTAAAAACCAATTTGTCTGATTATAGTAACATCTTTTTTTTAAAATTCATCGACGACAAGGTGAATGACGTTACTCAGGATGAGTCATGAAACTATTGTCTGACGGTGACAATAATGAAAATGTTGATAAAATGTAAGAGCTTAATTCTGGTGCTGCCGGCATTGTCTGAATGAAATTTCGGAAGATACAATTTGAAGATATTCAATAGTGTGTGTTTGGCAGAGGGAAATATTACTGACAAAGAAAATGAGTCACTAATAAGAAAGAAGTATGCCAGTGAATAAAGGAATAAATGAATGAATGAATAAATGAATGGATGAATGAATAAATGAATGAATGAATGAATGAATGATTGAATGAATGAAAGAATGAATGAATGAATAAGTTAATAAAAGAATTAATGGGCGAAAAAATAAATGGGTGATAGGAAATTGAATTCGTTATAAGATTTTCATCGGTAAAGGCATGTTGAAATTAAGACAGCATTCTCAGATTACGAATTCGGCTGTCAGAAAACGGACAGTTCAGTCTTGACATAAAACTGACTCAAAGCAAACATTTCTTTTTTTTAAATGAAACTTCAATCATTAGACCGACCGACACGCCAACTTCCATGAATTTATTATCCGAGTTGTTGCTCATTGTAGGTGATGTGTATGCTGAGATAAAGAAAGTGGAAGGCTCGAAGAAGTCCCAAGGACAATACAGCCAACAGCGAATTGAACAAGGGAAACAAATGGACAAGTAAGTAATTCTGATTTCCTGGAATGAAGTGAGAGAACTGTAACAACAGGAAAAACACATTCAAATTTAATAAAGATAAAATAAATACATAAACAAAAACAAAGGAGAAAACAATCACGACATAAATGTACAAAGTAGCCATTAAAAAAAGAAACAAAGAAACAAAACACAAACTGTAATAATTTATATCACTTAATATTAGCATCACTGTCAATAAATTTTATTATATAATGAAATACTGATAGTTGCCAAAATTGCTAAAAAATATTAATTATAACTACGTATTTCATCGTTATCCCTGCCTAGCAAAGTGTTTTTTGTAATTATAATAGAGTGTATTAGACTGTCTTAGCACATCCACTCGTCCATAAATTGACGAAATATTATAAAACCCACAGAAAGAAATGTAGGGTCGCCACAAAGCTTAGAGCAATGTCAAAATATGGCAAAAAAGAAAAACTTGTATCGCATCGGTATTATTTCTTATGAGAGGCTTTTCTACTCAACTATAAGTTTATCAATCCATAAATTCATTTATCCATCCGGAAAGTTATCAAGATTAACATATAATAATTCTTTACATATGCATTTATTCATCCACCTATCAACTCATAAAATATCAGTTTACCTTTCCATCAATACATCCATTCATCCATCTGTTCGTTAGTCCTTTTGTATAGCAATCTGTCTGCCAAACATTAACCCAACATAACCCCCCCCCCCCCCCTTTTCCATCTTTCCATTTTCATTTGGCCCACAATTCCCTAACTTTCGATCCACAGGACTCAAGCCGATACTTTTCTGAAGAGGGCCTGGTGTATGTGACGGTTGCCCACGCTGAACCTGGCCAGAAGACAACAGAGAAACCAGCCAAACTAGCCGAACCTTAGCAGGAGGAAAGAGTTCAATACACGACCGTCAACTTTGATAAAACCAAGACTTGAACATCAAAGACGGACAAATGGAAGATACGGATGTTCACAAGAAAACAAAACAGAAAGGCGGAGAAAAACGAACATGAGAATGCCAGAAAAGGAGAAACGAACATTTATAAGGCTAAAGCTGACATTCTTATCAATTTTGTTTTGTAGGTTTTTCTTAAAATTCTATTAGTATTTCAGTGAAATCAGATACATCAGATTGTGTTTAGACTCATTTCAAACCAAGTTCCAAACAGCTTTGTTGTATTCATAGTTTTTACTTCATGAAGAGAAGCGAATACTTTGTCAGTGATAAAGAACAACAACATGATAATGAAAAAGACTATGAATTTAGACGCCAGGTGTCCATCTTTTATTATCGTAATTGACTACTTATACGCAATTTTGATCTTGCTGAATCCCACTTAACATTATCGAGGACGATCAACCAGAATGTATTGAGTCCCATTTTATTCATTACGCTTATTTGACTTTTTTTCATGACCCAATAAAACTGTTTATGTGACCATATTCAAGCTACTGCAATCATTAAATTTCAACAATATTACAAGTTTCAAACTCGTTTTCTTCACTTAAACCATTTTGGACATAAAACATTCTAGTTGCCAACCCTCGATGTTATTTCACAATGCTTACTATGCAGATGCTTATTGTTCCACTGATGTAATCGAAGTAGAAAGGATGTCTGGGGGTTTGGGGGTTGGGAGGGAAGGGGGTTCTCTTACAAGCTTGAGAACTAATGTGTACCCTTGTTGCATGATTTCAGGTTTATAACTTCTAGGAACTGTTGAATCTAGGAACATAAATCTTGCCTGTTAGCAATAGAACTGGAATTACACAAGAGAGAGAGAGAGAGAGAGAGAGAGAGAGAGAGAGAGAGAGAGAGAGAGAGAGAGAGAGAGAGAGAGAGAGAGAGAGAGAGAGAGAGAGAGAGAGAGAGAGAGAGAGAGGAGAGAGAAAGAGAGAGAGAGAGAGAGAGAGAGAGAGAGACAGAGAGACTCAGAATAACTTCAAAGTTCCATCCCCTAGTCAAAGAAGAGTTTCGGCCCTTGGTGCCCTGACTTTCTATGGGAGTGTGACTGTGACTGCGCCACACTTAGGTCACGTGTCTGGTTGTTTTCTTGCAGTCTTTGTGCCCACTGCCTAACTGTCAGTAACTCTTTGTCTTGTCCCGTCTCATATTATCATCATAATTTACAGTTATTACTTTTAAGTTCCAGCAGTTGAAACCTTTGGATATTTTTATGTATTTGCTCATTTGTTGCTTTTATTCTATTTAACTTGAAGATATTTGAAAACGCCGTTTCCCTTACTGTTGTCCCCAAAATCTTGGGATCTCACAAATGTTGTTTTTTTTTGTCTTTGTTATATGAATGACTCAGTCTCTATTTTTATATATTTATTAGTAATAGATTTGTTCAGCCATTCTTATTGTTATGAATACATTTTTAACTATTTTAGCTATAACTTTCATTAAATGCACACCTCTGTTTTCACCTTTTGAGTTTGAAAAGCAAGAATATTTTTGGTCAAATTTCGCTTAATCAACCAAAATAAAATGTAAACTTTTAAAGACATAAAAAATGGGGTTCTCACATTTATTATTCAATATTTCAATATTAATTTTATTAACCCAACTATATTGTCTACAACTGCTTGTGTTAATTTTGTTATATTATGGTCATGGTTTCCTTTAAATGTCCCCCTTTTATTTTGCTTTGTTTCACTTTTACTTTTAGTACTCTTGTAGTTAATGTACATGTGTTATTTTGCAGTGCTCTTAGTGGTCGGAAAAAGCGTTAGTTTGTTGTTTTTTTCAAAGATATTTAGTGTTTTCTCTTATTTATTAATCCATCAGGCATCTAAGGGGAAATATTCTTTGGGGAGAAAACAATACTCGGATTAGATAATAAATCTCTTTTTTTTGTACATTTTTTTTCAACAGCCCCTCGCCCCGCTCTACGACTTGGAATTAGATATATTTTATTTTAGATTGATGGGTATTTACCATAATATTGTTGTAGGGGACATTTTGTCGATTCTCAGGTTTTGTCGTGAAAGTGGTGCTCTCACTCCTAATTTTAATATGTTTCTGAGTCATTACAATCGTTGTTTTAGACTTTGACGGTTCGTTGAACAAAATCCTGATTTTCCATAACTCTTGAAACTTTCAATCCTCATTTTCTCGAAATGGCAAAAATGAACAAAACTTGGATATGGAAAATATCTGACAATAGATCATTGTCCATATTATGTGCAATGTGTGAGAGATTTGTACAGTTTGTTGTAAACTTGTCTGTCTTTTTTTTTTCTTTTTTTTTTTTTTACACATTATAATAATTATATATATATCTATCAACATCAATCTGGAGGGTTCTTTTTCTCATGAGTGCTCTTTTTAAATTGTTTCTTCTTCTTGTAATTATTTTGTGACATGTTCAAAAAGATTTTTCCAGAGCTGCACTACTGTTTGATAGCACTTTTTATGATGCTTAAATATTAAATCGCATTGACATTGGTTGGTCAATATTAGATTTCAAAATCTGTGGATTTCACATTTGTTTCATCAATAAGAGCATACTAAGAGTATGACAATTGGATGTGGTCAGAAACCATTGTGGATTAAAAAGAACTTATCATATTGAAGGGCTTAGTTTTATATCCTGCCTAGGTCACCAAAAGCTAACATTGGGATATTGAGGAAAAGTACTTTTTCTTGCACGCTTGACTCTAGGACTGGAATTAGGCATAAACTAATTTATTCTTTCTTTGCGTACAATAATTTTCAGTAATGTTTTAAGCTTTAAAGATTATTTTCAGGGTTTATCATAATTTTTATGAGTTAGGATATGGTAAATTTGTAATAAACAAAGGCATCATGTGAAAATATATTTTAAAAAATTTAAATATATTGCTATTGAATAATTAATGGTCATAAATTCGTAATTTTTTAATGTTTTTGTTTGGTTAGTTTTGCTTTTTGTTTGTTGTTTTGTTTTGTTTGTATTTTCTTTTTTGTCGACCCGAGATCCTGTTTTTGTAGGGATTTTTGTATCACCTTCTAGCGCAGCTTCTTTTTGAATTCGTTCCAAGCCCTGTTGAAACCCCATATATATATATTTCTTTGTTGTTGTTGCTGGTTTTTTGTTTTTGAATGAAATTATCTCTGTCCTATTCTGTAGGGTAGACAAGTGCAAAATTCCTGGGCAAGAAAATTAAGTTTAGATTATCTGTCTTGAATCCGAAATTCCTTTTGCAAAAAAAAAAAAAAGCATTTTTGTGGTATCGAGGAAGTATTGGAGGTAGATTTACTGACGCACAAGGAGTCATGGCATTTTACTTTCACTCATATGTTATTAAATATGTTACATCTCCAGGTGCATTTGAATACGTGGCTTTTACAATGATGTGGTATTTTAATGCATCAAATCTGACACTGAAAGTTTTTCAGTCGCTTACCACAAAATAAGTCTAAGACAGAATAGATTTTAGCAGGCTCGGCTGTGGGTCAGTAAGGCTAACGTCTTTATCATCCTAGGTTAGTTGCTTAATCATCATCATATTATAATAAACCTAGGCCAAAAATGTTTAGATCGTATAGACTCTTAAACCACACAAGATACAGTTATGAAACTTCCCATATAAATGGTATTTTGGCTGAAGATTTGCATGGGCATATTTATTTTCACAGCAAATCAATGGTTTTGCGAGAATTTGATAAAAACAATATGATAATAAAAGATAATTAACGAAAAAAAAATATCAAGGTCGCTACGATTACTTTACGATCATTTCCGGGTCAATCTCCAATGCCGACATTTTTTTTTGCGCCTTTTTTTTTTCGTTCTGTCAGTTAAGAATTTCTTCCACAGTTAGAAAATTTACAGCCTGTCCTTGCCGTTGCTCAAAATATACTGTAAAAATCACACAAAGTATTTTTTAGTTTTTATTCTGACATTGTTTTGACATAATGCGAAGGAAGTGCGATTAAAGTTACCGAGTCTTGCCATTTAAATTATGGCCTCCTCTTGATTCAGCTTTGGCTTCTCAAACTAATTAACCGGCCAAGCGGATGTCAAACTTTGTAAACAAAACAAAGCGAGGGACAGTTCAGTTGGTTGAAGTTGGAAAGAGGATAGAAATGAAATCGTGGGCTTAAAACTCGACGTGGTTTAGAAAGTTTTAGATCTAAAAAACAAAGCGAAGGACACAATTTGTGTACTTAAACTGTGTTAAAGGAATTCAAGTGTAAAGTTGGAAAAGGAAAATGGTCTAGAAGGAAGCGTGGACTTGCAACTTAACTTTTAACGGTTGGAAAAGTGAAATGGTCTAGAGAAGAAATTAAAGCGTGGACTTGCAACTTCACGTGTTTAGGTTAAAGTGAGAGACACAAATTGCGTACTTACACTGTGTTGTAATAGGACTACATCTCTATTTCTTATCATGGTCGTGCAATACTCGCATAAATAATGCCACCCAAAAAGAACAGGCTAACCCCCAAACGGAAAAAACAATGGAACAATGACATAAGGTCTGGTGAAGTAGACCCACCACGACTTACCCGATAAATAACTACAACTAGATCTATGATCACTGCCGGGACGTCTACAGATAATCCTCCCAATCCCTCAACGAGATTGCCGCCTCTACGCCTACCTCAAAGTCAAAGGTCGCCACCCGCTCTGCCTCTACGTCTACAGGTTATCGTTCCAATACCTCAACGATTGCCACCCGCTCTGCCTCTACGTCTACAGGTTATCCTTCCAATACTAATACCTCAACAATCGCCACCCGCTCTGCCTCTACATCTACAGGTTATCATTCCAATCCCCCAACAGTCGCCGTCCCCTCTGCCTCTACATCTGCAGATTATCCTTCCAATCCAGCTTTGCCAACAACTGTTAATGTGACTAAGAAAATTACTCAGAAAAGAAAGGGAGAATTGTTTTACTGTCTTGCATGTAACGCAGACTCTTTTCAGGAAACACATGCACATCAACAGTTGAATATAAAGCACTCATGTGGCGCTCCCATCATTTCCTGCGACTACTGTAGAGCACTAAGATGGCCATCGGAAAAGAACACTTTCTGTTGCCAAAATGGAAAAATTTAAATTGATTTGCCTCCGCCACCTCCACCAAGCCTTGCAAAATATTATGCTTTAGATGTTAAACCAAACTGTGTTGAGCAAAGCAGATCTTACAACAATGCTTTAGCCTTAGCATCTTTAGGATGTGACGAAATTCGACAGCCAGGTTTTAATCCTAACTTCACAGTCCAGGGCAAATTATGCCATAGATTAGGATCTTTATTGACACCTCCTCCGGGCTCAACTAATGAACCAAAATATGCACAGCTTTATTTTGTCGACACCACTATCAACACCAGCAATGAAAAATTGGACAAGGTCATTCTTAAGGATCTTCAACAGGAGATGAAAAAATGTAATTCCTATGTACGGTCCTTCCAATCAGCACTTGATATTTGCTCGGAACATGATGAACTACAGATTGTGCTATATGCCGACAAGAAAAAGACACCGGATAAACGACAATGTTGTGTATCCTTAAGTCCTGTTGTAAAAAGTGAGTAAAATGTTTCCTTACTTTAAACTTCAGTACATGAATGTATTAAGTTTCTTCCTTTCTGTCTTTCCTGTACACCAAATGATTACTTTCGTAATACCCGTTCGTAGAACGGGTTCATGGTCTAGTATATACAATGGCACATGATTAAACTTTCTGCAACAACAAGAAAAACATCTGGAAGAAAATAGTCCATGACTCCATTCCTCAAAAGTTCTGATCAAATCGACGTCCATCCCATGTACTTTCGTATCAACAGTTTTCTAAGTTTACAGCACAGCGTTCCAATGTTTTGGTTACATTTGTTATTCTTCAGAAAGTTTCTGTTTATAATTTCAAAACTATTAAAGATACGTCACTTTGGGAAAATATACATTTTACCACGAGCAAAGATGAGGAAATCATAACTCAAAACCACCATGATTGATTGATTGATTGATGAGAGGAATCAGAATCCTAGCACATCGGGCACCCCCATAAGTGCTTCTCTCTCCGTTCCGAGATCCACTTAAGGGTTATTCTATTCTAATGACTGAATCAGTGGCCAGCTGGCTCCACATTAATCGTCCGGCCTTGTCGCACATTCTTCCCTCGCCCCCTTTGTATCCCGTCTCCATCGTTCTAGTTATGGTGGGGGTAGGGGAGGGGGAGGGGGGGCACCTCAGTATCTTCATCGGCTCGCAATGAGTGGGTGATCATCTGACTTCCGGTGAATGGCGGATCGAGGTCGGTCACGCTGATTTTGTTGCTGCAAAACAATTGGATTGTTGGCAATCTATGTGTTCTGTGTACGCGTGGTGGTGTTAGATTTCTCTTTTGTGGATTGAAATTCGCAGTTGGTAAGGTTTTGTGAATTGTAAGGTAAGTCTTTACTATTCCTTTTCATTTTTTCGTGCGCCGTAAACCCGTGCTCGTTAACCCACGGCTCTGTTAGAAAATGGCGACCGCAAGTACGGTATCAGCCTGCTTTATTCTCGATAAGGCAATAATCCCGGATACCAACAAACCGGTCGGGGGCCTAGAAATTTGTCAGGCATGCGAGGACGTCGCCGGGGAAAGATCAATTCATGGGGCCCAAAAAATATCGGGGTTGTGGAGAATCTACCCTCTGTCTATAGACGCGAGGAGATTACTGCTTATTGAAGGGATTGAACTGAGGGGACAATCTTTAACTGTCCTGGACAAAAATCCCTTCATCGTGTCTGGTGGAGGAGAGAAGCCGACAACGAAACTTATAATCGGTAATGTGCCAATTTCAGTCGCAAACAGCGAAATTGAAAGCACATTGAAAAGGCTGGCGGTTAGTACGCGATCACAGCTGAAAGAAGAAAACTATAGGGACGAACAGGGCGGCTTGACCCGTTTTAAAACCGGCAGGAGGTTTGTTTACATTGACCTCCCAGCCTCCTCCCTACCAAAAACAGCTAAGGTGGGGAATCATTTCTTGGCCTTTCTCTACTATAGAGAGCAAGAGCGGGGGGTGAAAACAAAAGTAGCAGATACTAAACAGGTAGAGGTGGAGACGGAAAGAACGTCTGACACAGAAAACTCAGAAAACGTGAAAATAAATGAAACACAAACAAAGCAAAAGAACGTCGAGGTCGAGCCCGAGGGTGAGAGTGAGAGAACAGAGGCAATAGAGAGAGCAAGAAATGTGCTCACAAAAAAACAAAGTACCCTGGATCTTTTTAGAGCGGGAGTAAGAAGGCCACGATCAGCGGACGGTAACACCAAGAGACAGCGCAATGCCAGCTCGGAGAGAGCAGGCGAAAAGAGAAAAAAGGGCGAGAGAGTACCTGGTGATAGAGGGAGTGATGGGGGGAATGAACGGGAGGGGGGAGGTAGCAAAATGACTGGGGCAGGAGAAGAACAGGCTGAAAAACAACAACAAAACAACGTCGATTGGTTTGAGCAGGGAAACAGTGAAACTTAATCAGTCACCATAGAGGAGTGTTTCGATTCACGGACTTGGCCTGTTCACGGACTTCGTTTTTTTTTTGGACTCTGATCTCTACCCACGCCTGCCCTTGTAGGTGTTCCGTCTTTATCTCTCTCGCGCGCTCTTTCTTTCTTTCTTTCTTCCCCTGTCTCTTTATCTATCTCTTTCTTAGACATTGTCCATGAAAATAGTGTCCCTTAATTGTCGGGGCCTTCACGGACAATTAAAACGCCGATTATTATTTAAGACATTTCAGCAGTATGACATTGTCTGTCTACAAGAAACCTATGTATCTGAAGCGAAAGCGACTGAATGGATGAGAGAATGGACGGGTGAATTTTTTTTCTGCCCTGATACTAATAGGAGCAAAGGCCAGATCATACTAGTGAACAGAATGTATCATGTTGACAAGTTAAAATTCCTGACATTTGATACTCGATGTATAGGAATTGAGTTCGAAAGACAAAATAAACTGTACACGATATTAAACTGTTATGGTCCAGCAAAGCCGCAGGAACGTGAAAGCTTTATAGAGCGGCTGAGTGACATCATGAGTGAGATAGACCGGAGCAGTCTAATAGTCTGTGGAGATTTTAATATGATCTTAAACAATGATTTAGATATAATTTCTGGCGCACCGCATGGAAAAAAAGAAGTAGAAATGTTTTCAAAGTTTGTACAGACATGGAATCTAGATGACTGTTGGAGGGAATTAAACAAAGGCACAAAAGAATTTACATGGTCTAGGAAAGAACCTTTCGTGGCCAGAAGACTCGACTATATTTTTTGCGATAAAGAACTAATGCCATGTGTAACAAATACTGAAATTAAATATTTTTCGTCCACAGACCATCGCGCAGTCACTATAGAATTTCTAGAACACAATTTCCCGCGAGGCTCTTCGAGGTGGCAGTTTAATGCTTCATACATCAATAATAATCGTTTTTTAAAACATATGAATATATTTATATCCGATTTTATAGTAGATAAAGAACTGGATAATTTAGATTATCGAACAAAATGGGAACTGCTGAAAGCAGCAATACGCCTAGAATGTATACAATACAGTAAAAGTCACCCAGTCAATAAATCTAACAATAGTAAATTGGAAGAAGAAGTCAATGCTATGTCGAAGCGTATTGCACGTTCCCCAAATGATATACATTTACAGGAAGAATATGAAAATATGAAAAAGAAATTAGAAGTTGAACAGCTTGCAAAAACTAGAGGAGTAATAATTAGATCCCGAGTCAAATGGATTGAGGATGGAGAAAAAAACACAAAGTTCTTCTTAAATTTGGAAAAAGCCAGAGGGACGTGTAATATAATAAAACAGGTTAAAAATGCGAATGGTGAAATAGTTAGAGACCCGTCAGGTATTTTGGAAGAAACACAAAAATATTATGAAAAACTTTATACTAAAGAAGCATCAGTGACAGCAGTTGGTAATAAATTAGATAATTTCCTAGACAGTATAACTTATGACAGATTAACAGAGGAAGACAAAGAATGGTGTGATCTGGATATTAATATGGAGGAAATGGGAAAAGCATTACAGTTACTTAATAATGACTCGGCTCCAGGATCCGATGGAATTACGGCTTGTTTTTATAAAGTGTTTTGGCGTCTGTTAAAGAAACCTCTACATAATAGTTATAAAGAATCGATAGAGCATGGGGAACTTTCGGTTAGTCAGAGGCGGGGAATAATAACTATGCTACATAAAGGCAACAATAGCAATCGAGAAGATCTCACTAACTGGCGACCCATAACATTAACAAATGTTGACTACAAGATTTTTACAAAAGTGTTGGCGTCGAGACTGCAGAAAGTAATAAAAAATATTGTGCATAACTACCAAAGTGGATTTATTAAAGGACGGGCAATTACGTCACATATTAGACTGATTGATGACGTCATAAACTATGCAGACAAAGAAGGTGTGGGAGGCTTGATTGTGTCATTGGACTACCAAAAAGCCTTCGACACAGTAGATAAAGAGACAATATTGGAAGCTCTTGATAGATTTAATTTTGGTCCCAAATTTATACATTATATTAAAACCATAATAACAAATACGCAGAGTGCTGTAAAGAATGGAGGGTGGATCTCTAAATGGTTTAAAACAGAGCGAGGCGTTAGACAAGGATGCTGTGTTAGCCCTCTCCTTTTTATTTTGGTCGCAGAAATGCTAGCAATAAAACTTAGGAATAATGAACAGATAAAAGGTATTATGACTCAAGGAAATATGAAAGATAATCTGAAACTCCTGCAATATGCAGATGACATGACTTTACTCTTAAAAGATAAACCGGATCTCTGTAAAGCATTGGCAGCAATTGAACAATTTACAAATATTTCAGGGCTAAAACTTAACAGAAAAAAATCAGTGGGAATATGGGTGGGAAGTTATAAACAAAGGGAGGAAAGAGGGGAAGGTATAACGTGGGTAGAAAAGGGAGGCAATATAAAAATATTAGGCATATATTTTAACGCGACAGTGGAAGCATCTAACATCTCAAAAAACTGGATGGAAAAAATAGACAGTATTAAAACTCTGATTCAGAGATGGTCCAAAAGAAATATGTCATTGTATGGAAAAACTATAATAGCCAAAACTTTTTTACTGTCAAAGATAAACTATACTATCCAGGCCTTATCTCTACCACAGAAAGCATTATTTGAAGTGGACCGAATTATATTCAAGTTTCTGTGGCAAAAAAAGTACTCAAATAAAAAGGCTTTCGAAAAAGTTAAGAGACACACTTTATGTAGAGAACCAACTGAGGGGGGTTTAGGAGTAATAAGTATAAAGGACCAGCAAAATGTCTTTCTTATAAAGTGGTTTAAAGAAATATGTTTACAGAAGTCATACCCCAAAACAGGAGTAAAATTAGCTAGTTATCTCTGCAAAAACTTAGTAAGCTTACCCTATTTAACAAAATCGAATGTGAAAGCAAAAGAAGTAAAAGCAATAGGATCAATAAACTCAGTTTTTTGGCAGAATGTAGTCAAAATTTGGTTAGATCTGGAAAAAAAGGATGGGGCAAAAGAAACTGATATTGATGCAAATAGTATAGGTGGACAAGCTATATTCAATAACAATGACATTAGATATAAAAATAAGCCACTGTGGATAGATAAATGGGTGAGAGCGGGTATTAAATATGTATGTCAGATGTTTAAAGAAAATGACTGGAAAACTTTGCAAGATATTGCCCAGATAACTGGACACTATCCCGGAATTTACTTTGATTATTGGGCAATTACAAATGCAATAAAAAAAGAATGGAAGGAAATTTTTGTTAAAGTCAAAGCGGAAGACAGACCTGTGTTAAATACAGAAGACGAGATAGATGAAAAGGCAAAAGATATCTTTAAGTTAACGAATAAAGAAATAAGAAAGAAGTTAATAAACAATAAAAACTCCGCGATTTGCAGCATTGGATTCTGGAAACGGAAATATGATATTGACATACAACCTTACTTTGGTTCTGGTTTTAAAGCTTGCAAAGAATCCAGACTGAGGCTCCTGCACTTTAAGATTTTACATAACATTTACCCAACTAATATTCTCTTACAAAAAATGAAAATAAAGGAAAGTAATAAATGCGAACACTGCAAAACACCAGATTTCATTGAGCATTTCTTTTTTCACTGTGAAAAACTGAAAGATTATTGGCCCTGTGTGGCTCAATACATCTTAGGTAAAACTGGGGAAAAAATTGAAATAAATGAGAGAACTGCGCTATTTGGAATTATACGTGAAGATTTCGACCACTTGGTAAACAAAAATACCGTTAATGATATAAACTCTATACTACTGGTTGCCAAAATGTGCATCAGTAAAATAAAATATGGGAAATCAATTAATCTGAAATTTGCATTTGAGTCAGAAATGCAAATAAGAGAAAAGTACCTTATGTCGACAATGGATAAATAAACAAAGCATGAAAGATGACTGGAACGCATGAAAGAATGAGTGAGAAAAAAAAAAAAAAAAAAAAAAAAGGCAATGACGAAAAGATGAAAATGCAAAAACTGGTACATGTATTTCAAAGTGCATGAAGTAAAGCTAATGTACACTCAGATCATAGTCTACTATTATTATGTTACTGCTGATACTGTATTATCATTATTTGGTAAGAAAATATTAACAGCGACCAGTAATTACATTCTGACATCGCTTGTGGCCTCCTCCTCTATATAATGTTTTCTCTCTCTTACCATGTAGTTATCTGTCTAGTTATTTATCTGTCTAATTATCTATTTATTTATTTAGTCTATTGTCAATAGCCTTGGTTTTTTTTTTTTTTTTTTTTTTAAATTCTCATTAATTTTTATTTATTTTTTAATTTTTTAAATTATTTCGTGCTTCAATATTGAACTGTAAAACAAGTCAGCTGATAATGAGAAGACCTGAAAGGTTCGAGAACAGCTGACAACTCAGAGTTCAATAGTTGAGAGTTCTGGGATATAAAAGACTTCGGAGGAGTCCGACCCCCAGGACATCCCCTATGGACAGCTATATTGTTAAGCACTCATGTCAGGCCAGAGTTTTCTGCTATTGTATGACAGTACACAATACAGCCTGCTACTGTCACCCCCACTGTCTTGTGGGTCATCTCGGGAGAGAGGAAGACTAGGGGAAGGTAACCCTGAATACAAATACCACACTGCCTTGTGTGTTGCTATGATAGCAAAGGCTATGGGAGTAAACCCAGACAGAAAATCAGGAGTGGAGACCCGGAGGTGGTTGTCAGGGAGAACTGCATCAAACTGGCTTCCAGCATCTCCTGCAGCCGGACTAGTTCCAAATGTATTGACCTGGTCTCTCCCTTGGGTTTAACTAGAATGGCAGAGAGAGGGGTGGTGCCTCTGGGCAAAGCACCATCTCTTAAAAATAGCCCAGGCAAGGCAGCAAAACGAGGAGGCGTTTGCTCGGGCTTGGCAAGCGTCTGTCTCTCCTCTATAAGCCCACCCATTTCCGATTTGGAGAGGACACTCCAGCCATCCGTTACGGATGGGCACAACACGGGAGGTGGCAGTTACCGGTGATAAGCTCAATCCATTTGGCGTACGGATGAGCGCCAGGGGTCCCCTCTGTCGGTGGGAGCGGCTTTTCAGCTGCATTGATCAACTACCGCCCGCCGTAACCTGGGCAGCCCCCAGGCAGTTGGGTGTTGTTCCGCCACGTCAGCCTGCTTCATAAGGTGGTTGGAGCTAGACCAAAAGTCAAAAAGCTGACGTAAAGTGTGCACCTGGCAAAAACAGAAAAATACTGTTGCATATCAGAAGAAATCTCCCAAATTGGCACCGCGGCTAACTCTGTTTGGCTTATTTTATCCCATTATCTGGTTTGTTTACTTCTTCGCTCGGGCGGAAGTAGAGAAGGGAAAAAAGGTCACTCACGCGGGGCAGGTAGTCATTCATTCACTCACAAGAAGCACGCGGGGCAGGTAGTCATTCTTTCACTCACAAGAAGCACGCGGGGCAGGTAGTCATTCTTTCACTCACATGAAGCACGCGGGGCAGGTAGTCATTCATTCATTCACATGAAGGAGAAGAAGTTTCCTCACGAATCAGTCGTTTCTTTGTCAATAAACAGTTTAATTTCATGTTACTTCAAGTCTTCTTCAGTATATTGCTAATGTGCGTTGTTCAGAATTCGCAACAAATACTAAAACTTGGTACCTGGAACGTCAGAACAATGCGCCCAGGCTTGCAACAGCAAGATCTCACTAATATTGACTCCATCAGGAAATCCCAAATTATTGATCGAGAACTTCAGCTACTAAACATCGACATCGCTGCCCTTCAAGAAACTCGACTTCCCGACTCCGGGTCAGTCAATGAAGAAAACTACACCTTCTTCTGGCAGGGCCTTAGCAGCGAACAGCCGAGAATCCACGGCGTGGGCTTCGCCGTAAAAAACTCCCTTATCAATTCGATCGCAACTCCAATTGGAGTGTCAGAACGCATCATGACACTCAGACTGAACACCCGGTCTGGTTTTACCAACATTATCTGTGTCTATGCCCCAACACTTACCTCCTCTGACGAAACCAAAGACATTTTCTACGAGGCATTGCAGAGGACTCTCCACAACATCCCTCTCACCGAAGGCCTGCTAATTCTGGGTGACTTTAACGCTCGAGTGGGAGCAGATCACTCCGCATGGCCAAAGTGCATTGGGCACTTCGGCATTGGCAACATCAACGAAAACGGGCAGCGCCTTCTGGAGCTATGCTCCGTAAACTCATTATGTGTTACAAACACGTACTTTGACCTTAAGAGATGCCAAAGAACATCATGGCGCCATCCCAGGTCTGGCCATTGGCATCAATTAGATCTTATTCTCTCAAGGAGGAAGAGTTTGGGCTGTATAAAAATAACTCGTTCCCTCCACAGTGCTGACTGTGACACCGACCATGCACTGGTAGTCAGCAAAATCAAAATTTCGGCCAAGAAAATATACAGATCAAAAGCCCCTTCAATCCCTAAGATCAATGTAACAGCAATCAGAGATGAATCAAATAGAAAGTCATTTGAAAAGTTATTTGCTGAAAGCATGGATAATGTCACCCAATGCGACTCGGTAGATGAAACATGGAACACTCTCAGTTCAAAAATTCATGACTGTGCCATCAAGTCTTTTGGACAGCATAAAGTTTCAAACAACGACTGGGTAGCCCAGAACAGCGAAATTCTCCTACCTCTCATTGAGCAAAAGAAATCTGCTTTCAATGAGTATAACAAAAATTGCAATCAGAGTACAAAAACTTGTTTGACAAATGCAAAAGCTAAACTTCAGCTGGAGGTAAGACGTTGCGCCAACAAATACTGGACAGACTTGTGTAACAGCATACAAGAGGCAAATGAAAAGGGAGATATGAAAACCGCCTTTAGTCAGATGAAAGTAGCCCTTGGGCCAATCATCACCAAAAGCGCCCCACTTAAGTCTGTAAATGGTGAACCCATCACAGATAAAAATGAACAACTGAATAGGTGGGTAGAGCATTACTCTCTGTTGTATTCAACTGAGAAAAATATTCCACCAGATTTTGAGGAACACCTCCAAAAACTGCCAATAATGGCCGAACTTGACGCTGAACCTTCCTTAGTCGAGCTTTCCAATGCAATCGACCACCTGTCTGCTGGAAAAGCCACAGGAAATGACAACATTCCTGCAGAGGTATTAAAAGACCTAAAAGGCCCACTATTACCACACCTGTATAATCTGTTACTGCAGTGTTGGAAAGAAGGCGTGATACCACATGATATGAGAGACGCCAAAATTGTCACACTTTACAAGAACAAAGGAGACAAAGGCGACTGCAACAACTATCGAGGCATATCCCTCCTCAGCATTACTGGAAAGGCTTTTGCTCGCGTCATCCTCTGCCGCCTTCAACAACTGGCGGAAAAAGTCTTACCAGAAACACAATGTGGCTTTCGAAGCAAACGATCAACTATTGACATGATATTTGCACTTCGGCAAATCCAAGAAAAATGTAAAGAACAAAACAGGCCGCTTATAACATGCTTTGTGGACCTAACAAAGGCTTTCGACACCGTAAGCCGATCTGGCCTGTATGCAGTCCTTAAATCCATAGGCTGTCCACCAACATTGCTAAAACTTATTGCATCCTTCCACACTGACATGAGGGCATGTGTCAACTTTGAGGGCTGCACATCCAATTCATTTGCTGTAAACAGCGGTGTGAAGCAGGGATGTGTTCTTGCTCCTACCTTATTTGGTATATATTTTGCAGCCCTACTCAAGAATGCCTTTGGTCAATGTTCAGGTGGAGTACTTATTAACACCAGAGTGGACGGCTCCATTTTTAATGTTGCCAGACTAAAACCAAAATCTCGTACAGAGCATATTATGCTACAAGAGCTCCTCTTCGCAGATGATGCTGCAATCGTGGCCCACGATGAAACCACGCTCCAGGCTCTCATCAATAGCCTTGCCAAAGCCTGTGACAAATTCATGCTAAAGATCAGTGTCTCAAAAACTGTAGTTTTGACACAAGGCTTGAGAAACTCCAACCCAATCATGCTGAATGGCTCTCCTCTGGAGCAAGTGGGAAAATTCTGCTACCTAGGCTCAACCATCAGTGGTAGCACAGACATAACAACTGAAATAAATGCCAGAATAGGAAAGGCGGCCACAGCTTTTGGCAAACTCTCAAAAAGGGTGTGGAACAATAGCAAGCTGACCATCAAAACAAAGGTACTCGTGTACCAAACTTGCGTCCTAAGCACCCTGCTGTATGGCTCAGAGACATGGACCACCTACTCCAAACATGAAAGATCCCTCAACTCCTTCCACCTGCGCTGCCTACGCAAAATTCTCAAGATCAAGTGGCAAGACAGGATCTCAAATATCGAAGTTCTGAGCCGAGCCAACATTCCATCAACTCAGGCTCTCCTAGGCAAAAAAAGACTGCGGTGGCTTGGACATCTCCACCGTATGGAAAATGATCGCATCCCCAGACAAATTCTCTACGGGGAACTTGCTACTGGCAACCGACCCAGAGGTAGGCCACATCTGCGATTCAAAGACACTTGCAAGGTCACGATGAAAGCATTCAACATCGACCCCAATGAATGGGAGAACCTTGCAAGTGATCGAAGCAGATGGAGACAAAAATTGCGCAGTGGCACGCTCGCAATAGACTTCAAGGCAAAAGAAACATACCTGACAAAACGACAGAGGCGGAATGAAAACACTCGCCAAAGTGAACCCAAAAGACTGACCTGCAATCACTGCCATCGCACTCTCGGGTCAAACATTGGTAGAATAAGCCACGAGAGAAGCTGTCAGTCAAAGTGAAAGTGAATATTCTAGCTGCTAAGACCGTCTGTAAAGACGCTAAAGGCCATATATATATTTATCAACTTGTTTATCTTATGTCACACTTATACATACTTATTTATTATCTTTCAGATTATACTTTTCGGATTCCACTACTCCATATCTAACTATGAAGATTTTTATTTTTTTTTTTCTCATTAATTTTTATTTATTTTTTAATTTTTAAATTATTTCGTGCTTCAATACTGAACTGTAAAACAAGTCAGCTGATAATGAGAAGACCTGAAAGGTTCGAGAACAGCTGACAACTCAGAGTTCAATAGTTGAGAGTTCTGGGATATAAAAGACTTCGGAGGAGTCCGACCCCCAGGACATCCCCTATGGACAGCTATATTGTTAAGCACTTATTTATCAACTTGTTTATCTTATGTCACACTTATACATACTTATTTATTATCTTTCAGATTATACTTTTCGGATTCCACTACTCCATATCTAACTATGAAGATTTTTTTTTTTTTTTTTTTTTTTAATTCTCATTAATTTTTATTTATTTTTTAATTTTTAAATTATTTCGTGCTTCAATACTGAACTGTAAAACAAGTCAGCTGATAATGAGAAGACCTGAAAGGTTCGAGAACAGCTGACAACTCAGAGTTCAATAGTTGAGAGTTCTGGGATATAAAAGACTTCGGAGGAGTCCGACCCCCAGGACATCCCCTATGGACAGCTATATCGTTAAGCACTTATTTATCAACTTGTTTATCTTATGCCACACTTATACATACTTATTTATTATCTTTCAGATTATACTTTTCGGATTCCACTACTCCATATCTAACTATGAAGATCATTTGTATATGTATGCTCAAGTATATAGCTATATTTCACTTTCAGATATAAGTATTTAATTATTGGCAATCACTGAGTCATGCACAAAATGAATACATTACAGATCGCATTTCAATCTGAGCCAAAAAAAAAAAAAAAGAGTGGGTGATCATCTGCATGAGCTCATTCCTGTCATGCTGCAGGTCTCCACGGACAGCAATGTTGCCGGCATGTTGATCGGCTGTCTCATTGCCCCTAGCCTAACACCAGCATGGCCCATGTGAGGGACAAGGTGAGGCCGCCAAAATCATGGATATACCAGTACATGAGCTAGTCGCCGAAATGTTGATCTCTACAGACAGATATAGTGGACGACGGGTTGACGTAAAACGGCAGGGAAATCCACAATTTTATTGTCCAGAGATAACTTTGACATTTTCTTTTATTATTTGTGTGTATGAGTGGTTGAGTGTGAGTATGTGTGTGTGCGTGTGAGAGTGTGAGAGAGAGAGAGAGAGAGAGGAGAGATAATTATAAAGTGAGAGATTGAGAGAGGAGAGACAGATATAGAGAGTGAGCGAGAGAGAGAAAGATAGGGAGACAGGGAGAGAAACAGAGACGGAGATACAGAGAGAGAGAGAGAAAGAGAGACACAGATAGAGACAGACAGACAGACAGACAGACAGACAGTCAGAGAGAGAGGAAGAGAGAGACCAAGACAGAGAGAGAGAGAGAGATCGTGCTCTTGTACTTTCATAAGGTAATTTAGTTTCTTTATATGCCGCTATGATTTAACAATGTGGCCTTCACACAATTACAAGATCAGCAATCTTACAATGCTTTTAAAATTTAGTTACAAAATATTTGTCTATGGTATGTGCTTGTGTGTTTTACATTTACTTATTTCGCTGGCCCTGGCTTGATTTGTTTCGTACAGCAAAACACATTTAATAAACTTCCTCAATGAAAAAGTTCTGTTGTTGCAAATTTATTTCCCGGTCAACACTTTACATATTTCAGGGAGGGGAATGGGAGAGAGAGAGAGAGAGAGGGGGGGGGGTGGAGAGAGAGGGGGGAGAGAGAGAAAGAGAGAGAGAGAGAGAGAGAGAGAGAAGAGAGAGATCATTTTCTTCAGAAAAAAAAGGAGGAGGAGGGGGGGGGGGGGGAAGGGAAAGACTGTTCTGTACATCTATTTTGGTCTCGCGGTACTATGGTATATTATGTAGGTTTGGTTGATTGCAATAGAAGGCGATCGGTTTACATTCTAATGTCTTCTGTAGCCATTATAATTATGTTTCTTTGTCTTTGTGTCATTGTGTCTCCCCTCTGTCTGTCTGTCTGTCTGTCTGTATGTATGTATGTATGTATTTGTCCTTCATTGACAGGTGCTATCAGTCGAAATTTGATAAATACTATCCCTTGTGTCTGGAAATTAATTCACTAGGATATCATTGTGAAATAATTCTTTTGATCTTTGGTTCATTAGGTCACGTCCACAAGAGAGTAAAAAGGGGACCATGTAAACTTGGCCTCAGTAAAATTGAAGCAAAATTTATAGCAAAATACTGCAGTGTTAGCATTGGCATAGGCTCTTTTAACGTATAGAAACTGAGAGAAAGAAAATATCTTGTCTCTAGAAGATAATAGTTTTAAAAAAGAAAAAAGGGCCCTGGTTAATAAAATAAATCTGTACGTTGACTGCAGCAAAGCTGGTAGCCCTGGCCTGGCGGATCAGTCAACCATTACAGTGTGGCCACATGTCGAGCCGCGCTACCAGCTCGCTGTGATCAGGCGATGGTCGTGTAGTGAGCGATGGAGCTTGGGTGGCCACACCACTAGCTATGGATTTTCAAGCTACAGGCTAGCTCCTAGCTGGGCAATAGCTCATGGTGTGGACGGTTCAAGCGATTATAGCTAGCTACGTAGCCCGCTTGTAGCTCGCTGAGATTCATTCAGCTAGACTATGGACCTTGTTGGGCTATAAATAAACTCTACTTATTTTTAATGCAGCTATTAAGATAACTCACAAACTAGCTACGGTATATTCATTTTGTTTATTTCATTCTCCACACATTAAATAAATTAACTGAACAACAACAAGATATAATAGATAAAACTAATAAGTTTATTTAAAAAAAAAGAATAAGAACAAAAGCATTACATTCGTTTATAAGTGCGATAGCACTCTTTGTTGCCGAAAACCGCACTCTGTGTAGTGGCTGTTGATGGAATATTTTCAAGATCTGAGCTACAAACTCAGCTTGACGCAAACATTGCTGAACTCCCAGCAGACTCTGGTCGAGGTCTACAGAATTCAAATATACGTCTTCCCTATTTTCTCATCGGAGACGCAGCTTATCCTCTAATACTTTATCTAATAACTCCCATCAATTCAAAGTTAACATCTGACCTGAAAATATTTAATTATCGTCATTCGAGAGCAAGGCGCTGTGTCGAGTGTGCCTTTGGGGTTCTAGCAGCAAAATGGCGAGTGTTGAAGACGGCCATTATGCTGTTAAGATTGTCCTTGCTACCGTCGCATTGCATAATGCAATTATTGATACTGAAGGTTTGAACAGAATGGAAACAGAACACGAAGAGCGGGGTGATATTTCAGCCCAAGATGGTGATAGGTGGATGAGGCGCTACCAAGGTCGACCAGGACAACATACAACATGCATGAGAGAGCAACTGGTGAAATATTTTGTTGGTCCTGGTGCCGTGGCTTGGCAAGAAAATAAAATATAAATTTCTGGTGATATTACTCAAAGATGATGTGAAGGGAGTCTATTGTTATTATTAAAGAAATACAAATACTGGTTTGGAAGCGTATAAATTGAAGCTATGTTGAAAATCATTAATATCTCATTTAATATTGAAGAGGAAAACGCTATTTTCATATGATCATACCTTTCATTAAGGCTGCTTGAAAAAAAAATATTTTATACATACAGTCCTATTACATGAATACTAATTTATTGTATCATATTTTTTATTATCTGCTCAAAATAGCGCAACACTTTCTTGCGATTAATTCATTTGGGGACCGAAATCAACACAATTATTACAAAATAACGTGAGCATCAAGACGTTTCAAAATATGCCTACGCACACCTTTATGTCTTCCGGTGCAGAATGTGATATTTTGTAGAAGTTAAGGCTCAGCGGTTAAAAAGCCTTTTATTTTTGATGTGCTTAAAAAAGACTCTTAATAGAAAATGAAAGTGGGCAAAAATCTCACGCCTACAGGAGGGCACGAGGTCACGACACACCGCCTGAGCGACGAGCGATGTTAAATGGCAAATTATTTATCGTCGCTCATAGCGAGCACTTAGCTAGCGGTAATCGCTTGTGGTGTGGACACCTTGCTTAGGTTTAATGCATTTATTCCCGTCGCTTCACTACAGTGTAGCTCACCGCTTGGCTCATCGCTCGACATGTGGCCACACACTAATGGTAGCAGTTGCGCCGCTCGCTAGGTGAACGGAATAGTATAGGTCTGATAGCCGCTAAATTACGTCAAGCGTGTTGTGGGCTTGTGTGCCTCGCCGCGGGGCCCATCGGACGATGCGGGGAGCAAGTGAGGCAAACGAAGTGAGAGGTAGGCTAGCGAGAGATGTGATTCTATCATGACGGTTTTTGTTTATCATGGTACAGTTAGTTCTAGTAACGGCATATATATATATAGGCCTAAAATATAAGATTCGCATAAAGGAGCACTCTAAAGAGAGAGAGAGAGAGAGAGAGAGAGAGAGAGAGCGAGTAAGAGAGAGAGAGAAAGAGAGAGAGAGAGAGAGCGAGTAAGAGAGAGAGAAAGAGAGAGAGAGAGAGAGAGCGAGTAAGAGAGAGAGAGTACTGTGATGGGTGGGGAAAATTAGTCATGCTGTTAGTCATGATGCAGTTGCTTTTCCTGTGAGGGTACCAGTTTTCAAAGTATTACATTATCTTCCAAACAGCATGTTTTCCCTGAAAAAAATACAAATGTTACTCACCTGTTATTGTGACAACAGCTTGGCAACTTTGCTACGCTTTGCATTTGGGGGCGCTTGACTGTCTCTGATGCTTGTGGTTCTGTTTGCTGACAGATTTTTCATCAAGATGTTGAATTGGAAACTAGAATCCCGACATTATTTAACTTTGATGGAATGTCTGCAACAAATGTTTCTAATGAAAATCTATCGCTCACTGCAAAATCACCCATTTCATCAATATCCACTGCGCGTGCAGCTCTTGAAGACATCTTTGTGCTTCAGGAAATCCATACACAGGAATATGCTCCTGTTTACCTTTACTACTGTCGTAGTTTTTTTTTGCAATTCCAAACAGTACACTTTCTACCCATGTTTCAATTTGAACGTACTTTTATCAACACATCAGTGTCACTGGTCATCTGTGTAAACAAAATAATATAAAGGTGAACCAAGTCACAATTTAAAAGATTCCTCACAAAACCAACCCAAGTACACCCCACTCACTCCTAATCCAAATTATAAATGTGAATGCTAGAACTAGAATCTAGATGACTTATGAGTTTGAGGATTAAAAGGCACCATTGCCCGGCATTAGATAGACAGAGCTAGATCTACATCTAGAACTAGAGGGCAAAGATAGATCTTAAACATGTTAAGAAGTATGGATGGAGGATGTGTTTTCTTCTGCCAGTGCCTACAGTACACTACACTAGATCTACACAGTTCAGTAGGCTACTTTGCTGTAATGAGGAATTAGGTTGTGAAATGGTTCACCAATTTCCAATAAACCTTGAATGTCTAGACCTAGATATCCTGAATCACACCATCATCACACCAGTACTGCCAGTAGTAGATATCTAGTACTAGATCTAGTAGTAGTAGATCTGGATCGAGTTAGTAGGCCTGAGTAGGCCCTCTGCCTCTGAGAAGTCTAGATCTAGATTCTAGATTTATGTTTTTCTAGGTTAGACCTATGTTTTCAAAAGTATAGAAACACAGAATAGATCTGCAACCCAAGAAACACAGGAATGAAATTCCATGAATGATTAGCGAATGTTTTCATGGTCCGTGACAAGATCAAGTTGTCTGGTTCATACAATAATCCCAGAAGAAAAATACACAATAGAGAGCACTGTCATCAACTGATGCTACAGACATGTTTAATGTTTTGAACTAATGGACAATGCCGCCGGCTGGAGCCGCAATAGTCGGCCAAAATGTGGCCAAATTAAAAATCCAGTTCAGTTATTAAACTTCTGACGATGATTGCCCTAAAATATCTATGTACTAAGGTTAACATAACAAATCACATTTTTCAAAAACAAATTTAGTGTATTTTCTCAAAGAAAGAAACGCTTCACTGTATTTGCGACATTACATCGTTTGCCTGTAAAATTCTTACTCGGCAATAATGTGGTGGGCTCGGGATGCTACACACACGCAGCCAGCCCATGACACACTGACCCGCAAGACCCTGCCTATCTGACCTATTTAATCCGGTCACCTCGGCCGCTCGACATCCAATCGCGGAATAGCGTGCTGAGGTCGGCCGCCGGTGGGGGCCGGATGCCGGGTGACGCCGGTATGACCGCACACAAGCTAATAGGAGGCTCGCCAGCCATAAAATAAATTATTAAATAGAATATTTTAGAATAAAAATCTTAAATAAATAAATATATTGATATACGCACTGTATTTTGTTAAATAAATGTAATTTGGTTTAAATAAGTGAGTCGAACTCAGAGAGAGACAAGAATTTGGCATCCCCATGGTGATTGATTCACCACAGAATACGGGTATCCCCAATCTTAATCATTGCGCACCCTGAATAACATTGGTATTATTCACATCCATCAGCGGTGCGAACGTTGTCAACCGCCAGTGTGGTCTGTCGTCATTAATTCGTGGGTGGATGCAGGGAGGGATTTCTGACGAGATGAAAACATGGTGAGAGAATAGTTCTTTTAGTGCTGAAATTTTCAAGTCCAGGACAGTAAAACAACAATAAATTTATTTTAAAAAATAACTTCTTTTATCTGCCAGGGCCGACATACTTTTTCTGCCGGCCCAGCCATACAGGTAGAAACAATGGGAATTCGTTTTGTGGATTATCTGCCCCTGACGCACGATCGCATTAGAGGGGCTTAGCCGCCATTGTACTGTGTTATAAACAAACAGAACGATGGTAAACTATTGTGTTGTGGCTCTTTGCCACACAGAAGGAGGTCACCGGTTCCCTACAAACGTAAAGATCAAGAGGAAGTGGATAAATTTTGTGAATCTGAAGAGAAAGAGCTGGAAATGGACCCCGAATTCCGTTCTCTGCAACAAACACTTCAGGGCAGAGGACTTCGTCGACCAGGCCACTTTGACGAAGCGAGGTAAGGATAATTTAGCAGTACAAATGATTGAGTCCTAGAAACCGTAAACTACACATAAATATAAGTCTGCATGGCACTGTTTGAAACAGTGAAAATATGAACTGTTTAGCTAGATAGATCTAGATCTAGAGTCTAGACTTTGTAGTTTGTTTACTTCTGGGCATTTACCATTTCCTGCCTCGTGACCGCACCTAGTGCATTGACCATAGATCTAAGGTGCATTTAGTCTCCTTATTTCTTTTTATATTCTCACCTCACAAAAGTGTAATATTACATTGGTTCAAGACCCCCCCCCTTTCTTACAGGAGCCAAACACCCCCCCCCCCCCCCCGAGGCGTAAGATTATATTTGAAGGTCCCCCAATCTGATTCTGGACAGGCTTTCCCACAAACACTGATTCTGATATATACCACTCTAGATCATATAGATCTAGATTTTACTAGAGAGTTAGATCTAGTCGTGAACTCTTCCCCAACCCTCTTATTTTATAGCTGTATTAAAGAAATGGAGTAGAATATCTCTATCCAAAGAGCAAGTTGAATGCAGTGGCATCAAAAACATGAAATCTACTGCAATATTTAGGCCTATAAAAAAACGTGTATAAAAGTTGTTCTATTTATTCTTAATTATCCTGTCTTTTCAAAAGAAAAGAAAGGTATTCAATATGATGTGCACCAGAATTCTGGTTGTATAATGTTCCTTATCTTTAGTATTGTGATCTGTTTTTCAGGCACTCCAAGGAAGAACAAAATTTTGAAAGATGCGGCTGTGCCATCAGTATTTCAAATCCAGGCTGACCCGGCCAAAACATGTAAGAGACGAAGAAGTAGGCTATTGTGTGATGAGGTAGCTGAGACGGAAATTTTGACCGAGAAAGATGATGATATTATCTATATGGACTCAGATTTCACTGTTGCTGAACATCAGGAAATTAGCGATGCTATCTCAATCTGTTCTTCTTCTGTACCTTTGATCACACAGTCAGTGGAGACCAGTGCGGTAACTGATGATACATGTATTACATTTCTTAATAATAGATGTGAGACAGTTGAGGTCAGTGATTCTGATGATGATGTTGAAATTAGACAAGAAAAATTTGTACCAAAACCCAAACTTTTGAATACATCTAATACTAATGATACTTCTGATAATGAGCTGAACAATCTTCTGTTCAAACAGCATCTCTTTTCTCAGCCCTACCTCAGCATTGACCGTATAAAGTATTCTTGTAAAGACTGCCTTTTTTATACTGGACTTGAAAGTTACAGTAAATTTTTGACTGTGTTTCATTCCTTGGGTCCAAATGTAAATTTGCTCAAGTCAGTTATTAATGGAAACAGTATTGATTCTGTTAATCCTGAAACTGCTTTTTTGTTAATGCTCGTTTACCTTCGTCTACATTACTCATTTTTTGAATTATCTAATATGTTTTCATTGTCAGAATTCACTGTGCGTAATATTTGTTACACATGGGTGACATTTTGTGCCAGACAGTGGCAAGAGATTGATTTGTGGACTCCCAGGTGTGTTACTGACCATTATCTCCCTCATGATTTTAAATTAAAATATCCAAACACCAGACTTATTATAGATGGAACAGAAATACCTATTCACAGGCCATCAAATCCAACTGCACAACGTACAACATTTTCCACTTACAAACACAAAAACACAGTTAAAGTGTTAGTTGGTGTCACACCTGGTGGTCAGGTGTCATTTATTTCTGAAGCCTATGGTGGTTCAGCAAGTGATAGGCAGATCGTTGAGAGATCTGACCTTATTTCAAAAATGGACAGAGGTGATGCCATAATGGCAGATAAAGGTTTTAATGTACAGGACATGTTTATGTCAAAAGATGTAAAGATTAATATGCCAAGCTTTTTTAAAAAAAAAAAACAGAATGACACCAGATGAAGTTGCAGAAGATAGGCGTGTTTCAAGCAAACGTGTACATATTGAAAGAATAATTGGAAATACGAAATCGTACAAAATTTTAAAATCAACACTGAGTGCTAGTGAAACACATTTAGCAAGTGAAATTATATTTGTGTGTTTTATGTTGAATAACTTCAGGAATAACATTGTTTCAGTATATGCATAGGTCAAATCCACATCATTGAATTCCGTTTTAATTTTAATGTAATGTATGCTGTTTTTTAAGTGTCTGAATGCTGTATGGATAATAAAGTATAAGTTTAATTGACATCCTGCTATATCACGCAAAGTATTGTAACAATTTGTTAAAACTCACTGAGTGGAGCGAATGTCACCAAAATTGTAAAATGATTGTAACTATAAATATCGTTACTGCCCTTGTGATGATGCAGTGAATGAATGTTGTCATACAAATTATAGAAAATTTTAGCTTCATTCACAGTACAAATGCATAGAATACATGTATTTATATACATTTTATATGATATAGATTATCATGTTAAGTGTGTCCACAGCTTAGAATTACATATTATTATATACATGTACTGATGTACAGCGTAAAGCAGAAGAGGCTGCCCCTCACAACAGTGTAAATATCAGTTGCAGTTCATGCATGAATTTTGTTCTTTTTCACAGAAAAAAACAAGCTTAGAGTGAAATTTCTGGCATCTCAATATTTTCTTTTGAAAGAATTTCCATTTTTATGTATAAAATATGAAAATTTCACGATGGATATTATGATCCATTGTCAGGATCAGGCATGTAATCTAATCTGAGATCAGAAGTTCATCTTCTGTTCAGTCTTATAGAAAAACTATAAAAAAAACTAAACTGAAAGTTTATCAAAATCACTGGAATTTCAATTCAACTGAAATATAAAATTGTGAAAAGGATTTTGTCTTTTCCTTTTTACCTGTACTGTTACACTGTATGTGAGATACAATATTAAAATTTATATTCTGGCTCACAAAGCCAAACACATTAAGCGCAAGTGACAAAATCAAACACATTAAGCAAGTGATATTCTACAAACTACAAGTGTTTTTGATATTGAACAGATTGACATGTAATTCTGAGTTGGTAAGTGCATTTAAGGGAAAAATTTAATGTACACAATACTGACCTACATATGATAAATGCATCACAACACTGAATATTGTAATTGTCAAATGTAACCTTCACTGACAAAGTTGCCGAAGTATAGATGATTTAACTGTCACAATAAAGGAACTTGTCAAACAATGTAGATTTAAAGTAATTATCAAAAAATTCTTGGAGCAACAAAATCATTCTGTTAATGAAGTCATAATCCCTGGTGACCTGAATAATTTTGCAGTCCACGAGAGAAAACACAACTAAATATCCTTTTTGTGCCCCAGTGCATGCCATTTGTCCTTGGATTTGATAAAAATGGTTATGACACCTATCAAGAAAAATTGTATTTCCATCAACATTATATCTTAAGTATGGCACAGTAGAAGAAGAAATATTAGAATTCTTTGCAGAAAAGGGGCATTTAACTTCTACAACTGACAAAATTCCATCTTCTTCAACTATGCCATCTGGTGAGGCTGCAATATATGCATATTCTGGATGAACTTGCAGACCAGACTTGGTTGTGGCAAGTCCAGTCAGCTCTGTAAACTTTGTAAGGGCTATGTGTTCATATTTTCGACCATGGGCAATGGCTGGCAGGTGACTCAGGCTAGTAGGCGAGAGGAGGGAACGAGCAACCTGTAAAGAAAGTAACAAAAAAATTACACTGACTTATGATGGTATTAATAAACACAAAATGCTCAGGACTCAAAGTAACAACTTTTAAGTAAAGTTTCTTAATTCCAAACTAGGTTTGACACTTTCCTCTTCTGTTGGACTAGAAGTTGTATTCATTAATTAGAATAATCAATTTAAGATGCTCAGCTACCCAACCCACCGACAGAAACTTTAAAGAGCTTGAGCTGCTACTTAAGTACATGTAACAAAAACAAAGGTTTCATTCTAAATCTGTAAACTCTGATGTACTCTTGTTGTACCAAGCATGAGACGTCATATATAATAAAAATAACAGCATAAACACACATTAAATAACAATGGCTCTACCAATTAATAATGTATTGTTAATGTTCATTAAGGTACTGTATTCTGTTAGGTCTCTTTTATTTTCATAGGCCAGTGATGTATCCAGCCATGAAAAAAAAAAACAAGCAAAATTCTAACAACTTCTCATGAGACAATTTTTCCAACAACTATCACTACACAAACACAAATCAGATCAGTTCTATCCCTGTCAAGCCAAAAAACACCAACTAAATGTATTGATAAATAATACATGTATTAATGGTTGGATGCAAAAACATTACCTGGTTTTTATCTCCACATTTACAAATGCGTCCAAAGTTTGAAGCAGTCAATCTTAACCGTCTCTCTGCAAACCAGGCTTGAGAACGAGCTTGACGCCTTGTTTCTGCCTCTATAGTCTGTTTAGATGGGAGGAAGCATACAGCTAGATAGCATGATAGACAATAAAAATGTGTAGAGATGTGCAAATGCTTTTCTAAACTGTTCGATTCAGGTTATGTTGGAAAAATGTAGATTCTAATGGAATCAAAACTATTACGTACATGCATTTTGAAATTTTTAAAAAGAATTCTAACACTGTAACACTAACAGTCACTCAATAAAAATAAATTTAATTGAAGAAATCCATCATTTCAGTGGGCCATGCAAAATGCCTCTTGTTCCTAGGTACTTGTGAAGGGCTGAATAAGTTTGTGTGCTTTGTCCCATTGTTTCACAGGCATATAATTTAATGTTGCCCACTACTTTCCTCACAAAGCTTGATGGATAAAATGGACAAAGATTTAACACTGAATCTGACAAAAAGTCTCTGAAATACTACTCATGCAATAAAATAAAGATAAGAATGACATAGCTATTCCACAGATTCATCTCACATTCATTCCACATCATTCACCTCCTGCTTACTAACTTGACAAAAATGAAGTTTTAATCATACTAACCGTTCTTGTAGTTTGAGGCAGGTTCATCAAACCCTCGCGTAGAAGGAAGATCTCCTCCATGCTTACACAAGCATAACTGTGGTCTTTCACCACACCCCTGATGCTGGCAGGTGGGAACACCTGAAATATTGGCATTCTACTTGCTGCCTCTGCTCCAATGACAATGTCCCTGAATAGAGCTGGATATGACGGACTATTCATGCCCTCCACTGGGCGGGGGTCACTTTTGTAACCCTTGATTTTCAGGTCCAAATCTCTTGCTTTTGTAGGAGAGCCATGATGAGGCCTGGTTTTGTGAAACTGCTGTAATCTCTGCGTGCAACTCTCGAAAGTCCTGATTGGTCGATTTTGTGTGTGATCTATGAGGCCAAGAAGTGCCACAATCACATGCTTGCAGGCAGCATTGGGGCCCATTCCAATACTGCACTCACACTGGCACTCCTCGACCTCTCCAGCTGGCCCCACAGATATGTCGACATAATATGCCACCTTACTTTTTTGGCTTGCACTCACTTGTGCATGAACATGAGCCAGTGGTGGCAAGGCTGCAGAAAATCTGATGAATTTTATATGTCTTTCCAAGTAAAGTTCTCTATCAGAATCTTTTATTTGTCTGCTCATAGCTGACAAATAAACTTGTAGCGACTCCTCTCTGACGGGTGGCACATTCACGTCAGTGTGGATGTCTTTGAAAGTGGACCTGTCAGGCAGAGCCATGGCATAGTCTTTAGCCTCCTGCTGACTGGCCGCAATGCTCAAATGCCTGTCAAAGAATTCAAGTCTGAAGACGAAAAAACAGAAAGGACACAAAGTTAGTAAATTTCAAAGAATAAAGAATGACATGTGCCAAATAATGTGAACTCAAAAATGGACATGAGGACATTGGATTTTTAAATTTTATTTAATCCAAATAAAAATTTTCAAACTATTGCACAGAATATAGTTTTTTACAAAATGATGCCTGAAGAATGGCTATCCAATTTATAATGATTTATGTTTAGCTCCCTCTTGTTGTCCAATTGAAAAAATTAAATCAGGTGGGTGACGAACACCAAGAGCCATGAGCTCAGTCTGGCCGGGGTTCTCGAAAGAAAATGTCAGGAAGTTAAGCTTAAACTTAAAGGCCAAAACATCTATGAAAGAACTCACTCTTCCTTTGAAGATCATTACCTGTCTTGGGCCACCTGAGGAGTTTCTTACCATTTCATAGGCGCATCCTGTCTACCATTTTCAAACTCTCCTCCCAATACAAGTTAAAACAGAACCATTCATGAGGCATGTATTTTATAACTATAAATAAGGTAACTACACTTCACTGTATACTAAGTACATTTCTTCATCATCCTGACACAACCTATACCACCTTTTGGCACATCATCATAATATTGATCAAAATTACCTACTGAAAAATGCCAGTCTTTAATAAACTCAGTCTTCACACAATTTTGTTCTTCTTTGAAATTAGGCTACACTATGACTTTACAAATGTAAGATCTAAATCTTGATAACAGACCTAGAAATCTAGCCCCAAGGCCCAATCCTATAGTAAAGGGCTGCCATTATCCGCCAACATTATCTTGCGCAATACGATACGTTGATAGGGATGAACAGAACACGAGAGGAAGACAGAGAAAGGTTTGAATCAGGGGAAATCACTAGTAAATACAGAATTTATGTTGGCCGATAAAAAAAAATCCTAGGGGAAATTTTAGCCTACAGTATTGGCGGATACACTTCGATTGTAAAAATAGTTTCATTCATCAAAGCTTCCATCCTAGATCTCTGGTTTCATTAGTGTAATCTGTGTTCAGACTTTAATACCGTTCGGTTTCAGCAATTTGGTATTCTAAATTCATACGCTAAAACATCAGACGGGGATTTAGATTTAGATCTAGATCTAGATAGGGGGTTCTAGGCGCACATGCCGATTCAACACGTCAAGAGAAGAGTGGGCTATGGCCCCGACTTGCAAGATTTCATTTTATCCATTGAAGGCTTTAAATTTCAACCTTATATCAAATTGATACACTCACCTTTCAACCAGCTTTGCTTTTTTCCCAGTTTGGCTTATCTTCCTTCTTCTGCATTCTGCCTTCAGGGCTGTCAAAGTTAGGGAACCGTAGCTCGATGTAGATGCCATTGCAAACAAAAGGGGAATTGAAACCGGAAGTTGTCAATGAAAAGCTTAACCCCTCTTTTGGGAAAAACTACGAATTTTTCATAAGCCGACTTCTACGCGACAACGATTGCCCATTGCCTCGGGTGCCTATTGCCCCCGGGACCACCCAACGCAGAGTTTTTATAAAGATCCCTGAAATTATGCTCTGCTGCGGGACTAGTCTTGATGCCGCCAGGCTCCCTGGCGGCACCAGGAACTAAAGATCAAAATTCAAAAACCCTAGAGCCCTACTAGGCTTTAATATCTTATTACTTGTTTTAACTGGGGCTCTAGAGGAAAACAGTCAATTAGTGACATGTTTTATTGGCAATAAAAGGATCAAACTCCTGAAAGGGACAGTGTCCCAGAACTGCTTATCTCCCTTCATCTATCACTTGTTTTGCCCTTGCCTTGGCACTCACCATAAAATGAAAAATTAAATATGTACCACCACGAGAAGAGACGAAGAACGACGACAACAAAACAAGAAGTTTTACAGAATCAAGAACAGGGGGCCAACAGCACTATGCTGAGGCCCCCGAGAAACAAAAGAACTCATCGCGCGAGAAAGAAAGTACGACAGAGTTAGTCTAGCATAAAGTGAAACAATATTGTATCAACTCTAATATTTTACCAAAGAAGGAGATTTGGAGGGCAAGAATGAAAGGGACAATAGCATGTATTTCCGCTTCTGTACAATGTGAAGTATCGTTTTTCCAATAAGATATCGTATGGTTACATTTGACATGTATTTAATGGAAATAAACAAATTTGATATGTATCTCTGTCTGGAAAGGAGACTTTAATGTACTTCCAAATAAGCTAATACCGACTACCCATGCCAATGTTTACCGTACACTTATGGGAGTTTGCCATTATTTTAATGCTTTGTTCTTCCCTAAAGGGACAGGCTTTACACACATTAGCGTGTTCCCTACACCTACATACATTACTACTGTTATGAAAGTGCATTTTATTTTAGAATAAGCATACACCATTAAAGTCGACGGCACTGATCAGTGTATAGTAGTGTCGGAATCAAAGACTGAAGCTGGGATGAAAAATTGAGGAAATCGATCCTTATCAACTGTGGAACTGGCCGAGTAAAAATTTACTTAAATCTCATTTAAAAACTTATTTTAATAACTTATTTTGTAAAATATGTACGCGTTTAGCTTTTCTGTTTATGCAGATTTTTCTTTTCTTATACCTCTCTTCTTGCTCTGTGTGTGTGTGTGTGTGTGTCTCTCTCTCTCGCTCTCTCACTCCCTGCATGTGTTATGTCTCTCTCTTTCTCTCTCTCTCGTTCTGGACCTTTGTGTGGGTGTCCTCTTCCTCTCTAGCTCTTTCTCCCTCTGTGTGTGTGCGTGTCTCTCTGTCTGTCTGTCTGTCTCTGTCTCTCTAGCTCTCACCGGTCACACACACACACACTGTCTTTTCACTTCCAATCTCCCACCCTCTCTTTCCTTGTGATTTGGTCTATTCCAACAAATTTCAGGGATTCCCCCCCCCCCCCACCCACCTTTACAAATAAAGAAGAGAGTGTGGCGGGGAGTGCGACCTCGCTACTCCACTACAAAGGCTCATCATCGTGCACATAATAACAAGGAAGTGTATTCGTGTTCGTGACAAACACCAGTTCAAAACGTTTACTGTGATGAAGTGTGCACTTGATCGATTCTGGAACTTACAAACATCAAAAAAAGCGAAATGTGAGTTACAACATACGTTTTCACTTATAGTGCATATCACTTCCTTGTTGCACTGTCACATAACATAACATACAGGTTAACAATGTAACTTAAAGAAAAATAAAACAATGGCTATTCTGGCCACAAGAGGTTCCACATGATAAGTGGAAACCGGTGCTGTTCTTGCAGAGTCGAAAGGCTCATTCTGACCTAAAGCCGGGGACCACGAAAGAGGAAGATACACAAGGCACCATCGGATGTTCACTATTGAAAACAATTAAACGTATGTTGATTTTCAAACCGAGTTTACCAGTGTTCACTTTATAATGTGTTTGATGGTAAGTACATACATAGCGCTCATTCTGCACAGCTGCCAAAGGTTTTGCAGTTGCAGAGGAGTAACCTTGGTATTGTGTGTTGTGGGTGCTACAATACAAACATTATCTTATGCCAGGTGTTGGATATTAAAATATATTAATTTATGTATTCCATCCATCCATCCATCCATCCATCCATCCATCCATCCATCCATCCATCCATCCATCCATCCATCCATCCATCCATCCATCCATCCATCCATCCATCCATCCATCCACCCACCCATCCATCTCTTTTTACTCTCTCTCTCTCAATCTACTGTCTTACTTTATTCCTACCCATCTATCTGCTTGTCTGACCGCCTGCCTGCCTCTGTCATTCTTTGTGACTGTCTGCCATTCTTCACTTGTCATAACCACCCCTATGGTAGCATTATTTCAGGGGCATGTCCCTAAAAGGGCGCCACCTCTGTTAACCTGAACAATCAGGAAGCAAATTTTTAGTAATTGAATGTGATCCCATTTTTCTAGAATGTATTCATTGTGGTATTAAACAATCCTGCATTCGTTCCACATGTGTGTGCAGAAGTCACTTGTACATCCGACCATTAATTATAGGTAAGCAAAATAATTATATTTACTGTTAGAAAAGAAAACCATTTCTAAATTGGCAGCAGGAAAACGTTCTTTTATATAGATGGCGTTTAATGGTTCTATTAGAAGAAACGTGTGCCACAAATCTAATTAAATAATAACAACAACAACAACAACCAAACAACTAACAAACAAAATCAACAGTTTAAGAACTACAAAGCACTGATGCTTGAGGTCCTAATTAAGAGAAGTTCTTGCCTTATTTATGTCACAGGTATGTGTTTACATAATATGTAAGAAATGATGTCTGCTGAAATGCCAAACATACTTGAAAACGTACAGCCCCGGGCAAACAGGTCCTTCGAAGACAGTCGCTTGCACGGGCTATTAATGCTCGTATAAAAAGACTTTAGAAACAAACGATATCTCTCTCTCTCTCTCTGTTTCTCTTTTTCTCTCTCTCTTTCCCTTTCTCTTTCTCTCTCTCTCTCTCTTTCTCAACCACTTTCTCTTTGTTTCCCCCTCCCTCTTATTGTACCTCCTTTCCACATAATCCCTCGCAGGGCTTTCACGCATCTGTCGTTTCTGAAGGAGAACTAAATCCACAAGTCTACAGGTTGATTTTTATTCTATTTATGAAATTCCAATAAAATTAGATAGACATAATTTACAATTTTCCCGTTAGACTTTTAATTTCACATTCGATTTATTTTATTTCTAACAAGTTTCAATGTGTAAAACTCCACCCAAAGTAAGATAACATAAAAACTGCGAATGGCGAAAAGTGGCGGTTATCGTGCCGACACGCCGTCAAACGCCAAATCAAACTCAAAACTCACCCTTCCTCCCCCCTCCCCCCAACCCAAAGCCGGCAAAAAAAGGCAGATAATACATAGTCCAGTGCAATGTTTTTTCCCCCTACATAGTAAAAGTGAACTAATGACTCGGCATACTGACAATGATCTCAAGTTTTGGACGTATCATTTTACACAACTAGATTATTATTATTGTACTTCTGTGTATATCACTGACAACGACTGGCCAGACGCTTTGTTTAGTTGTTACTCAGACAGTCGGGATGATTGCTAGTTTAAACTTTTAAAAGAAACACGGGTTGTTTATTTATTTTCTTGCAGTTGTTCTGAGACGTTCTTCCATCCATTGAAAATTTCTCAGAGAGTGTGTGGGGCTGAGGGAATAATTATGTTACTTTAATGTTTCAGGGATTTTGAAGAGCGCCTGACCGAATGTACTTGATGATGAAGAAGTCACATTTTAGATGGGTGTTCATGCTTGTTACATCTGCAGTCATACTCCAAAGTTGTTGTTTGGACAGTATGTAACACTGATATATAAATATATATCCATCTATCTACCTACCTATCTATCTATCTATCTATCTATCTATCTATCTATCTATCTATCTATCTATCTATCTATCTATCTATCTATCTATCTATCTATCTATCTATCTATCTATCTATCTATCTATCTATCTATCTATCTATCTATCTATCTATATCTATCTATCTATCTATCTATCTATCTATCTATCTATCTATCTATCTATCTATCTATCTATCTATCTATCTATCTATCTATCTATCTATCTATCTATCTATGTATCTATCTATCTATCTATCTATCTATCTATCTATCTATCTATCTATCTATCTATCTTACATATTTTGGTATGGCATAATAATTATCATTTTTCTGTTCAGTAATGTGACACCTCTCATGTTTCCCTCCAGCCTCTCCACCACTCCCTCCCCCCCCCCCCCCACCTAAGATTTTTAAAAAAAACTCTCTCTCGCTTGCTCTCTTTGTCTCTCTCTTTTTCTCTCTATATATTGTTTTTTCCAATTCCCACTCAGCATTCTAAATCATTTCTCCAATAATATGCATGTTGGGTGTCATTTCAGTTAGTTAATGTGACATTTTCTGCCTTTTGATGACCAGGCCATATGACTAGCATTCAATTTTCATCTCCACCTTGGTCTTTCTGTATATCTATGCATTTTTTGACTACCTTGTGAATTTAAAATACGTTATCTTATCCAGGTCGGCTATGTCGAAGTGATCCAAATCCGCAGATCATTGAAGTTGAGAAAGGGAAAAAAGATACGAACCCAGTATGTGTTCAGTTAGATAGAAATATTGATCGTCTTAGTCATCGTGCTGATTTTAAAGGTAGCCCGATAGAAAACGGAACACGCCAGATCACTTGGTTCCTTGAAAGACAAGGACGCCAGTGTGTCGTCATCCGTATCACAAACTTTGAAACAAAAGACCTTCACAGGGCAATGCCACTAAGACTGTATGACGAGGAATGGGACAAAAATCATGGCTGTTACTACCAGGACATTAAACTACGGATAATACAACAACAAGGTTTGTCCTAATTTATGATTCATTCGTAAAAATCTATTACAATGTAGTTACAGGTTTTGAAGTTAAATTTTGATAACCACTATCCTCCCTCTTGCCCTGGGTCTACCCGTGACTCCACCACCAGCTTCTCTCTGCTTTTCATTTGAACTATATCTAGATCTAGATCTGAATCCTTTATTATCCTTTGATTGCCTCGTCCGCCAGTAGCCTGGATCACGTTTATACAATTTTATACAGTCAAAACATGATTTGCATGTATATTGTGCACGTAAAATTACTTCGTTTGTAGCCAGGGGTGCGTAATTTGCTAATTGTTTATCGAAATGTAATTATGATGCCTATTTGTAGTCTCAGAACGAGGTAGTTACGAATGACTTGATAAATCATGTAGACCTAGAGCGTTTTAACTGTACTTATGATCCTCTAAGCCGTTCAAGACTATCGTGCTATGCCTTTGAGCCCTCCTTCATGAAGTACACCATCCTACCGACCTCATCTGTTTCAGCACTATGTTTTTCCCACTTCTGTTCATGCATTCTACGTTAGCGATTTAAAAATGGAAAACAATGAAATTTGGGTGATTGTTGCACCGTTCCACAATATGCCCACAATGCAATTAGATTATCGAACGCACACATGATTTCTCTAGATAGGGCAGTTTGCTTCAGGCATAAATGAGGGGGTTAGAATATTACTAGAAGGGGTCTAAGTGCTCATTATGTCCCTGGTAATTTAACCCATAGAAGACAATAATGACAACAATATGAAGCGTTTATGATTACTAATGGTTGGTTGAATTTTGTGCCGCAAGGAATTGATTTTTACATGATTTATATTGTGTACATAAAATTGCTTTATTTGTAGTTAGGACTGTGAATTGTGTCATTATTTATCTGAATGTAATTTTTGTATGTGTCTGTGGACGGAGTTACTACCTATGACCTCATACAAATGTTTTATTCATCTGTTACAATCATCTTGTAGACAGAGAGCGTTAAAGCTGTAGTTATTGCTAGCTAAGCCATCCAAGAGTTTTTTTCTACTGTGACGTAGTTACAGGTTTTGAAATGAACTTTTGTCCGTTTGTAAAATAGATAAGTCAAGACATGATTTATATTGCGCTCGTATTTAAATTGCTTCGTTTGTAGTTAGGAGTGTGTAATTTGTTACTGTTTATCGAAATATAATTATGATTGTGCCAGTATCTTCAGAACTTGATATAAATGTTTATTTATTCATTTCCTACATCACGTAGACATATAGTGTTTAACTATAGTAATTACGAATAAGCCATTCAAGAATATCTTGCAATGCCTTTGAAACCCCCCCCCCCCGCCCCATTAATCTTCCTACCTCATCCCACTTCAGGTCATACCGCAGCAGTTCAAAAGGGTGGGGGGGGGGGGTGAATGTCAGGTTTCTATTTATACCGATGATTTTCTCACTTTCTGAACAATCCAAAAGGATCAGGCTCTACATCTAAGACGTCATCAATGACACCCCGTGGGACGACAAAGCCTGCGGAGTCTGACCAAGACAGTGGAAATGTCAACCTTCTAGCAACAGTCGTCCCAGTGGCCGTCCTCACATCTGTTGTGGTTATTCTCATTGCAGTCATCATCTACAGAAGAACAGGTATTGCCAGGAATAAATAATACTGTTTTTGTACATTGTGTGTACAGCTTAAGCATTTTCAACCACCGTCTTCATGCTCTGCTGTCTTTCTTACACACTTTTTGTTTTAACCAACAAGTGTGGTGAAATAGTGGTAAGATTTTGCTTTGCTTTTAGGTTGGATAGATAATCAAACTGTGCATTTATCTTTAACCAACTTTAATATTGAGCAGTTTTGCTTCTTAAGCCATTGTGTCCAAACGCCACCCCCCCCCCGCCCTACCCCTACCCCCTCGTTTTATTGCCTCTTTGTTTCTCTTTTCTACATGAATTCCATTCATTTCTCTTATTACTGTTAGGCTTAGCTACTTTCCTACCAGGCCAGCCACTTGTATGCAGAATCGGAATGAGTTCCGTATGACGCGACCAACAGTCAAGATACCCGAACCTATCCCTTAACATAGCATGATCCCTAACTCTAACCTTTTATTTCCTGGTTGAAATGATAAGGGTAGAATTAGGGATACGATTAGGTTTAAGGTTAAGGGTAAGGACGGGTAAAAGGTTAGGGTTCCTTGACCAGGTGATTGAGACGCACAGAATTTTGGCTCAGAATCAAACCACATTCTCTTTTTTCTTCCCCTATAGGTGCCTGGTCCAAAGCTACGAAGTAAGTGTAAAATGAGTGTGATTGAGACGTGCTCTATTATTTTGCTTCCCTTGTTAGTTCTTTGCAGCTACTGCTTAAGAAAACAATAACTGGTCTGAAACCTGTCGGATTATCCAACAGACATACACATACAAAATGTGTAAATGTTATGTTAGTCTTAGTGCATTACTAGGCCCCTTCGGAGTAGAAATAATGGACTGTTGGCGAAAAAATAACAGACTTCTGTTGTATTGTTAACTTGAGTAATTGGATCTCATTGCATTGTTTTCATGGAAGTGCGTAAATCCAGTTTGCACCGGGGTTCTGTAAATGTGTATGATTGCATAGGCTCATTTAAAGTATGGTATAGGAAACTGTTATATTGTGAATTTGATTATTTGTTTTAATGTAAAAGGTGTAGTAAAATCAGGTTTCATTATAGTTTTGGAGTTATGATTTTGTTAGCATGAGAACATATAAAATCATGTTATATAAGAATCTTTGAGAGTTTGGAAACTAAGCCATACCCATGGCAGTCCCAGTATAATCAGTATCTCTGTTTGCTTTGAGATAGGTCTTTTATTTTGTCGTTATATTTATTTTTCAACATTGCATTTTACTTGATTTTCCTAATTAATGTTTTTAAAAAATCTGTCTGGTCATAGTAATATTTTTGTTTTATTCATGATAAAGACGTCAAGTTCCTGATGACAAGGTGGATGACGTTCCTCAGGGTGAGTCTTGAAATTATTGTCTGGCGGTGACAATGCATGATGGAAAGTGTTGATGAAGCATAATTGGCTTTATTCAAGCGTTGCCACTATGGTGGGCATCGAATTTTGGAGGATACACTTTCAATTCAATCAATGGTTGTGGTTTTTTTTTTGGCAAAGGGAAACATTATTATTACCTACACATGAAATTAGCCATTAACCAAAAAAGGAGTGAACCTATGAATGAATGAATGAACGAATGAATGAATGAATGAATGAATGAATGAAAGAATGAATGATTGAATGACTGACTGACTGAATGAATGAATGAATGAATGAATGAATGAATGAATGAATGAATGAATGAATAAGCGAAAGAATACGTGGGTGAAAGGAAACTGAATTAGTAATGGGATTTTATCGGTAAAAGAAATTATAATATACTGAAATAGGATTCGTAGATCACGACTTCGACTTTCAAAAAAAGGACAGTTCTGTCTTGATGCCAGACTGAATCAAATGAAATGTTTCTTTTTTATGATAACTTCACTAATTAGATCGACTCACGCACGGACTTCCATGAATTTATTAGCTGAGTTGTTGCTTGGTTGGTCAATTTTGTAGGTGATGTGTACGCTGAGATAAAGAAAGTGGAAGGTTCGAAGAAGTCGCAAGGACTGGACAACCCACCACAATCTGAACAAGGAAAACAAATGGACAAGGAGGTAACTTTCATTCCTGAGGATAAAGTGAGAGAACCGTTGCAAAAAGAGGAAAAACACATCCAAGTATATTATAAAGATTTAAAAAAGGATCGGAGAGGATAACAATTACGATATAAATGTACCAAGTAGTGAGTAGCATTTCATCTCAATTGCTTGAGTCTTTCTTTGCAACTCTGCAGTGAGGGTCCATGTTTTACATGCATACAGAAAGATAGACAGCACCAGTGCATGCATGAGTCTGATCTTTTACTTCATGGTAATGTTTTTATCCCTCCATATTGGTCGCAGTTTTGCCATTGCGGTCATGGTTAAACCGCAAAGATATTGATGTTAATTATCACATCGTATTAAAAGCAACGGACTAGTTCCAAATGTACTGACCTGGTCTCTCCCTTGGGTTTAACTAGAATGGCAGAGAGAGGGGTGGTGCCTCTGGGCAAAGCACCATCTCTTAAAAATAGCCCAGGCAAGGCAGCAAAACGAGGAGGCGTTTGCTCGGGCTTGGCAAGCGTCTGTCTCTCCTCTATAAGCCCACCCATTTCCGATTTGGAGAGGACACTCCAGCCATCCGTTACGGATGGGCACAACATGGGAGGTGGCAGTTACCGGTGATAAGCTCAATCCATTTGGCGTACGGATGAGCGCCAGGGGTCCCCTCTGTCGGTGGGAGCGGCTTTTCAGCTGCATTGATCAACTACCGCCCGCCGTAACCTGGGCAGCCCCCAGGCAGTTGGGTGTTGTTCCGCCACGTCAGCCTGCTTCATAAGGTGGTTGGAGCTAGACCAAAAGTCAAAAAGCTGACGTAAAGTGTGCACCTGGCAAAAACAGAAAAATACTAAAACTTGGTACCTGGAACGTCAGAACAATGCGCCCAGGCTTGCAACAGCAAGATCTCACTGATATTGACTCCATCAGGAAATCCCAAATTATTGATCGAGAACTTCAGCTACTAAACATCGACATCGCTGCCCTTCAAGAAACTCGACTTCCCGACTCCGGGTCAGTCAAAGAAGAAAACTACACCTTCTTCTGGCAGGGCCTTAGCAGCGAACAGCCGAGAATCCACGGCGTGGGCTTCGCCGTAAAAAACTCCCTTATCAATTCGATCGCAACTCCAATTGGAGTGTCAGAACGCATCATGACACTCAGACTGAACACCCGGTCTGGTTTTACCAACATTATCTGTGTCTATGCCCCAACACTTACCTCCTCTGACGAAACCAAAGACATTTTCTACGAGGCATTGCAGAGGACTCTCCACAACATCCCTCTCACCGAGGGCCTGCTAATTCTGGGTGACTTTAACGCTCGAGTGGGAGCAGATCACTCCGCATGGCCAAAGTGCATTGGGCACTTCGGCATTGGCAACATCAACGAAAACGGGCAGCGCCTTCTGGAGCTATGCTCCGTAAACTCATTATGTGTTACAAACACGTACTTTGACCTTAAGAGATGCCAAAGAACATCATGGCGCCATCCCAGGTCTGGCCATTGGCATCAATTAGATCTTATTCTCTCAAGGAGGAAGAGTTTGGGCTGTATAAAAATAACTCGTTCCCTCCACAGTGCTGACTGTGACACCGACCATGCACTGGTAGTCAGCAAAATCAAAATTTCGGCCAAGAAAATATACAGATCAAAAGCCCCTTCAATCCCTAAGATCAATGTAACAGCAATCAGAGATGAATCAAATAGAAAGTCATTTGAAAAGTTATTTGCTGAAAGCATGGATAATGTCACCCAATGTGACTCGGTAGATGAAACATGGAACACTCTCAGTTCAAAAATTCATGACTGTGCCATCAAGTCTTTTGGACAGCATAAAGTTTCAAACAACGACTGGGTAGCCCAGAACAGCGAAATTCTCCTACCTCTCATTGAGCAAAAGAAATCTGCTTTCAATGAGTATAACAAAAATTGCAATCAGAGTACAAAAACTTGTTTGAAAAATGCAAAAGCTAAACTTCAGCTGGAGGTAAAACGTTGCGCCAACAAATACTGGACAGACTTGTGTAACAGCATACAAGAGGCAAATGAAAAGGGAGATATGAAAACCGCCTTTAGTCAGATGAAAGTAGCTCTTGGGCCAATCATCACCAAAAGCGCCCCACTTAAGTCTGTAAATGGTGAACCCATCACAGATAAAAATGAACAACTGAATAGGTGGGTAGAGCATTACTCTCTGTTGTATTCAACTGAGAAAAATATTCCACCAGATTTTGAGGAACACCTCCAAAGACTGCCAATAATGGCCGAACTTGACGCTGAACCTTCCTTAGTCGAGCTTTCCAATGCAATCGACCACCTGTCTGCTGGAAAAGCCACAGGAAGTGACAACATTCCTGCAGAGGTATTAAAAGACCTAAAAGGCCCACTATTACCACACCTGCATAAATCTGTTACTGCAGTGTTGGAAAGAAGGCGTGATACCACATGATATGAGAGACGCCAAAATTGTCACACTTTACAAGAACAAAGGAGACAAAGGCGACTGCAACAACTATCGAGGCATATCCCTCCTCAGCATTACTGGAAAGGCTTTTGCTCGCGTCATCCTCTGCCGCCTTCAACAACTGGCGGAAAAAGTCTTACCAGAAACATAATGTGGCTTTCGAAGCAAACGATCAACTATTGACATGATATTTGCACTTCGGCAAATCCAAGAAAAATGTAAAGAACAAAACAGGCCGCTTATAACATGCTTTGTGGACCTAACAAAGGCTTTCGACACCGTAAGCCGATCTGGCCTGTATGCAGTCCTTAAATCCATAGGCTGTCCACCAACATTGCTAAAACTTATTGCATCCTTCCACACTGACATGAGGGCATGTGTCAACTTTGAAGGCTGCACATCCAATTCATTTGCTGTAAACAGCGGTGTGAAGCAGGGATGTGTTCTTGCTCCTACCTTATTTGGTATATATTTTGCAGCCCTACTCAAGAATGCCTTTGGTCAATGTTCAGGTGGACTACTTATTAACACCAGAGTGGACGGCTCCATTTTTAATGTTGCCAGACTAAAAGCAAAATCTCGTACAGAGCATATTATGTTACAAGAGCTCCTCTTCGCAGATGATGCTGCAATCGTGGCCCACGATGAAACCACGCTCCAGGCTCTCATCAATAGCCTTGCCAAAGCCTGTGACAAATTCATGCTAAGGATCAGTGTCTCAAAAACTGTAGTTTCGACACAAGGCTTGAGAAACCCCAACCCAATCATGCTGAATGGCTCTCCTCTGGAGCAAGTGGGAAAATTCTGCTACCTAGGCTCAACCATCAGTGGTAGCACAGACATAACAACTGAAATAAATGCCAGAATAGGAAAGGCGGCCACAGCTTTTGGCAAACTCTCAAAAAGGGTGTGGAACAATAGCAAGCTGACCATCAAAACAAAGGTACTCGTGTACCAAACTTGCGTCCTAAGCACCCTGCTGTATGGCTCAGAGACATGGACCACCTACTCCAAACATGAAAGATCCCTCAACTCCTTCCACCTGCGCTGCCTACGCAAAATTCTCAAGATCAAGTGGCAAGACAGGATCTCAAATATCGAAGTTCTGAGCCGAGCCAACATTCCATCAACTCAGGCTCTCCTAGGCAAAAAAAGACTGCGGTGGCTTGGACATCTCCACCGTATGGAAAATGATCGCATCCCCAGACAAATTCTCTACGGGGAACTTGCTATTGGCAACCGACCCAGAGGTAGGCCACATCTGCGATTCAAAGACACTTGCAAGGTCACGATGAAAGCATTCAACATCGACCCCAATGAATGGGAGAACCTTGCAAATGATCGAAGCAGATGGAGACAAAAATTGCGCAGTGGCACGCTCGCAATAGACTTCAAGGCAAAAGAAACATACCTGACAAAACGACAGAGGCGGAATGAAAACACTCGCCAAAGTGAACCCAAAAGACTGACCTGCAATCACTGCCATCGCACTCTCGGGTCAAACATTGGTAGAATAAGCCACGAGAGAAGCTGTCAGTCAAAGTGAAAGTGAATATTCTAGCTGCTAAGACCGTCTGTAAAGACGCTAAAGGCCATATATTAAAAGCAAACAAACAAACAAACTCGCTTCATTACCTCTACTTAACAACGAGTTTTGTATTTATTATAGAGTCTGTTAAATTGTTCTAGCAATTATCCACTCATCCATTAGTCCAGGAACCCATAAATTCATACAACCATCCACATTGCTATCAAAATGATCATAACTCCTTTATCCATGCATTTATTCATGCACCCATCTGTTCGATCGTGCTTGTGTACATCAATCTCTATCTGCCAAACGTTCACGCAACATACTCCCTCCCCCTCCCCATTTTTATCACCTTCTCCTTTTCAACTCTTCATTTCGACCACAACTCCCTGACTCCCGATCCACAGGATCCAAGCCGATACATTTCTGAAGAGGGCCTGGTATATGTGACGGTTGCCCATGCTAAACCTGGCAAGAAGACAGCAGTGAAACCACCAAAACTAGCCGAACCTCAGCAGGAAGAAAAAGTTGAATACACCACCGTCAACTTTGATAAAACCAAGACTTGAACATCAAAGACGGACAAATGGAAGATACGGATGTTCACAAGAAAACAAAACAGAAACGCGGAGAAAAACGAACATGAGAATGCCAGAAAAGGAGAAATGAACATTTATAAGGCTAAAGCTGACATTCTTATCAATTTTCTATTGTTTAAAATTTTCTTAGTCTTTCAGTGCAATCGGAAAGATCAGATAGTATTTAGACTCATTTCAAACCAAGTTCCAAACCACTTTGTATTATTCATATTTTGTACTTCGTGAAGAGCAGCGAATACTTTGTCAGTGATATAGAACAACAACATGAGAATGAAGAACACCATGAATATAATCGTCAAATGTCCATCTTTTATTACCGTAACCCACTGTTTGGACGTAAGTTTGAGCTTGCTGAATCTAACTTAAAATTATTCATAATTATATCTAGGGCTATCAACCAGAATGTGTTAGGTCCAATTTCATTCATTGCCCTTATTTGTATCTTGCGTAATACAGACATTTAAGAGCAATGAATAAAACTGAATAAAAGAGTAGACTTTTCATAACCCGATGTAACTATTCATGTGACTGTGTTAAAGTTATTGCGATTATTTGAATTTTCATTAATACCAGAAAGTATGTATGTATAGAGAGGTTTCACTATTGGCCGATTTGCACTGCGAGACGCGGGAGGCTTCGCGAAACCATTGTTAGCATGGAGCGGAAAGTACGTCGCTGCAGTAAACAATACCCGTTTGTGCATTTCCACGGGGCGTAAGAACTTACAAACGGCTCTAAATAGTTTCAGTCAGCCCAAAAATATGAACAAACCACAGTAAACAGACATGCACACTATCTTTGGTGAAGGCTGTCTCTTTCAATTCTTCAATTTCTTGTTTACCGTGGGGACCTAGTTTTGCGATTTGGCGGAATTGACATCTCTCTATACATTTATACTCTCTGTTTAAATGACACATTTCAAACTTTTTTTTTTCTCAATTTGACTATTTTGAACATAAAACATTTTGGTTGCCAACCCAACCCTCGATATTATTTCACAATGTTCACTATGCAAAAACTTGTTGTTCCCGTGATGTGTAGAAAGGATGATTGGGGGTTGGGGGTTGTGAGGGGAGGGGATCCTCTTACAAGCCTGAGAAATAATGTGTACTCTTGTTGCATGAAATAGGAGCAATTATATTACACGTTTGTTACTTTCCAAGGACTTAAATCTTACCTTTTCCCAAAAGAACTGAAACTAAAAAAAAAAAAAGACAATTTTTCAGAGTTCCCTCCCCTAGTGAAACAAAAGTTTCGACCCTTGGCGCCCTGACTTTCTATGGGACAGTGACTGTGATTGTGCCACACCTAGGTCACTTGTCTGGGTGTTTTCCCTGTAGTCTTTGGGTCCAGTGCCTAACTGTCAGTATCTCTTTGTTTATTCCTGTTCCTGTCTCATATTATAATGATGAGCAGAGGTCGTTTTTTGTATGTTCAACAGTTGTCCAATGTGGACAGTTTCTTATTTACTCGATTGTTGCTTTTATTCTATTTAATTTGATGATATTTGAGAGTGCTGCATCCCTTACCCTGCAAACAATTTTTCTCCAAATGCTGGGGTTCTCACACTTTTGTTTTTAATGATTAGGTTTTATTGTATATGTATTTTTATTACTATTAATTTTCTTTCATCCATTCTTATAATTGTGAATACATTTTAACCATCTTAGTTAGTACTTTCGTTAAATGTACATTCTTTTCACATATTGATTTTAAGAGGCTGAGGACGTGTATTTCTAGTAATTTAGAACAACCAACAAGGTCAAATATAAAATTCAAAGAAAATGGGGTTCTCACATTTATTTTTCATGGTCAATAAGCCTTTATAACAAATGTTATTGATTTCATTGACCCAGCTTCTTTATTGTGTACATTTGCTAGTATTTGGTATCACATTTTCAAATATTATAGTCCTGGGGGACCATTAAATGTTCCCCTTTTGTTTTGTTTATTTTTAATGCACTTGAATGCACTATTTAATGTATATGTATGTTATTTTTGCTGTGGTCTTAGGGCTCGGAGTAGCTGGGTATTTTTTTCAGTATATTTCATTTATCAATCGATCGGACATTTAGTGTAAAACATTCTTTGGGGAGAAAACTATACTTCGAATAGATAATACATTTTTGTTCTTTGTATAGTTTGAAAAGGAAAAATTGTGTTCTTTTAATTTTTTTTTTTTTTAAACAGTTTTCCCCTTTAAAACTTTGGAATTAGATAATTATATTTTATTATATATCGAGGGGTATTTGCCATAATTATCATTGTATGGGACATTTTACCGATTTTGAGGTTTTGTCATGAAAGTAGTTCTCTCACTGCTAATTTTAATATGTATATGTGTCATTGCAATCGGTTAACATTAGATTTTGAAGCTTATTGAACAAAATCCTGATTTTACATAACTCTTGAAACTTTCAATCCTCATTTTCTCTAAATGGCAAAAATGCACTTACAGCAATATGGAAAACCTGACAGTACATTTGCATGGCCGTTGGGCTTATTATTGTCCATACTATGTGCAATGTGTGTAACAGGTTTAAAAGATAGATCGTCACCTTTTTTTTTCTGGGTTTTTTTTTTTTGCGGATCATGTTTTCCTACCAAAATCAATTTATTGTTGTTTTTTTATATAGTTTTTTGTTGTTGTTTTTTATCATGAATGCTTTCTGTTTTTCTACTTTCCGTAATTGTCTTGTGAGGTGTTTAAACAGATTTTTCAAAAACTTTACTACCACTTGATGGCACGTTTTATGATCATGCTAAAATGTTGAATCATGCTAACATTGGTTGGTAAATACTAGACCTCTGGATTTCGCAGCATTTGTTTCGATAATACAAAATATCAGGTTTAGGATGGCAGATATTAAAGAAGTATGACAGTTTGGTGTGGTCAGAAACAAATGTGGACTAACAACTTATCATATTGTATCAAAATGAAAGGGCTAAGGTTTATGTCCTGCCTACGTCACAAAAATCTAACTCTGAGGTATTATGCAAGGAAAGGATTGTTCGTGCACGCTTTGACTCTAGGGCTGGAATTAGGCATATTCTATATTAGCTAAAGCTCGGGATCCCACAATCCGCAGCAGCCTAACAAATGTTCGTTTTCAACTTTTCCTTCCGATTTTGAAATTTCATTCTTTCTTTATATGCAATCAATTTCAGTAATATTTTAAGCTTTAAGGATTATTTTCAGGATATATCATAATCTATGAGTAGCCAATGATAAATTTGTAATGAGCAAATGCGTCGTTTAAAAATATATTTTTTGTTTAATTTAAATATTTTCCTATTGAATACTTTAAGATCATAAATTCAATAATTCAATTGTCTATTTAGTTTTGCTTTTTTTTCCTTTGTGGCGACCCAATAAATCTTATTTTGCTGCGCATTTTTGTGCCATCTTCTAATGCAACTTCTTTTTGAATTAGTTCCAAGCCCATTGCAACCCCATAAATACATTTTTTGCTGTTGTTTTTTTCTTTTTTTTTTTAAATAGAATTATTTTTGTCTTGTTCTGTAAGATAGACAACTGCAGAGTTCCTGTGCAAGAAAATTAATTTAAGATTACCTCTCTTGAATCCAAATATCTTTTAGAAAAAAAACAATTATTGTGGTATCGAGGTGGAAAAATGAATGACATGACTCTCACAGTGGCGTTGCATTTTAATGCATCAAATCCGGCACTTGAATTTTTAACAGTTAGTTACCACAAGATAAGCCCAAGAAGGAAAACATTTTAGCGGATTCACTTGTGGGTCAGCAAAGCAAAGTTTTTATCATCTTTAGTGAGTTGCTTAGTGTAGGCCTACATATAGGTACATGCGTAAACTTTCTGCTACAATAAGAAAAAATATCAATGAAAAAAACAAATAAAATTCCTGGAAAATGAGAGAAAATAGTCATTGACTCCATTCCTCGAATGTTCTGATCAAATCATCGTCCACCTCACATACTGACCTATCAGCAGTTTTCTTATTTTACGAGAAAGTTTTTCACAGTTTTGGTCATCTTTGTTATTCTTCAGAATGTTTCTGCTTCTAACTTTAAAACCATTAAAGATATCGATAGGTCGCTTTCTGATAATATAGAGTTGTAGATCTCACCACGAGCAAAGACGAGGAAGTGGTAAATGAAAACCGCCAGAATCATTGATACACCAGTATATGGGATAGTCGACAAAGTGTTGATCCCCAGAGACAAAGATAGTGGACGAGGAACTGACTTTGCAAATTTCAGGGAAATCCACAATTTTATTGTTCGGAGATAACTGTGACAAATACGCTTTATATTATTCTATATAATAATATTATATGTGTTTGCGTGGTTTCTTTATGTGTACGTGTGTGTTTGCATATGTGAGAGCTAGAGAGAGAGAAAGGGAGGGGAGAGATAATTAGAAAGAGAGAGTGAGAGGAGAGACATAGAGAGAAGGAATGAGAGAGAGTGTGTGGGAAAGAGCGGAGAGATAGATAGATATAATATATTTATAACATACATGCATATAGACAGATTAGAAGCTGTTACAGAGAGAGAGAGAGAGAGAGAGAGAGAAAGAGAGACGGAGAGAGACACAGAGACTGACAGCGAGGCAGACAGAGAGGGAGAGAGAGAAATGGACAGAGAGAAAGAGAGAGAGTGTGTGTGCGTGTGTGTGTGTGTGTGTGTGCGTGAGAGAGAGAGAGAGAGAGAGAGAGAGAGAGAGAGAGAGAAAGACCGGGAATCTCTGTGTGCGCTTGAAAGGTATTTCAATTTCTTTGTATGCTGCCATGGTACATGTATAACAATATGGCCACATACAAGATTAGCAATCTTACAACGCTTTTAAAATTTAGTTATAAAATTAATATATGTCTATGATATGTGCTTGTGTGTTTTACTTTTACAATTTTGCTGCCCTTGGCTTGATTTGTTTCCTGCAGCAACACACATTTAATAAACTTTTGTCACTGAAAGAAGGTCTGTTATTACAAATTTATTTCCTAAAAAAAATCAACACTTTATATATTTTTTAACTTTGCTCGATCATGGGGCGGGGGGACCGGGTAGGGGGGGGGGGCACACGTCTCTCTCTCTCTCTCTCTCTTTCTTTAAATTGAAGTGACGCGTGTGACAAAAAATGTTGAGAAACTGTGGTCTATAAAATCAGTCGATCCTTCGAGCCAGAACATATCCCATGTTTAATTTTGCCGCACCTTTATGGTACAAAGGCTGAGGTTCATTTGCACATAATTTTGATACTAGCCTATTAATGTTTCCGCCAGTTTCTCGATCAACAGAGTTTCCAACTAATGATTTTCAAAGAGCTTCCAACCCAAACACGGTGAAAAATATATTGAATCAATCCTCATTTATTTGACTTTCACTGTGAGTTATTTTCATACATGCGCGCTACATTGGTGCAACGCTCGGGGATCCTTCGTCATGACGGGGGTCAATTCGGTGCGCGCGGTTCCGAGCGAAAACGGGAAGACAATGTCTCGCCCAAACAATGAAAAGACGCAACTGCACATATTTAGATAATGCAAAAGTTAGTATATTACGACAGAGGAAGAGCTGAACTTTATTTTAATGTCTGTGTCATGATTCGGATGTTGTTAAAACTCACGCAGAGAGTGAGTTGTTGTTGTTTACCAGGGCCATGAGAAATTGGCTGGTGGCCTTGAACGGTCCTCGCCAAATTATAGTTGGTGAGTAAATAAATGTAAAGTTAAACGGTTAGATTCACGCTTGTCGGTTTTAATGTTCGTGATTAATAAGTAATGGAGTAGGGGTGAAACAAGGTGGGGATAGTTGACATTGTTAAGTATGACTAGACAAGTTTTTGCACGTTAACTGGCTGGTAGAATAGTGCAGACGTATTACTACAATTAAAATGGTGGGAGGTTTCGACCTATGAGATAGCTGAACTAATTGGGCCAGCGGACTAGCACGCTGGGTAGTTAGATAGTATATAACATCGTGTAACGTTCAGATTAGGTGAATACAGGCGAGCAGAAGCATCGTGTCGTGAAGTATCTCCGGTCGACCAGTACCTGAACTGTGTGCTTTGAAGACAAGAAGTCCTTGCTAACGGACTGACTGAGCTCTAGAAAGAAAGGTCTGAGTGGGCTGACCTTTGAAAGCCCACGCTGCGCTATATTGATGTTCGCGCCTACCAGTAGGCGTGAGCAATGGTAATATGTCTTATTTATTCAAGCATAATAGAGATCGGAGATAGAGAGAGAACTACAGCCTCATAGGAAGACTAAGGAAACCCCAGCTGGCACTCGACCACGAGTGTCCTGTATCATAGATCTATTGCCATAGTATGATTAGAATAATATAGCACATTGTTGATGAATTGAATAGTGATTGGGCATAAAATATAGTCTTTTGGCAACTGCTTAAATTACCTACAAGCCGAAGAGTGCTTCTGTAGGCTTTGACGTACTGGGCTCTCCTAACATTTAAGCCCCTATGATTTATGGAGAGTTTGCCTGGCGACTGGCCAGTGGCGACTCAACTGTCACTTTAAATTGATATCTAGTTTCGTATAATATACCTATTTGCTATTGATTGCAGTACCTCCATAGTTACATGAATATCATTGGTTAAGTTATTAATTAGAGTTTTTTTTTTGGTTTGGATATATACCCCTATTGTCTTTTGTTTTGTTATTAATATTTATGTAAACTATGGCCTGACCGGCCTGACATATATACGCTCTAGTTATTTAATACTTTTCTTGTGTGGTTGTGTCCGAGTGTGAGTTAGCTGCCTCTCGTGCAGTCGTAACATCCCCAAGACCCTAACTCTGCTCGTGACATCTGGAGGGGACACCCGGGTTCGAACCAGGGACCTCTCGATACGCCTTTTTTTTTTTTTACTTTTTTTTTTTTACATGAACACACTGCCGTGTTGTCTCGTCATGTTGGCCTAAAAAGATGCCAAAAAGATGATTTCGACTCGCTCCATTAGCGGGATGCATAAGGTTTCTCCACCCGTCCATTGTTCTCGGTTGCGTCATCAAAAATACTGTAACTTATCTCCACCTGAACCATCGTATCGAATATTGATTATATCTCAAGAATAAGTAAGTGAATGTGAATGAATACAAAACATTTTCCCTCTGTGTTACGGGTTGGGGACCGTCACCCTAACCCTAACCCTAACCCGTCACATATCATAAAATATTTTTCAATATGTCGAAAAGGAGAAATATAACAGAGTATAATCGAGTATCAACCAACACGGTATATCGATACCAGGGTGGAGAAACCTTGATTCAGGACTTTCAACATTTCAGCTGTTACGCCACGGGTGAAGAAACCTTGAGCCCCCCTGTTAGCGGGCAGAGGTTTGGGTAGGGGTCGGGGGTGGGGCGGGCAGTGAGTGGGACATTTTTTAAATTTTTTACTTTCTATCCCCATGTGATTGCCCGCAAAGAAAAAGAGCCAAAAATAAATTTTAGCAAAAAATTGTACAGTGACATCCCAGACATACGATACCGAGACGGTTCAATTCGCCAAATTCCGTCCGCCGACTTGCGAGCGTATCATCTACTCCAAAAATGCAACAATTCGCACGACACCCTTTCATAATTAAACGAAACAGTCTAGTACCACAGAGCTCTGTGAGTATAGTACAGACATTAATATATAATTTATATAGATATTGTTTATTTACTGGACACTAGCATGATGATACCCAGCTCTACAGTTCTGCCTTGCCATGCGATGTTGACAGCCTTCTGCAGCAGGCTGGAAACTGTATAACAGAAATTAAAAGCTGGATGAACCAAAACAAACTGGCACTAAATGAGGATAAAACTGAGGTTATTTTATTAGGCCGTGAGCGGGTTCTGCAAGAAGTGGACAGAACTGAGATGATAATTGGCACTAATTCAATACAAATTTCAAAAAAAGTAAAAAACCTAGGGGTTTGCATTGATTCAAATCTTTCTATGTCATCTCAGGTTAGTCACCTCATTCGTATTCTATACATGGAAATCTGGAAAATTGGTAAAATCAGACATCTTATTTCAACTGAAACTGCGGCTGTTTTAGTAAATTCTTTTGTACTTTCAAAGCTTGACTATTGCAACTCCTTTGGCCGGAATTTCACAAAAAAATATTAGAAAACTCCAAATTGCTCAAAACAATGCAGCGAGACTTGTTTTGACGAAAAAGAAAAGAGATTCAGCACTGCCACTTCTGCAGAGTTTGCATTGGCTGCCAGTCGAGAAAAGAATAATGTACAAATTGTAATCCATTTGTCACAAATGTGTCAATAATACTGCTCCATCGTACCTTGTTGATTTAACTGATTACTATGTTCCATCTCGTCAACTAAGATCATCATCTGACACTACAAAATTGAAAGTACCTAAAATGAATCTGTCCACTGTAGGAGAAAAGTCCTTTTCATTTCTTGGCCCTACCATCTGGAACACTCTTCCAAAGACAACCAGGGAAATTAATGACATTGGTTCTTTCAAACGCCATCTGAAGACCCATTTCTTTCAGACAAACTAGGCTAGGTGTTTTTCGGCAGCAACAATAGTAAATATTTTTGAATTTCTTTTGTGTATGCGTGTGTGTGTGTGTGTGTAAGAGTTTGTTAAAGCGCCCAGAGCTTGTCATCGACGGGGTTGGGCGCTATATAAATGCAATATATTATTATTATTATTATTATTAGCATGGTTTTGAGTTTATTTCTTTGCGCTTTTTAAAAAGTACACTAACCCCCCCCCCCCCCCCCCCATATACTCACGGACATTGCACTACATTGTATTCAACTAACCAACATCAGCGAAAATATCTTGTAATATCTGAACCATCTCATTGGTCATCCCAGAAACCCAAAGTTTGTCCCAAAGTACAGGAGTGGAAGAAAGGGGGAGGTGGGAGGTGGAGGAGGAGGGGAGATATTCCCGTAGGTACAGCTGCAGCAGTGCGCACATGGGACATTTGTCCACACTGCTAGCCAGTGGTAGTATAGACTTCATTTCGTTTAGACTAGGGAACGTTCAAAAGATGAAGGTCAAGAGAAAGAAAGAAAGAAATCTCCCTCTTGCTTTTGACTGTGAACGAATTCAAATTAATAGAAGAGCTACAGTATGCAGTGCACATTGTCCAACATCAAACTAGGCTAAAAGACATGATAATCAGGGAATACGAAGCGAATGACATCCATTCATTTCCTGAAACATATTTTTATTGAAATGTGAATGGTTCCTACAAGTATAAATTTTATAAATGATTTTTTTTTTCTGCAGATAATTATGCTTAGCTTTATTTTGTTTACATGTAGTACGAAATAAATTTATACACTTTTAATAGTAAAACAGTAATTAAAAATAAATGTCACGACTTTGCATCACAACTTAAGTACCACTTACCACAGCAGCAAATTGATTTACAGCAAAATAATAAGTCCTTTGGCTTCCCCGGGGCCTCTGACTAAATATGTTGCCCCCTCCCCCCCCCCCTACACACACACTTTTTTTCTGTCCTTACTCTGTTTTTTATATCTCCTCTCTCTTCGTTCGTCTGTTGTGTCTTCTGTATTGTCTTCTGTGGTGGTAGGCGCCAAAAGAGGTGCTGAGGGAGAAAAGAGTGGCCGGGAGCATCAGGGGAGAAGGGAGAAAGGCACGTATACCATTGTCATTTTCTAATATTTGAGGTCTTTATTTTAGGAGGTTCGCTGCCCTTGGCATTTACACCTCACTTGACTTGTTTTATTATTTCTTGTTCTGGCGGGGGGGGGGGGGGGGGGGGATGATATGGATAAATTTTTAATCTATTAATTTCAATTTTGCCCGGGCAGCGGCCTTTCGGCCTGCTCTTTACGATTTCCAACTGCCAAGGTATCTTTAACGTGCGCAACGTGCACACGGGCCCTCCGAATTTTTTCGTCCTTATCCGAGAAGACTAGGTACTCGATCCTACCCCCCAATATGACCAGGGACTTGAGAAAAATCCAATTTCCAAGAACTACTCGATCCTACCTCCATTGTCATTTTCAGGGTTTCATCCCTTTATTATAACATGCCGAGTCTGTGAATAAGTTTCCTCTGGTTTCCTCTGGAGCCACTTAAAAACAACCTGGGCGTGCCCGTTCCCCATTCTCCTTCGTTCTTCTTCCGTTCAAAAAGACATAGCCCACAATCCCCTATTCTAATTACCGGTTATGCCAAATTCTCAACATAAAGAAACATATTGCCATTTTGTTGTTGATATAATTTCAAGTCCCACAGTATTTTTATAACATGTAAGATCATTTTGCCTAATGTAATACTTATCTATTTAGTTAATTATTAACTAGAAATATTTAAAATATGGTTGCAGGCAAGCCTGAGAACGTGGTTGTTATCGATTTTTGGTAAAGCCATCCCTTCTGGAATATTTTGATAAAAGTTAGAAATGAGAAACTCCTTATTAAAATAAATTATTGTATGTTCAGACGTTCATATTTGTGCAATTTTATCTGTATTAGAAATTAAGTCACAAAGCTTCCTATTTGTGTTAACTGGCATCATCAGCTCCATCCCTTCCCCCCGCACACATACACATACGGCATCATTCCCTCAGTTGCTTTTAAATCATATTAATATCTACATTAAATGTAAGATTGAAATAACTTAATTCTACAGTATGAATGAAATATGCTATCGGGCAATTGCCAAAATAAATTTTATTGATATTGAACTCTTTCTGAACAATCAAAAAGGACCAGGATCTACATCTGGGACGTCAGTGACACCCTCCTATCCAACTGTCCTAATTTATAACATTTGTAAAATCTATTGTAATGGAATTACAAATTTTGAAGTTCAGGTACCCATCTCCGTTTAAACCATGAATAAAGTGAAAACATGATTTATATTGTGCACATAAAATTGTTCCCTTTGATGTTACAAGTGCATTAATTTGTTATTGTACGCTCGTATATGGAAATGTAATTGTGATACGTGTCTGTATCTTCAGAACTTGATATAACTGTTTATTTATTCATCTGTTAGATCATGTAGACACCTCGTGTTAAACTATTCTTGTTACGTGTTAAGCCATTCGAGAGTATCTTGAAATGCCCTTGAACCCCCGCCAATCCTCCCCATCCCCAGCCCTTTCTCTCCAAAAATAAACTCTCTGGTCATCAGTTAGTCTTCCTACCTCATCCCATCTAGCGTGATGTGTATCCCTCTTCAGTCCATACATTCTACCTCAGTAGTTTAAACGAAGGGGGGGGGGGTTAAATGTAGGTCTTTATTGATACTGAGTATTTCTCACTTTCTGAACAATCCAAAAGGATCAGGCTCTACATGTAAGACATCAGTGATGTCTTCTGATTCGACAAAGCCAACGGAGTCTGACCAAGACAGTGGAAATGTCAACCTTCTAGCAACAGTGGTCCCTGTGATGTTTCCACTTTCTCTCACTAACTTTCTTCTGACACCAGCCGTGATGGGCACGGCACAAACACACTAAGTAATCGACTATCTCTCTTCTATAAGTTATAACAAACGATATCTGTATTGCTTATATATATACAATAATTATTAATTCATTCAATAATAATAGGAACATAGGTCATACAATTTCATGTGAATTTCGATGGAATGAAGTTGATGCAAATCAGTACATGATAATTAAAAGGCTCCGTAATATTCAATTTCTAGCACATTTTATAAAACACACGGGTACACTCAGCTTAAGGAAACCTCTCCTTTAGGGGTGTAGGCGCTATCTGGTTCTTCCTCTCTACTCTGGCTTGACTGCGCAGTTAGATCAACAGGTATCGGCAGGTACCAATAGGTCGGGAAACCAAGAAGCCACGATGTCGTTAATCAAAGGACAAGAAGTTGAGAAGCCAAGAAGGTGTTGTTCTTCCTCCTCTGTAGAAAAACAATCGCAACTTCCTAATCTACTGCTGGAAGGCATGACTTCCATACTTACTCCATGACGGATATTCATCATTAATACTTTTAACCGCTGACACTGTTATAAGTCAGGCTGCAGCTCCCATAGTCCATAGGCTCCCATATAGGCAATAGAATAAACGATCAATACAGTTTTAATGATATTTACACGTTCCCCACGAAGAATAACGCTCTCTCTAACAGACCCCATCCTATAAGGTTTCGTAACATATATAACGGCGTTTCCGTGACTCTCTCAGAACATTAAGTAAAATACACATACATCGTACAATTAACTTACCACTCAGCAACAGCTCAAATGCCGACAAGATACCAAAGATACCACGCTCTGACAAAGGATGTTTGCGGGTTCCCTGACCTTCCCCACTCACAAGACTAGTACAAAGTTACGGTTGCAGTTGTGGTCTCCTCTTCGGCACGAAGCTGGTGAGTGCTCTCAGCGGTCTGAAGTTGGAAGGAGCGTTCGGGGATTTATACCCAGTCAGGTAGCGTCCCAAGACGCTCACCGAGTGTACATTAGTTATCCTAATAGCCACCTCCGTCGACTCCACGTCAAATAGGCCTACTATTGAAGCATCTCTACCCCCCAAGCAATTCCCAGGTGATCTGATCGTCAAGTACGGCGGTCAGGTAAACACTACCCTTTTCGGGTGTCAACGCTTTCCGTTGCATCCCGTACTTTCCCCCTCTGGCCTACAATAACTCTGTCTCCCCGCCGTCAACTATCTTCCCACGCTATTTATATCTTGCCAATCTGTGACCCTGTTACAGTCCCATTGGCCGTGCTCATAGTTGTTGTGGTTATTCTAGTTGGAGTCATCATCTACAGAGAAATCGGTATTATTAGGATTAAATATTCTGTGTTTGTGTACCGGTTAAGTTTTTAAAATTACCGTCTCCATGCTCTCCTATCTTATATTGAAAAAAAAAAGTGTGGTCAAATCGTGACAGGATTTTGCTTTGCTTTTAGGCTACATAGATAATTATAATATGTATTTTTCTTTACACACCCAACTTTGATAATGAGAATGTTTGCTTGTTAAGCCATTGTCTGCCCCCCCCCCCCAATCCCACCACCATCCCGTTTTTGCTACCTCTCTGTTGCTCTTTCTCTATGATTCCTATTCATTCCTCTTATCACTGTTAGGCTGAGCTACTTTCCTACTAGGGCAGCCACTCCTATCCAGAATCGGAAAGAGTTCCGTACGTCCCGACCAGCAGTTAAGATACCCGAAACTATCCATTAACATGCCCTGATCCCCAACTCTAACCTCTTGTTTTGTGGTTGAAAGGGTGAAGGTAGAATTAGGGACAAGTTTAAGATATAAGGATGGGCCAGGTATATGTTCTAGGTATTTTATCTACGTGGCTGGGACGCAGGGAAGTTTTTCCCGACAATCCGTCAGTCTTTTTTTTTTTTTCGTCTTCCCCTATAGGTACTCGGCCCAGAGCTGTGAAGTAAGTAGCGGATGGATGTGGCTGAGGCTTATTGTACTGTTTTATTTCCGTAGTTAGTTCTTAGTGCTTAAAAAAAAAAAAAAACCAGTCTGAAACTTGTTGGAATATCTAACAGACATAATAATAATATTGGTCTTTAACTCCTATAAATTATTAGTCTTAGTGCAAAAACTAGGACCGTTCATAGTATGAAATAATAGAACCGTTTGCGAAAAAAAAATAAACTTCTATTGTTTTGTTAATTTGGATAATTTGGATCTCATGGCATTGTCTGCATGGAAGTGCGTGAATTCACTTTGCATCACGGTTCTGTAAACGTATACGAAGAAACAGCCATACCTTCTATTATTTTGTGAATTTGATTATTTATTTTAGTTTAAATGGTGTTGTAAAATCAGGTTTCATTATAGTTTTGTAGTTATGATATATTATTGTAAGCATGAGAACATAATAATATTATGTTTTATAAGAATCTTTCAGAGATTGGAAACTAAGCTATACCCATGTCAGTCCCAGTATAATCAGTATCTCTGTTCGCCTTACTGTTTGCTTTGAGATTATTTTGTAACATTGCATGCTTCTTGATTTTCCTAATTAATCTTTTTTTAAAAATCTGTTTGATTTTAGTACCATTTTTGTTTTTTTTCACGATAAAAACATCAATTTCCAGATGACAATTACTACGAGAATTACGTTCCTTAGGGTGAGTCATGAAACCACCAAAACAAGTCGAACCTCAGCAGGAAGAAAGATTTGAATACATGAGCGTCGACTTTGATAAAACCAAGACTTGGACATCAAAGACAAGGAAATGGAAGATACAGATGTTCACATGGAAACAAAATAGAAACGCGTAGAAAAGCGATAATGAAAATGTCTGAAAAGGAGAAACGAACACTTACAAGGCTAAGCTGACCATCAATTTTCTTTTTGGAGGTAATTTTAATATTTTTCTTAGTCTTTCAGTGCAATCAGACAGGTCAGATCGTATTTAGACTCACTTCAAACCAAATTCCAAACCGCTTTGTTGTATTCATAGTTTTTACTTCGTGAAGAGAAGCGAATATTTGGTTAGTGATAAAGAACAACAACATGATAATGAAGAAGACTATGAATTTAAATGTCAAATGTCCATCTTTTATTACCGTAACTTACTACTTACACTTAATTTTAATCTGGCTGAATCCCACTTAACATTATTCATATATCGTAGTCGATCAAGCGGAATGTATTGAGTCCCATTTCATTCATTACTCTTATTTGTGTCTGGCGTATATACTGACATTTAAGAGCAATGAATAAAGTGAATAAAAGCGTGACTTTATTTCATGACCCAATAAAACTGTTTATGTGACCATATTCAAGTTATTGCAACCACTGAATTTTCATTAATATTACTAATTTCAAACTCGTTTTCTTCACTTAAACCATTTTGGTCATAAAACATTCTAGTTGCCAACTCTCGATGTTATTTCACAACGCTTACTATGCAGATGCTTGTTGTTCCAGTGATGTAGTCGAAGTAGAAAGGATGACTGGGGATTGAGGGTTCGGGGGTGGGGAGGGGGGGGGGGTTCTCTAACAAGCTTGAGAAATAATGTGTACCTGAGTGACATGAAATAGAAATAATTGTTACAGGTTTATAACTTCTAGGAACTGTTGAATCTAGGAACTTAAACCTTGCCTATTTCCAAATGAACTGAAACTACAAAAAAAAACAAAAAAAACAGAGAATATCTTCAGTTCCCTCCCCTAGCCAAACAAGAGTTTCGGCCCTTGGCGCCCTGACTTTCCATGGGAGTGTGGCTGTGACTGTGCCACAATTAGATCACGTTTCTATGAGTTTTCTTGCAGTCTTTGTGTCCACTGCCAAACTGTCAGTAACTCTTTGTCTTGTCCTGTTTCATATTATGATGATAATTTACAATTATTTGTTTTATGTTCCAACACTTGAAATTTGTGGATATTTTTTTGGTTATTTGCTCATTTACTACTTTTATTCTATTTAACTTGAAGATATTTAAAAATGGTGTGTTCTTTACTGTTTTCCCCAAAATTTAGGGATCTCACGAGTGTTTTTTTTTGTTTGTCTTTGTTATAAATATGAATGACTCAATCTTTATTTTTATATAATACCTTATTTATTATTAGTAGATTTGTTCAGCCATTCTTATTATTATGACTGCATTTTTAACTATCTTACTTATTACTTTCATTAAATGCAATCTTCTCTTTTCACTTTTTGATTTTGAAAAGCAAGAATATTTTAGGTAAATTTCGATCAATCATCCGAAATAAAATGTAAACACTTAAAGAAAAAAAAATTATGGTTCTCACATATATTCAATATTTCGATATTGATTTTATTGACCCAACTTTATTGTTTACTATTTGCTTGTATTTGTTATTGCCTTTTCAAATATTATGGCCATGGTTTCCATTAAATGTCCCCTTTTTGTTTTGCTTTGTTTTACTTGTACTTTTAGTACGTTTGTAGTTAATGTACTTGTCTTATTTTGCACTGCTCTTAGTGGTCGGATTATTACTCTATCACCCATCTATAGTGAAATATTCTTTGGGGAGAAAACTGTACTTGAATTAGGTAATAATTATGTCCCAGTTCTTTGTACAATTTGAAAAAGAAAAATAATATTATTCTAACAACGTTTTTTTTTCAACAGTTTCCCCCTCTAAAACTCTGGAATTAGATATATTTTACTTTATATTGATGGGTATTTGCCGTATTGTTGTATGAGACATTTTGCCCATTTTGAGGGTTTCTCATGAAAATGTTTCTCTCACTCCTAATTGTAATATGTGTATGTTTCATTCCAATCGGTTTTTTAATTTTGAAGGCCGTTGAACAAAACCCTGATTTATCATAACTCTTGAAATTTTCAATTATGATTTTCTCGAAATGCACAAACAACAATTTGAAAATATCTGACAATCGATTATTGTCTATATTATGCGCAAGGTTTGTAAGAGGTTTGTAAAATAGGTTGTAAATTTTTCTTTTCTTTTTTTTTTTTTACCTAAAAACATCAATTTGGTGGATTCTTTTTCTCAGGGGACAAGGTAGTCTAGAGGCAAGGTGCTCGCCTATCATGCCAAGGGTCCCGTTTTCAAAACCCGGCTGTCATGGTTTAAGTACTATAATTGCCGTGCTGGGTCACGACTTGTAAGGAGTGAATTTTTCACGGTCTCGTTGATTATAACCAGCGTAATTTTGTCCTTGAACTGTTCTCGTGAACAGTTTGTTTTTGAAACACTTTTTCTTAGAGATGGAAAGAAAGTGGGGCGAGATAGAATAAATGGATAAGTTAGGAGTGACAGTGCAATTCTCGACCCCGTGAAGGGGTGAATAAGGATAGATAGTTTAAGACGCTTAGTCGCGTTCAGAAATTCGTACATAAAATGTAGAAAGCACGAGGGTTTAAAGATTTCAGTAATTGTTTTGACATTTTAAATTGACCTTGTCTGTTTTTAGTACAAGGCCGTGACCAACTCCCACGTAGAATATATTAATACTGCGAGATGAGCTCGCATGTATGCACCAATCAAATCTAGGGATTTGGACGGTAATTTGCAGGTGGCTGCACAGTATAAAAGCGTAGCCATACCCATGTCCATTACTCCATACAGAAAATTCCAATCTGTGCAGGCGTCGGCACGATTCTGCCTGAAGAATCATAAGACTGTTGATTCATGTCTAGTCCACTATAGACATTGAGATGAAGCCATATGCTTGAATGAGATATGCCCACTGCTATTGTCTACTGTTCCCTGGTTTTTCTAATACCAGGGACCAAGTGTAAGTGTTTGTCCTTTGATGATTCAACAAAAAAAAAAATGAACGAGGAACTGGACATAATTAATCCAGTAGGACAGGATTGCCGCATATGCTAGGAGTGCTACCCAAGAATGCAAGACAAAGATTTATATTCACTTGCCACTAGTATGAATGTTTGGCATACACATCTGTGAATTGGGATTGATTTGTCTGGATGAGGCTGGGGATTGCCAGCCCATCCTAGAGTAGATCCAATAGACTTAACTACGTCAGTTTATATTGACGAGCTTGATCCATTATAAGCGGTAGGCACAAATAGCTGAGATGACATCGTCGCCAGAGACATTAGTATATTGCTTGATAGATAGTAGGCAGACTATATCTGAGAGATATATAACTAGTCCTTAAATTGTTAGTGAGTCAGAATGATCATAACCTTATAGGAATCTAGAGAAGACTTCTAGTGACATATTATTGAATTTTCATTTGATGCTGCTGATGTTGTCTTTTAGTATGTAATAGATCTAGACAAAATTGTTAGGAAATTTAATGTAATTAAATTTGTGGCCCTGCAGGTCTGTTTATGAAACTTATTCAGATTGTTCTTAGTGTGTGGCATGGTACGAAAGAGTAAGTAGTAAATACCTCTCGATTTAAAATGCAGTCATAATTCCATCATTGAGAAGACCCTCTTCATAACAGCTAGAGGGCACTACCACCCAGTATCAGATTTGTAACACCGGCCAGTGCAGGCATGTCGGAAGTTTGGGATTTTTCTCATATTTTCGTGTCCCTGATCCTATTGGGGGGTAGGATCGAGTACCTAGTCTTCTCGGATAAGGACGAAAAATTTCGGAGGGCCCGTGTGCACGCTGCGCACGTTAAAGATACCTTGGCAGTTGGAAATCGAAAAGAGCAGGCCTGACAGGCCGCTGCCCGGACAAAATGAAATAAAAATTCATTCCCAGATTTCCACCCCCCCCCTCACCCTCCCCCGCCCCCTCCCCCCCAAAAAAAACGCCGACCGGCGCTGCACTGTAGCGACGACGAGCCTGCTCCAGTTATAACTGGGCTGCAATGGCAGAAAGGCAAATTTCCCAAATGGGATTAAAGAGTTATACAAATACAACAAATACAAATACAAATACAATAAGTGCTTTTTTAAAAATTGTTTCTTCTTTCAGTAATATCTTGTGACATGTTTAAAAAGATTTTTCAAAAGCTACATTATTATTTGGTAGCACTTTATATGATGCTTAAATATTAATAAACCAAATTGACATTGGTTGGTCAATATTAAATTTCACAATCTGTGGTATTCACAACATTTGTTTCATTAATAAGAGTATATTAGAATTATGACAATTGGATGTGGTCAGAAACAATTATGGACTAACAAGAACTTCTCACATTGAATCAAAATGAAAGGGCTTAGTTTTATATCCTGCCTAGGTCACCTGGAGCTAACACTGAGATACTGAGAAAAAGTGCCTTTTCTTGCACATTTGACCTTAGGGCTGGAATTAGACATAAGCTATATAAGCTAAAGCTTGGGATCCCACAATCTGCAGCAGCCTAACTTTAATGTTTGTTTTCAACATTTTCTTCCGATTTGAAAATTACACTCTTTCTTTAAAACATGCAATCAATTTCAGTAATATTTTAAGCTTTAATGATTCTTTTCATGGTTTATGATAATCTATGAGTTAGCCAATGGTAAAGTTTAATGATCAAATGCATCATTTGACAATATATTAAAAAAAAAATTAAAATACTGCTTTTGAATAGTTAATAAGTTCGATTTTTTGCGGTCAGTTTTGCTTTTTTTTTTTTTTTCCTTTGTGTGACCCTAGATCCTGTTTTAGTAGGGACTTTTGTGTCAACCTTCTAGTGCAGCTTCTTTTTTAATTTATTCCAAGCCCCGTTGCAACCCCTCATAAATCATAATTTTGTAATTGCTGCTTATTTTTTTTTTAGCATGAAATTATTTGTTCTATTCTGTAAGGCAGACAACTGCAAAATCCCTGTGCAAAAAAAAATAAGTTTAGATTACCTACCTTGAATCCAAATTTCCTTTAAAAAGAAAAAAAAAAAAGACATATATTTTGTGGTATGGAGAAAGAATTGAAGGTAGAAAAAAAAAAAAACAACAATCATGCGTTAGGAAAACCCTTACGGACGTAGAAGGAGTCTTCACCTTTTACTTTCATGTTATTCAGCACGTTATGTCTCCCAGTGCATATGAATGACGTGGCATTTTAATGCATCAAATCTGACACTTGAAGTTGTTCAGTCGATTACCACAAAATAAGTCCAAGAAAGAATACATTTTAGCGGGCTCGGTTGTGAGTCAATAAGGCGAACGTTTTTATCATCCTAGGTTAATTGTGTAATATATACAATGAAAGAAAATAGACCATGACTCCTTTCCTCCAAAGTTCTGATCAAATCGATGTCCATCTCATGTACTTTCGTATCAACCGTTTTTTTAGATTACAGCACAGCGTCCAATGTTTTGGTCACTTTTGTTATTCTTCAGAATGTTTCTGATTATAAATTCAACATTATTAAAGATACGTCACTTTGTGGGAATATAGATGTCACCACGAGCAAAGATGAGGAAATAATAATTCAAAACCACCATGATTGATTGATTAATTGAAGAGAGGAATCAGAATCCTAGCACACTGGGGTTCCATTAACGCTCCGCTCCCCCCTCTAAGATCCACTTGAGGATTATTCTAACGATTGTCCCAGTGGCCAGCTGGTTCCATATATGTCGGGTTCGTCCGGCCTGTCGCACATTCTTCCCTCGCCCCTGTGTGCTTAAGTAAGGGAATTCAATTTCTTTATATACCGCCAAGGTATAACAATATGGCCTGTACACAATTACCAGATTAGCAATCTTACAACGCTTTTAAATGTATTTAGTTATAAAATATATGGCTATGGTATGTGCTTGTGTGTTTTACTTTTGCAATTTTGTTGGCCCGGGCTTGATTTGTTTCGTACAGCAAAACACATTTAATAAACTTCCTGATTGAAAAAGCTCTGTTCTTACAAATTTATTTCCTGATCTGATCATATATTTTCTGATTTACATATTTCAGGGAGGGGAATGAGAGAGAGAAAGAGAGAGAGAGAGAGAAAGAGAGAGAGAAAGAGAGAGAGAGAAAGAGAGAGAGAGAGATCATTTTCTTTAGAAAGAAAAGGGGGGAGGGGGGGGATACTGTTCTGTACACCTATTTTGGCCTCTCGCAGCTAAGTAAACTGGTTCACTTCGTTCCTGTTGAAGTCTTTTATTGTTCGTTTTTTTCACTTGACAAAGGCGAAAGCCGAAAATTTGTGTATTTTCTGTCTTCTCTTTAGTTTGCTTTGTATTGTTTGGGTTTTATTTCTCACGCGCGGCTGTGCAACATACAACCTTTTCTTTTTGCCCAATTTTGACTTTGCTTATAGCCCTGCTGCGACCCCACAGTTTTTCTGTGGTTTTTATGATATTTCGTGAATGTATGTATGTATGTATGTATGTATGTATGTATGTATGTATGTATGTATGTATGTATGTATGTAATCCCGACGAACCAGCAGACTGGCGCCCCATCTTCCTGCTTGCCTCCTCTTACAAACTTTACGTCAAACTTATACAAGAGAGAGCCTTGAAATGGATAGTAGCAACGGGCAGATTATCGCCCAAACAGAAAGGCTCACTCCCAAGGAATGGACTGCATTAACACGTCTTCTCCTTGAAAACTGAAATCGACAACTTACGCCATCAGAGTTCTAAACTCTTTATTACGTTTGTCGATATAAAGGACGCTTACGGAAGTGTAGATCATAACATAATGATAAAAACAATGAAGGACTCGAAATATCCAGACAATATAGTGCAGATCACAAAGGACATCTACACGAATTCAACATTTCAGGTCCAGGCCGGCAGAGCGCTCACCCCCAGTATTGTCCGCGGTCGTGGCATTATCCAGGGGTGTCCCTGGAGCTCCATCGTTTTCATCCAAGCCATGGAAGCTTGGCTCCGCTGGATGGCTTCACCATACACTGACGTATGCATCCCGAACCCGTGTCAGGCGTACATGGACGACGTGTCGATGACTGCAACCACAGAACATGACATGAAAGCAATGATCACAAAAAGTGAACAATTTATGAACTTTACCGCAATGGAAATTAAGCACAAGAAGTGCGCTGTCCTACATGGACAAAGAACTGGGAACAACTGGTCTAAAAACGATAATACATCAAAAGTGACATTTGAAATTCAGAACGATAAGATTCCTATGTTTGGGAGAGATAAAAAATATACTTACTTAGGTCATGACCTCAACTTAAGCGGAACCTCCCGAAAAGAGCAAATGAAAAAGGCAACAGATAATTTTGAAAATGTTTTAACTAAGATTGAAAACTCAGTCTTACCTTTGGCATACAAAATTGAAGCTGTTAATTCTATGGCTATTTCTAAACTAATCTTTTATTTCAATAACCTATCAATCCCAGATACTGTTTTGCAACACCTAGAGGATTGTATTATCAATTTTGTAAGAAATGTACTAGGACTTAATCAGTCATCGACCCGTTCTTTTGTCTTTGTCCCTTTGAAGACGGGTGGCCTGGGAATATTGAAACCATCCACAATGTATTATGTTAAAAGAGTCACTTTTTTACTATCTATGCTCAATTGTGACGACGAGCAGGTACGAAAGACAGCGCGCAACGCGCTTCATTTACACATGTCAAAGCGAAAAGTTAAAGAGGTACAAGATAGGACGCAACATCATTTTGGTGGCTTCGAGTTGACAGAGAAAAATATACTGAAAAAGGAAAGCAAAGTTAATTGGGGGGCTTCCGACTTTGTCGAAATGAATAGATTGTGTACAAAATTGAAATCTTCTTTAAATTTTGATGCAGAGAATGATCTTTTCACTTTGTCTATGTACGATAGCAACAATACTTTAATGTCCACCAGCAATGTACACACGCTATCAAAATATTTCAAACAACAAAGAATGAAAGAAGATATTGATTATTGGCGTAACTTGGAACAACAGGGTCAAATTTTTAACAGTGTCATGAAATGCATGCATTCATCATCCAGTGCTGTTCTGAAAAACTCAAGTGTGAATGACAATATCATAAAATTTACAATGAAGGGGAGATTACAACTTCTTGAAACAAATGTTAACATGAATAAATATTACCCCGAGGCATTCCCTCGATCATGTTCCCTTTGCAACCATCCATATGACACAAACTCACATATTCTCAATGGATGTCAACAATTTAAAGGAATGTACTCAGAAAGGCATGACAGAATTGTAAAGCCACACATCTCCAATAAATTAGCCAGTGATATTTGTGTAGTGACAACCAACAAATGTGTTCAGGTGGACGAAAACATCCCCAACAAGCCTGACATACTCATATTAGATGAAAAGAACAAAGATGCTTTTATTGTAGAAATTGCTGTTCCATTTGACAAATTCATCGATTTATGTTTTCATGAAAAGTTTTTGAAATATCTATCACTGCATAATAATATGAATGACAAGGGCTATCACTGTAGAATCATTGTTATTATCGTGGGAGCATTGGGGACTGTTCATAACAAAGCCGCATCAGGGTTAAAAATGCTAGGTTTCGGCAATAGGCAGTCAACTAGCATGTGCAAGTTTATCAGCATTAGCGCAATTATAGGTTCGCAAAGAGTATGGAAAAGAAGGTATAATTTAATCTGATTGAAATAACGTACAAAATGTAATGTCTATTGTACGGAATATATTGGTGTGTTGTACAGCTGAAGATGGTTGAATATGTGATTATGTAAATGGATGTATTCATTGCATGTAAAAATCATATAGTCAATAAAGTTCTTGAAGTATGTATGTATGTGTGTATGTATGTAGGTATGTATGTATGTATGTATGTATGTGTGTATGTATTTGTATCTCTGTCTGGAAAGGAGACTTTTATGTACTTCCAAATAAGGTAATGCCGACTACCCATGCCAAGTTGTTTCATACACTTATGGGAGTTTACAATTATTTTAATCCTATGTTCTTCCTCACAGGGACAGGCTTTACACACATTAGCGTGTTCCCTACACCTGCATACATTACTACTGTTGTGAAAGTGCGTTTTATTTTAAGATAATTATATTTCAGTAACTTGCAACTTTTGGTATGATTTACTGACCAAACTAAACACTCTTCAGGCCTTAAATTGGCAAAAAGGTGGCAATTGAGATAAGGAAGATGATGGCTATAATTAAAAGTTGTTTACTTCAAGCATGTATTTTAAAAAAATAACAACGTTTATTGCTATGTAACATCTGTATTTTTGCATGTTTGTTTCGTTTTACATAATTATATATTTCACAAAATCACCACCTTTGAACGCAAAAGGCTTTTTTATTAGACCACCTATACTACCCTAATTTTACATGTTCATTTCAAATATCGCGGAGGGTGCACGGAAGTTTTTATTATTTTGATTAGTTTGGTTCTTGAATTTATAGAAAATGCATTGTTTCATCATGCTGTCATTTTCATCCTCCATTATGGCTCCATTCTGTTATAGTACCGTGCATGTCATAAAAAGTAACCATATCAAGCTTGGTGCGCAGTGTACTGGCGCGCATGAGATCTGAAGCAGGACTGCAGATTACTACTTTTATTGTGAGAGAGAGAGAGAGAGAGAGAGAGAGAGAGAGAGAGAGCACATGATTGTTTATTCCGGGCAATGCCCGGTACGTCATCTAGTTTTAAGATAAGCAAATACATCCTGCGAAGTCGAAGGTCCTAAAAATTGTTGCACCCCCAAGCGCACAAGTCAGAGTAGGAGATCAACCACTGGAAGATGTAGAGTCCTTCTGCTATCTTGGTAGTATCATTGACAATAAGGGAGGAACAGAGGCAGAAGTCAAAGCACGAATTGGAAAGGCACAGGCAGATTTCACGTCCTTGAGCAAGATTTGGAGAACCAAGAATATATCTCTAAAAACAAAGCTGAGGATATTCAACTCGAACGTGAAGTCAGTCCTGTTGTATGGATGTGAGACTTGGAATGCGTCCCAGGCGTGCATAAAGAGAATCCAAGTTTTCATCAACAGATGTTTGAGGAAGCTACTTAAGATCAGATGGACAGACAAGGTCAGCAATGAAATTGTATGGAAAAGAACAAGACAGAGCCCAGTCAGAGAGGAAATTGGTAGGAGGCGATGGAGATGGATCGGCCACACTCAGGAGGCCAGGAAACAGCATCACGAAGAAGGTATTGGATTGGAATCCCCAGGGCAAGAGATCAAGAGGAAGGCCGCGCGGAACGTGGAGAAGAGCCAGAGAAAATGATGTGCAACGAAGCGGAAAGACTTGGAATAATGTATAGAGGCTGGCCCATGATAGAGAGGGATGGAAAGTGTTTGTTGGTGGCCTATACCCTGATCAAGGGTGAGAAAGGCAATGATGATGATGATGATGAAACACCATTAAAGTTGACGGCACTAATCAGTGTATAGTAGTGTCGGAATCAAAGACTGAAGCTGGGATGAACAATTGAGGAAATCGATCTTTTTCAACTGTGGAACTGGCCGAGGAAAAGTTTACTTTAATCTCATTAAAAAAATTATTTTAATAACTTATTTAGTTAAATATGTACGCATTTAACTTTTCTGTTTATGTAGAATTTTCTTTTCTTATACCTCTCTCTCTCTCTTTCTCTCTCTGTGTGTGTCTCTCTCGCTCTCTCCCTCTCTGCATGTGTTATGTCTCTCTCTTTCTCTCTGGGCCTCTGTGTGTGTGTCCTCTTCCTCTCTAGCTCTCTCTCCCTCTATGTGTCTGCGTGTCTCTCTGCCTGTCTGTCTTTCTGTCTCTGTCTCTCAAGATCTCACTGGTCACACACACACACACACTCTCTCTCTCTCTTCACTTCCACTCTCCCCCCTCTCTTTCCTTGTGATTTAGTATATCCCAAGAAATTTCAGTGATTTTTTTTCCCTCCTACAGATAAAGAGGAGGCTGTGGCGAGGAGTGCGACCTCGCTACTCCATTACAAAGGCTCATCATCGTGCATATAATAACAAGGAAATGTATTCGTGTTCGTGACAAACACCAGTTCAAAACGTTTACAGTGATGAAGTGGGTACTTGATCGATTCTGGAACTTACCAGCATAAAAAAAAGCGAAATGTGAGTTACAATATACGTTTTCAGTTATTGCGCATATCACTTCCTTGTTGCACTGTCACATAACATAACATACAGGTTAACAATGTAACTTAAAGAGAAAAAAACAATGGCTATTCTGGCAACAAGAGGCTCCACATGATAAGTGGAAACCGGTGCTGTTCATGCAGAGTCGAAAGGCTCATTCTGACCTGAAGCCGGGACCACGAAAGAGGAAGATACACAAAGCACCATCGGATGTTCACTATTGAAGACAATTAAACGTATGTTGACTTTCAAACCGATTTTACCACTGTTTCATTTTATAATGTGTTTGATGATAAGTACATACAGAGCGATCAGTCTTACACGGCTGTCAAGGGTTAGCAGTTACAGAGGAGTAACCTTGGTATTGTGTGTTATGGGTGCTACAATTCAAAACTTATGTTATGCTGGGTGCAGGATGTTAAAATATATTAATTTGTGTATTTCTTATCTATCTATCTATCTATCTATTTATCTATCTATTTATCTATCTATCTATCTATCTATCTATCTATCTATCTATCTATCTATCTATCTATCTATCTATCTATCTATCTATCTATCTATCTATCTATCTATCTATCTATCTATCTATCTATCTATCTATCTATCTATCTATCTATCTATCTATCTATCTATCTATCTATCTTCCGTCTACTCTCTCTCTCCATCTACACTCTTTCTCTCTTCCTACACATCTACCTGCTTGTCGGACCGCCTGCCTGCCTCTGTCTGTCTGTGTTTCTGTCTGTCTGCTATTGTTCACTTGTCATTATCACCCCTATGATTAGCATTATTTTAGGGGCATGTCCCTAACAGCGCGCCGCCTCCGTTGACCTTCACATTCAGGAAGCAAATGAATAAATGTGATTCCATTTGTAGCATGTATTAATTGTGCAGTGGTATTAAACAATCGTGCATTCGCTCCAGATGTGTGTAGGTGCAGAAGAGACTTGTACATCAGACCATTATCAGGTAAGCAAACTAATGGTGTTACCTGTTAGATACAAAACCTTTACTTAGTAGATGTCAGAGAACGCGTTCTTTAATTCAGAAGGAGTTTTATGAAGCCACCAGAAGAAAAGTGCGCTACAAATCTAATTTAAACAACAACAGCAACAAATCAACTAAGAACCAAGATCAGCAGTTTAAGAACCACAAAGCACTCGTGCTTCAAAACGTAATTACGATATGTTCAAGTCTTTTTTATGTCACAAATATATATTTTCACATAAGAAAAGGGGACAGCTACAACAGTAGACATAATTGCATGCTCACAGTCATTGACAAACGGGTCCATCGAACACAGACGCTAGCAGGAGATGACAACGCTAGAATAAAAGACTTTAGAAACAAAGCCGCTCTGTCTCTCTCTTCCCCCACCCCCCCCCCTCTCTCTCTCGTCTCTCCCTGTTCTTCCTTCTCTATCTCTCTTCTCCCTTCTCTCTCTCTGTACTTTCTCTTCCTCCCCTACCACCCTCCGCAGGACCCTCAGCAGATCTTGTCGTTTCGGAAGAAGACCTGAATCTACAAACTGATATTTATCACAGTTATTAAATTCATATTATATACAGATAGACATATTTCACATCACAGTAATATCCTTTTCCCGTAAGAATTTCGCTTTCACATTTATTTTATTTATTTGTAAAAAGTCTAAATGACTAAGAACAGAGGCAAACTAAGATAACGAAGAAACCTGACAGGTGCGAGGTGGCCGTTATCGTGCAGTTAAACCCAAACTCAACTCCCTGCCCCCTGCCCCCACCCCCCATCTCCCCAGCCAAAAATGGCAGAAAATACATAATAAATAGTAGGCAACTGCGTGTATGCTACATGTAAAATTAAGTAATGAGGTGACACACTGACAATGATCCCAGGTTTTGGACGTATCATTTTACCCAACAGAATTATCATAATATTGCTATGTGTATCACTGAAAACGAATGACCAGAAGCTATGTTTAGATATTCAGCTGGGTTTTCTTATGTATGGGAGCGATAACGCAACAGAAACGTCAAAAATACATCAAATAGTACAAGAAAAAAGTTTCCATGTGTATGTAAACATGGAAACATTCCTTTTATTTCACAATTGGAATTATTTTTGACGTTTTTGTGGCCGCCCCCGTTTCGGTACACATGAAAAGCCAACTTTACTCAGTCAGTTGGGATAGTGTCTAGTTTAAGTTTCCTACTACTGGGAAAAATAGTGTTAAAGGAATCATCGGTTCCTTTTTGTATTTTCGTGCAGTTGTTCTGAGTCGCCATTCCATACAGTGTAAGGTTCGTACAGAGTGTGTGGGACTGACGAAATAATTATGTTATTATAATGTTTCAGAGGTTATGAATAAGACCTGATTGGACTTGCCTGATGATGGAAAAGTCATATTTTAGTGGGGTGTTCATATTTGTTCTATCTGCAGTCGTACTCCAGCATTGTGGTTTGGCCGGTTTGTATCACTGATATTATTATAAATGTTTATCTATCTATCTATCTATCTATCTATCTATCTATCTATCTATCTATCTATCTATCTATCTATCTATCTATCTATCTATCTATCTATCTATCTATCTATCTATCTATCTAATCTATCTATCTATCTATCTATCTATCTATCTATCTATCTATCTATCTATCTATCTATCTATCTATCTAGCTATCTATCTATTTATCTATCTATCTATCTATTTATCTATCTATCTATCTATATATCTATCTATCTATCTATCTATCTATCTATCTATCTATCTATCTATCTATCTATCTATCTATCTATCTATCTATCTAATCTATCTATCTATCTATCTATCTATCTATCTATCTATCTATCTATCTATCTATCTATCTATCTATTTATCTATCTATCTATCTATCTATCTATCTATCTATCTATCTATCTATCTATCTATCTATCTAATCTATCTATCTATCTATCTATCTATCTATCTATCTATCTATCTATCTATCTATCTATCTATCTATCTAATCTATCTATCTATCTATCTATCTATCTATCTATCTATCTATCTATATATCTATCTATCTATCTATTTATCTATCTATCTATCTATCTATCTATCTATCTATCTATCTAATCTATCTATCTATCTATCTATCTATCTATCTATCTATCTATCTATCTATCTATATATCTACCAATCTATCTATCTATCTATCTATCTATCTATCTATCTATCTATCTATCTATCTATCTATCTATCTATCTATCTATCTATCTATCTATCTATCTATCTATCTGTCTGTCTCTGTTTGTCCGCCTGTCGGTTTGTCAGTCTGTATCTGTCTGTCTGTCTGTCTATTTATCTACCTATCCATTCATTTATCTGTTAGTCTGTCTGTATCTGCATGTCTGTCTGTCTAGCCACCTTTATACTTCTTTCCTTTTTCTAGTACTAAATTTTACAACTGTTTTAAAAATGACTATTTTGTTGGCCTCTGCCTACTCATCGGTCCTATTGTATTTTGTTGTCTTCTTGTAGGAGACTGCCAATGCTAATTTAACATTGTTATGTTTTCTTTTTTATGTTATGTCTCTCTCGTCCCCACACAGTGTTGTACAATGGAAATGACTTTTTAATAAGCCAGTATAATTTTTTTAAACTTCAAAAAGTGTACTCAAAATGAGGCTACAGTCCAACAAATAAAGCATCACATCCATTACATGTCCTCAGTTCTTATTTTTTGCCTCTCCCTTTTCAGAAAAATGGAAATCTTTTAGCATGTATAAGAGGTATAACAAATGCACACGTTTAGAACGCCCTGTGGCTCTTAACAAGCTGCTTCAGCGTTCCAATTTATTCTAATTCCTTCTCATAATGCTAAAGCCGGAAATTTTTAACTTCGAATTTCTCAATTGTGCAAAAAGTGGAATTGGAACACACAAAGTTTCAAATAAATCCAACAGACAGTTTTCGAGAAAATCTTTTTTGACCCGCTCAATCTGAAACAGACGATCTATAATGTATATTTTAAGTAATATGGGAATCATGGAATACTTTTACATAACACTCTCGCTATCCAGGCAGCGCAGACTCCTTGTGTACAGGTGACCAAACTCTACATGTCATGGATGCCGAGGCAGGAAAAAACGCCACAAAGTCACTATGTGTTCACTTACATAGGAATATTTATAGGGTACATAACCATGTACATGTGAAATTTCCTGGATATACTGGCAGTGGCTTTGAATGGTTAGGAAATGCAACTGACCATAAAACTATGAACCTCATGGTGACGTGGCTCAAGCTGAAACAAAGATCTGCTTGTCTCGACATCAATATACAAGTCATACACGTTGCAAGAGGGGACCTTGGCAAGACACTGACGCTTAGAATGTATGAAGTGGCACCATGGGATAATTTACACCGGTGTTACAAGCAGGACATTAAACTGCAGATAGGACAGTCAAAAGGTTTGTCGTGATTTACCACTCATAAGTAAAATGTCATATCGTCGCATTTGTTTAGGTTGATATTTCTCATTTGTACAATAAATAGCCTAACGTCGCAAATTGACTATACATAAACTTCACTGTGTTTGTAATCTTGCCTTTTGTTATCTCTTATTATGCAATTGCGATACACGCCCATGTCATTAGAACTGAATTGCTGCCTATAACTTGATACATACGTAGACATAACGTTTAACCATAAACATGATTACATGTAATACAATTAACACCTTAAGAAGTCTTTGAACTCTAATCCATCTTTCTGTTTACCTCACCCTATCGAATCTTATGCTACCACAAACTGCTTTTTACAACCACCACGTAGAAGAGTATAGAATTTGAAGATTATGAATTTTCTAATATCTGAGGAAGTAAATAAAGCTGTGCTGCAGTATCGTAATGTTTTGTTTTACTGATAGAGATGGCGATATTAACTTGAAATGTGTCTTGGAAAGGTAACTTCTATGTTAAGTTCATATATGGAAGGATAATTATTATGGACAAAGGTGCTGTTAATTGTGTATTGTTGTGTAACATAGTTGATGTACCCTACGTGTGTAACACAGTAGGTATGGATATAAACCTGAGACTCCGTGGGATATCCATTTTTTTTTTTACAAAGGTGTCATTACTGGACTTCTCATATCAGTTATACGTTTGATATCTTCAGCATATTTTATTATTTTATGCCCGGAGGTTCAAACTCTGTACCATTATTTCTATTAAAAAATTAACAAAGCTTCCATTTTGTCTGAAATGGCATCACTACCCCCCCCCCCACACACACACACACACATTCTCACAAACATGATATGGTCCCTTTAACTTAGAACATTAGCTGCATTATATGCAAAACTGAAATTATTTAATTCTACAGTACAAATGAAACATGCTGTGGCTCTATGGCAATTGCCATGATAAATTTTATCGACACTGATCTCTTTCTGAACAATCCAAAAGGGGCCAGGCTCTACATCTGTGACGTCAGTGACATCCACCGGTTCAACAAGAAGTTTGTCCTAATTTATGTCTCTTCCGCAAAATTTATTATAATATAATTGTAGGTTTTGAAGTTAAGTGTTGTCCGTTTAAACCACAAGTAATGTCAAGAAATGATTTATATTGTACACACAAAATTGCTTCCCATGTTGTTACGAGTGCGTAATTTGTTATTGTTCATGAAAATGTAATTGTGATACGCATCTGTATCTTCAGAACTTGATAAAAATGTTTTATTTATTCATTTGCTACATCATGTAGACACATAGTGTTTAACTGTACTTATTATGTGTTGAGCCATTCAAGAGCACCTTGCAATGCCTTTGAACCTCCACTCCTCCCCCCGACCACCTTCATTTAATCTTCCTACCTCATCCCACTTCACTTCATACATTCTGTCGCAGCAGTCCAATAGCGGGGGAAAGTGAAAGTCAAGTTTTTATTGATGCTGATAACTTTCTCACTTTCTGAACAATCAAAAAAGGATCAGGCTCTACAACTAAGACAGATGCGACAGAGGCTGCAAAGCCCGACCAAGACAGTGGAAATATCAACCTTCTAGCAACAGTCGTCCCAGTGGCCATCCTCACAGTTGTTGTGGTTATTCTCATTGGAGTCATCATCTACAAACGAATAGGTATTGTTAGAAATAAATATACTGTGTATGTACACTGTGTGTATACTGGTTAAGCCTTTTCAATTGCCATCTCCATGCTCTGAGGTCTTTCTTATACTCTTATTTTTTAACCAACAATTGTAGTCAAATGGCAACAGGATTTGTCTTTGCTTTTAGGCTGGATAGATAATCAAGTTCAAAAGTTTAAATATCTAGGATATACAATTACATCCCATGGCAAATGTACAAAAGAAGTAAAAAGAAGAACTGCGATGGCTAAAGACAGCTTTAATAAAATGAGCTCAATCCTAAAGAACAGAAACATCTCAATGTCAACAAAAAAGAGGGTTTTGAAGAACTATGTGTGGTCAACCCTCCTGTACGGATGTGAATGCTGGACATTAACTAAGGACATGGAAAGCAGGCTAGAGACAGCGGAAATGTGGTTTTTAAGGAGAGTTCTAAATATTTCATGGAAGGAAAGGAAATCGAATGAAATCGTGATGGAAGACACCAACACGGAGTGATCACTAACAAAAACAGTTAGGAGAAGACAATTGCACTTCATGGGACACCTGAATCGACAAAAAGGTCTTGAACACCTTGATCTAACTGAAAAAATAGAGAGCAAAAGAAGCAGAGGTAGACAAAGAATAACATATTTAGAGAATTTGAACAAATGGGCGACAGGGAAAAACCAGGACAATATATGGGCTTTTTGAGAGCATCCGAGCCGGGGGATGAGTGGCGAACCATGATCGTCGATATCTGTTCAAGATCCGGCACTTGAAGAAGAAAAAGATAATATGCACTTAAATTTAAACAACTTAAATAATAAGTTTTGCTTGTTAAGCCATTTCCACCCCCCCCCCCTCCTCCTCTTTTTACTATCTCTTTGCTGCTCTTTTCTACATGAATTCCGTTCATTCCTCTGGTCACTTTTATTTATATGTACGCTTAGCTACTTTCCTAAGAGGGCAGCCACTCGTATCCAGGATCGGATAGAGCGGATGATTGAGACGTATAGAATGTTTACTCAGAATCAAACCACATTGTCTTTTTTCTTCAACTACAGGTGCCCGTTCTAGAGTTGCGAAGTAAGTGGAATATGGGTGTGATTGAGGCTTGCTCTATTATTTTGCTTGTTAGTTCTTTGTAGCCACTGCTTAAGAAAACAACAACTGGGCTGAAACTTGTCCGATTATTCAATAGACATACACATACAATATGTGTAAGTGTTATATAAGTCTCAGCGCAATACTAGGCCCATTCAGAGCATGAAATAATGGACCGTTTGCAAAAAAATAAACTTCTGTTGTATTGTTAACTTGGGCAATTTAAATCTCATTGCATTGCTTTCATGGAAGTGCGTAAATCCAGTTCGCACCAGGTTTCTGTAAATGTATATGTATAGGATCATTTAATGGCATAGGAGACTGTTTCTGAAGAAACAGCCATACCTTCTCTTATATTGTGAATTTGATTATTTATTTTAATTAAAAAGATGTTGTAAAATCAGGTTTCATTATAGTTTTGGAGTTATGATTTTGTTAGCATGAGAACATAAAATTATGTTATAAAAGAATATTTCAGAGTTTGGAAACCATGCTATACCCATGTCAATCCCATTAAAATCAGTATCTCTGTTCGGCTAACTGTTTGCTTTGAGATGGGTCTTTTATTTATGTCGTTTATTTTTTAACATTGCATTTTACTTGATTTTCCTAATTAATGTTTTTAAAAAATCTGTCTGGTTATAGTAACATTTTTGTTTTATTCATGATAAAGACGTCAAGTGCCTGATGACAAGGTGGATGACGTTCCTCAGGGTGAGTTATGAAACGTTTGTCTGACGGTGACAGTCCTAAAAAGTGTTGATGAAATATAATTAGCGTTACTCAGGCATTATCACAATTGTCTGAATTGAATTGTGGAGGATTCACTTTCAATCATTCAATGGTTTGTTTTGGGCAGAGGGAAGTATTACTAACACATGAAATTAGCCATTAACCAAGAAAGAAGTGAACCAATCGATGAATGAATGAATGAATGAATGACTGAATGAATGAAAGAATGAATGACTGAATGAATGAAAGAATGAATGACTGAATGAATGAAAGAATGAATGACTGAATGAATGAAAGAATGAATGACTGAATGAATGAAAGAATGAATGAAAAAATAGGCGAAAGAATACATGAGTGAAAGGAAAATGATTCGTAATGGGATTTTATTGGTAATAGAAATTGTAATATTCTGAAATAGCATTCGTAGGTCATAAATTCGACTTTCAGAGAAAAGACAGTTCACTCTTGGTATCAGTCTGAATCAATCCAAACATTTCTTTTTTTTTTTTTTTTTTATGACACTTTCAATAGTTAGATCGACTCTCATACTGACTTCCATGAATTCATTAGCTGAGTTGTATCTTGGTTGGTCAATTTTGTAGGAGATGTGTACGCTGAGATAAAGAAAGTGGAAGGCTCGAAGAAGTCGCAAGGACTGGACAACCCACCACAAACTGAACAGGGAAAACCAATGGACAGGGAGGTAACTTTCATTTCTGGGGATAAATTGAGAAAACCGCGGCAAAAGGGGGGAAAAACACACTGAAATATATAAAATTATAAAGATTTACAAAAGAATCAGAGAGGATAACAATTACGATATAAATGTACCAAGTAGTGAGTAACAAAACCAAACAAACAAACAAAAACAAACAATAACATATATATTGCACTAAATACCAATACCATTTTCAGTAAATTCCATTATGATAATAAAACAGTCATATTATGCCTAGACTGCAAAGATATTGATGTTAATTATCACATCGTATTAAAAAAACAAACAACCAAACAAACTCTCTTCCTTACCTCTACTTAACAAGGAGTTTTGTATTTATTATAAAGTCTGTTAAATTGTTCTAGCAATTATCCACTCATCCATTAGTCCAGGAACCCATAAATTCATACAACCATCCACATTGCTATCAAAATGATCATAAATCCTTTATCCATGCATTTATGCATCTATCCGTCTGTTCGATCGTGCTTGTGTACATCAATCTCTATCTGCCAAACGTTCACGCAACATACTCCCTCCCCCTCCCCATTTTTATCACCTTCTCCTTTTCAATTCTTCATTTGAACCACAACTGCCTGACTCCCGATCCACAGGATCCAAGCCGATACATTTCTGAAGAGGGCCCGGTGTATGTGACGGTTGCCCATGCTAAACCTGGCAAGAAGACAGCAGAGAGACCACCAAAACAAACCGAATCTCAGCAGGAAGAAAAAGTTGAATATACGACCGTCAACTTTGATAAAACCAAGACTTGAACATCAAAGACGGACAATGGAAGATACTGATGTTCACAAGAAAACAAAACAGAAAGGCGGAGAAAAACGAACATGAGAATGCCAGAAAAGGAGAAATGAACATTTGTAAGGCTAAAGCTGACATTCTTATCAAGTTTGTATTGTTTAAAATTTTCTTAGTCTTTCAGTGAACTCAGAAATCAGATTGTGTTTAGACTCATTTCAAACCAAGTTCCAAACCACTTTCTATTATTCATATTTTGTACTTCGTGAAGAGCAGCGAATACTTTGTCAGTGATATAGAACAACAACATGAGAATGAAGAACACTATGAATATAATCGTCAAATGTCCATCTTTTATTACCGTAACCCACTGTTTGGACGTAAGTTTGAGCTTGCTGAATCTAACTTAAAATTATTCATAACTATATCTAGGGTTATCAACCAGAATGTGTCAGGTCCAATTTCATTCATTTGCCCTTATTTGTGTCTTTGCGTATATACAGACACTTAAGAGCAATGAATGAAATTGAATAAAAGAGTGATTTTTTCCTAACCCAATGTAACTATTCATGAGACTGTTGAAGTTATTGCGATTATTTGAATTTTCATTAATATGACACATTTCAAACTCGTTTTTTTTCTCAATTTGAGTATTTTGGACACAAAATATTTTGGTTGCCAACCCAACCCTCGATATAATTTCACAATGCTTACCATGCAAAAACTTGTTGTTCTCGTGATGTAGTTGAAATAGAAAGGATGTCTGGGGGTTGGGATGGGAGGGGGGATTCTCTTACCAGCCTGAGAAATACTCGTAATAGTTATCCTTGCTACATGAATAAGTAATAGTTATGTAATACGTTTATAACGGAGTAAGAAACTTAAATCTTGCCTGTTGTCCAGGAGAACTGAAACTGATTTTCAGGGTTACCTCCCCTAGTCAAACAAGAGTTTCGGTCCTTTGCGTCCTTACTTTCTAAAGGACTGTTACTCTGACTGTACCACACCTAGGTCACCGTTCTGGGTGTTTTCTTGCAGTCTTTGGGTCCACTCCCTAGATGTCAGTATCTCTTTGGTTTTTCCTGTCTCATAATTATTATAATGATAAGTAACAATCATGTCTTGTATGTTCTAGCAGTTGAACATTGTAGACAGTTTTTTATTTGCTCTTTTGTCGCTTTTGTTCCATTTAATTTGAAGATCTTTGAAAGTGCCTTATCCCTTATTCGGCACACTATTTTTCCCCAAATGCTGGGATTCTTTCAGTTTTTTTAATTTTTGATCTTAATGGTTAGGCTTTATTACATTTATTCTTAAATTGTTTAAACCATTTTTATTATTGTGAATGTATTTTAACCAACTTAGTTAGTACTTTCATTAAATGTACATTCTTTTCACTTTTTGATTTTAAAAAGACAAAGGACGTGCATTTCTAATTATTTAGAATAACCAACGAGGTCAAATATAAAATTTAAGGAAAATGCGGTTCTCACATTTTTTGTTCATGGTCAATACGACTTTACAACAAATGTTATTCGCCCACCTTCTTTACCGTATATTTTTGCTGTTATTTGGCATCGCATTTTCAAATATTATAATCATGGGCACCATTAAATATATCCCTTTTGTTTAGTTCGTTTTACTTTTATTTTTCATGAACTTGTAGTTAATGTAGATGTATATTATTTTTCAGTGCTCTTAGGGGACGGAGTAGGCGGTTTATTTTCCAGTTTTTAGTATTTTCTTTTCATTTATCAATCGATCGGACATACAATGTGAAATAGTCTTTGGAAAGAAAACTATAATTGGAATAGGTAATACACTTTTGTTCTTTATACAATCTGAAAAGGAAAAACTGTGTTCTTTTAATATTTTTTTTTAACAGCTTTTCCGTCTAAAACTTTGGAATTAGATATATTTTATTATATATCGAGGGGTATTTGCCATATTGTTGTATGGGCCATTTTGTCGATTTTGAAGTTTTGTCATGAAAGTGGTTCTCTCACAGCTAATTTTAATATGTATAAGTGGTCATTCCAATAGGTTTAGTTTAAATTTTGAAGCATATTGAAAAAAAACCTTGATTTTACATAACTCTTGAAACTTTCGTTCCTTGCTTTCTCTAAATGGCAAAAATGTGCTTACAGCAATATGGGAAACCCGACAATATGTTTGCAGTTGGGCTTATTATTGTCCATGTTATGTGCAATGTCTGTGAGAGGTGTATAAGATTGATCGTCACCTTTTTTTTCTGTTTGTTTGTTTTTTTGTGTGTTCCTACCAAAATCAATTTATCGGTTCTTTTTTTTATATATAGTTTTTTTTATTTTGGTCATGGATGCTTTCTTTTTTCTACTTTCCGCAATTGTCTTGTGAGGTGTTTAAAAAGATTGTTCAAAAACTCTTCTACCACTTGATAGCACATTATAATGATGCTAAAATATTGACACATACTGACATTGGTTGATAAATATTAGACCTATGAATTTCACATCATTTGTTTCAATAATACAAAATGTCAGGTTTAGGATGGCAGATATTAAAGAATTATGACAATTTGGTGTGCTCAGAAACAAATGTGGACTAACAACTTATCATTTTTTATCAAACTTAAAGGGTTTAGGTTTATGTCCTGTCTACGTCACAAAAAGCTAACTCTGAGATATTATGCAAAAAAGGATTTTTTCGTCCACGCTTTGACTCTAGAGCTAGATTTAGGATTAAGCTATATATGCTAAAGCTCGGAATCCCACAATCCGCAGCAGCCTCACAAATGTTTGGTTTCAACTTTTCCTTCCGATTTTAAAATTTCATTCTTTCTTTACATGCCTGCAATCAATTTCAGTAATATTTTAAGCTTTAAGGATTATTTTCGGGATATGTCATAATCTATGAGTAGCCAATGATAAATTTGTAATGAGCAAATGCATCGTTTAAAAATGTATTTTCTGCTTAATTTAAATATCTTGGTATTGAATACTTTCAGGTCATAAATTCAAATTTTTATTCAGTTTTGCCTTTTTTTCCCCTTTGAGGTGACCAAGATCCTATTTTGCTAGGCATTTTTGTGCCACCTTCTATTGCAGCTTCTTTTTGAATTTGTTCCAAGCCCCGTTGCAACCCCATAAATACATGCTTTGCTGTTGTCGTTGTTGTTTTTTATATAGAATTTTTTTTTTCCTTATTCTGTAGGGTAGACAAGTGCAGAATCCCTTTGCAAGAAAATTAAGTTTAGGTTACATCTCTTGAATAAAAATATCTTTTAAAAATACAACAACCACAATTATTGCGGTATCGAGGAAAAATTGAAGATAGAAAAAAAAAAAAAAAAAGTTAATGCAGGGTAAAACCCTTAAGGACGCAGGAAGAGCCATGGCCTTTTTACCTGCATCACTCACGTGTTATTAAATAATTATGTGATGTCTCTCAGTGCCCCTATATGACATGGCTTTCATAATGACGTGGCATTTTATTGCTTGAAATTCGGCACCTGAATTTTTTCACTTAGTTACCACAAGCAAGGCCAAGAAGGAAAACATTTTAACGGATTCACTTGTGAGTCAGTATGGCAAAGGTTTTATCATCTTTAGTTAGTTGCTTAGTGTACATACTGGTACATGTGTAAACATTCTGCTACAATAAGAAAAAATATCAGTGAAAAAACAAAATTCCTTGGAAATGAGAGAAAATAGTCATTGACTCCATTCCTCGAAGGTTCTGATCAAATCGTCGTCCACCTCACATACTGGCGTATCAGCAGTTTTCTTACCTTACGTGAAAGTTGTCCACAGTTTTGGTCACTTTTGTTATTCTTCAGAATGTTTCTGCTTCTAACTTTAAAACCATTAAAGATATCGATAGGTCGCTTTATGATAGTATAGAATTGTAGGTCTCACGACGAGCAAAAACGAGGAAGTCGTAACTGAAACCGTCAAAATCGTCGATGCACCAGTAGGTGAGGTAATCGGCGAAATGTTAATCCCCAGAGACAAAGGTAGTGGACGAGGAACTGACTTTGCAAATTGCAGGGAAATCCACAATTTTATTGCTCGGAGATAACTATGACAACTACACTTTATATTATTCTTATATAATTATGTGTTTGCGTGGTTGGGTATGTGTACGTGTGTGTTTGTGTGTGTGAGAGAGAGAAAGTCGGAGAGACAATTAGAAAGAGAGAGTGAGAGGAGAGACATACAGAGAAGGGGTGAGAGAGAGTGTGAGAAAAAGAGGAGAGATAAAAAGATATATGTTTAACATAAAAAAAGAGAGGAGAAAATGTTAGAGAGAGAGAGAGAGACAGAGAGAAACAGAGACGGAGAGAGAGAGAGAGAGACAGAGGGGCAGAAAGAGAGAGTGAGAGAGAGAGAGAGAGAGAGAAACAGACGGAGAGAGACACAAAGACGGATAGAGAGGCAGAAAGAGAGAGAGAGACCCAGAGAGAGAGAGAGAGAGAGAGAGAGAGAGAGAGAGAGAGAGAACGATCGTGCCTGTTTGCGTTTGTAAGTTATTTCAATTTCTTTTTATGCCACCATGATGCAGTCATGTATAACAATATGGCCTACATACAACATTAGCAATCTTACAACGCTTTTAAAATTTAGTTATAAAAATTAATATATGTCTATGATATGTGCTTGTGTGTTTTACTTTTACAATTTTGCTGCCCTTGGCTTTAGTTATTTCCTACAGCAAAACACGTTTAATAAACTTTTGTCACTGAAAGAAGATCTGTTGTTACAAATGTATTTCCTTAAAAAATCAACACTTTATATATTTTTTAACTTTGCTCGATCATGGGGCGGGGGCGGGGGAGGGGGAGGGCACACGTCTCTCTCTCTCTCTCTCTCTCTCTCTCTCTCTCTCCCTCTCTCTCTCTCTCTCTCTCTCTCTCTCCCTCCCTCTCTCTCTCTCTCTCTCTCTCTCTCTCTCTCTCTCTCTCTCTCTCTCTCTCCCTCTCTCTCTCTCTCTCTCTCCCTCTCTCTCTCTCTCTCTCTCTCTCTTTCTTTCTTTAAATTGAAGTGGGGCGTGTGACAAAAAATGTTGAGAAACAGTGGTCTATAAAATCAGTCGCTGCTTCGCGCCGGAACAGACCCCATGTGTAATTTTACCGCACCTCTATGGTACAAAAGGCCTAGGTTCATTTGCACATAATTTTGATACTGCTCTATTAATGTATCCGCACGTTCTCGATCAACAGAGTTTCCAACTAATAATTTTCAAAGAACTTCCAACCCAAACACGGTGAAAAATATGTTGAATCAATCCTCATTTATTTGACTTTCACTGTGAGTTATTTTCATACACGTGCGCTACATCGGCGCAACGCTCGGCGATCCTTCGTCATGACGGGGGTCAAATATGTAGGCGCGGTTCCGAGTGAAAACGGGAAGACAATGTCTCACTCAAGCAATGAAAAGACGCAACGGCACATATTTAGATAATGCAGAAGTTAGTATATTACACGACAGAGGATGAACTGAAATTTATTTTGATGTCCGAGATACGTTGTTTTTTTTGTTTTGTTTACATGAACACACTGCCGTGGTGACCTCCTCATGTTGGCCTAAAAATATGCCAAAAGGGGATTTCGACTCGCTCCTTTAGCGGGCTGCATAAGGTTTCTCCACCCGTCCATTGTTATCGGTTGCGTCATCAAAAATACTGTAAGGTTTCTCCACCCAAACCATTGTACCGGATATTGATTATATCTCAAGAATAAGTAAATGAATGTGAATGAATACAAAACATTTTCCCTCTGTGTTATTGGCTGGGGACCGTCACCCTAACCCTAACCCGTCACATATCATAAACTGGAGAAACTCATAAAAAAGGAGAAATATAACCGAGTATAATCGAGTATCAACCAACACTGTATATCGATACCTGGGTGGAAAAACCTTGATTCAGGACTTTCAACACTTCAGCTGTTACGTCACGGGTGGAGAAACCTTGAGACCCCCCTTTAGCGGGCAGAGGTTTGGGTAGGGGTGGGGGGAGGGGAGGGCAGTGAGTGGGACATTTTTTTATTTTTTACTTCTTATCCTCATGTGATTGCCCGCAAAGAAAAACAGCCAAAAATAAAGTTTAGCAAAAAAATTGTACAGTGACATCCGAGACACAGGATACAGAGACTTCAATTCACCAAATCCCTCCAACAATGCAACAATCCGCACCACACCCCTTCATAATTGAACGAAACAGTCTAGTACCACAGAGCTCTGTGAGTATAGTGCACAAGGCATATATAATTTATATAGATATTGTTTATTTACTGGACACTAGCATGGTTTTGAGTTATTTCTTTGCGCTTTTTAAAAAGTGCCCCCCCCCCCAAAAAAATCGTAAGCCGACCGAGTTAGCCTATTAAAAAAAAAAAAAACATTTCTAAGGTACTAATCTGTGCCAGACACTAAAACGTGTTCAACATAATTGTGTACTTCTGTGCATGGAATATTGTTCCATGAGTATACATTATTATATCCTTTCCCCATTCAAGGCGATCTGGAAATGCACTTTAAGAATTATAAGACAGAGATTCTATTCATGTTTTCCATATACTCCCGGACACTGCCATACATTGTATTCAAGTAACCAACATCTGCGAAAATATCTTGTAATATCTGAACCATCTGATTGGGCATCCCACAAATCTCATTTCCTTTCACAAAGTTTTTCCCAAAGTACAGGAGGGGAAGAAAGGGGGAGGGGGAGGAGGAGGGGAGATATTCCCCTAGGTACAGCTGCAGCAGTGCGCACATGGGACATTTGTCCAGATTGCTAGCCAGTGGTAGTATAGACTTCATTTCGTTTGGACTAGGGACCTTTCAAAAGATGAAGGTCAAGAAAAAGAAAGAAAGAAATATCTCTCTTGCTTTTGACTGTGAACGAATTCAAATTAATAGAAGACCTACAGTATGCAGTGCACATTGTTCAACATCAAACTAGGCTAAAAGACATGATAATCAGGGAATACGAAGCGAATGACATCCATTAATGTCCTGAAACATATTTTTATTGAAAAATGTGAATGGTTTCTACAAGTATAAATTTTATAAATGATTTTTTTTCTGCAGATATGCCTAGCTTTATTTTGTTTACATGTAGTACGAAATACATTTATACACTTTTAATAGTAAAACAGTAATTAAAAAGAATATTAATGACTTTGCATCACGACTTAAGTACCACTTACCACAGCAGCAATTGATTTACAGCAAAATAATGAGTTCTTTGGCTTCTCCGGAGCCTCAGACTAAATCTGTTGCCCCCCCCCCCCCCAACCACACAGACACACTTTTTTTCTGTCCTTACTCTGTTTTTTATTTGTCCTCTCTCGGTGTCGGCTGTTGTGTCTTCTGCATTGTCGTCTTCTGTGGTGGTAGGCGCCAAAAGAGATGCAGAGGGAGAAAAGAGTGGCAAGGACCATCAGGGTAGAAGGGAGAAAAGCACGTATACATTGTCATTTTCAGGGTTTGATCCCTTTACATGTATATCTGGAATCTGTAAACAAGTCACGAGTTAATTGGATTTTTCTGGAGCCACTTAAAAAGTAAAGGCTGAAAAATATTGCCATTTTCTTGTTGATATAATATCAAGCCCCAGAATATTTTTGTAACATGTAAGATCATTTTGCCTATATAATGTAATATTTATCTATTTAGTTAATGGTCGTATTTTTTTTAATGTATCAGCACAAGATTTAAAAAAAAATAAAGCCATGGAGAGAGCTATGTTTTCTTGAGCATTACTTTGTAATGTATAATCCTCTCCCCCAACACTTCCCCTTGCAGGATCATGAAACGACAGACAGTGTTGGATGTGTAGCCTGACACAGCGGGTAACGCCTGTAAACTTCCACACATCGAGAGCATTGTGGTAAAATAATGTTCTTAACTTGGTTTTTTACATACATTTCAGATGAAGCAAAAAATTGATTTACTCACTTTATGAGACAATAGTTTCGCGATATTGTAAAAAAAGTTATTGACCTTTAGCTTTCAGTATTTTAACTCACAAAATGTAACCGAATCTATGAGATGTCAAAGGCTACAAAGATGATAAATATCTCAGTATTTGAAGATAAGTGGACAGTTTCCTGTGCTGCCCTCGACACAGAACTTACACAAATCACTAAGATTTACTTGTAGAGATTTCACATACTCATATACAGGGCTGGGTGAACCAATTTAAGAAAAATAAACATGCACTTGGGACATCAAGGGCAAGGGGGGGGGGGGGGGCGCCACAGAAATAATCTCTACTAAGTACAGAGTCAGTTATGTCAGGTTAGTTTTTGC